>PVKZ01000800.1:0-541548 GCA_004027375.1 Macroglossus sobrinus | reverse complement strand
TCAGCCAAAGACCTTAACTAACACTTCACTGAAAAAGATATACAGATGAAAAATAAACATATGAAAAGATGCTCCACATCATATGTCATCAGAGGAATGCAAATTAAAACAACAGTGAGATACTACTACACACCTATTAAAATGCCTAAAATCCAGAACAAGGGCAACATGCATTGCTGGTGAGGATGTGGAGCCACAGGAATTCTCTCATTCATTGCTGGTTGGAATGCAAAATGGTACAGCCACTTTGGAAGATAGTTTGGTGGTTCCTTACAAAAGTAAACATACTCTTGCAATACAATCCAGCAATTGTGTTTTTTTGATATTTACCCAAAGGAGTTAAAAACTTATCTACAAAAATCCTACACAAAAATGCATATAACAGCTTTACTCATAATTACCAAACCTTGGAAGCTACCATATGACCTTCTGTAGGTTAATGATAAATAAACTGCAGTAATCCAGACAAAAGAATATTAATCAGAACTAAAATGAAATAAGCATAAAAAATAAAAACAGAGGAAACAATATTACTAAGTGAAAGTAGCCAACTTGAAAGCATTGCCTTTGACAGTCTGTAAAAGGCAAAACCTGGAAAATAAAAAGATCAGTGGCTGCCAGGGTTTAGGGGTGGGAGGAAGAATATGAAAGCAAAGCACATAGGACTTTTAAAGCAGTACAAATTCTCATGTGATACTTACACTTTTGTATAAACCCACAAAATGTACAAAACCAAGAGTGAATGCTAATTAGGCTGTCAACTTTAGGTGTCGTGATTTGTGACTTTAATTCCATCATTGGTAACAAATGTACTACTCCAGTGGGCAATGTTGATAATGAGGGAAGCTCTGCATGTGTGGGGCAGAAAGTATATAGGAACTCTCTGTACTTGCCTTTCGATTTGCTGTGAACCTAAAATTGTTCTAAAAGTTAAAGCATTTTTTAATCAAGCTTTAAAAAAAAGTCTTACCAAATAGATTTCCAAAGTATACTTGAACATTTTATGAAACAGAAGGTTAGTATTTTTTTACTATTATTCACTATTTTTGTACAAATTCTTTGACAATAGAAATAAATTTTATCTTTTATGAATGAATGATATAGAGATACAGTCATTAGCTTTCCTTATGTATCCTTGTACTTCTGTTTTAACTTTCAATGTGAATAGGTGCATAAAGTCTATTGTGTATTTCAAATTTTCTTCAAAAACACTTGATTCACATATTTTAACTTAAATAATTATTTTAGGGAAAATTTATGTATATCTGATTTTGACTGCACTGTAGGAAAAAGGAGAGGACTCTGAAGAAACAGAGCAGAATTAGAATTCAGAGAAAAATAGGGACTATTTACTTGTCCGGTTCTATGGCCAGAATGAGTTTTAAATTGAATCACAAGGGGAAAAAAATATATTTTTACAATACTTAACCTCACCATTTACTTCTTTCTTCAGTGACTTCTGGTTGAAAGATCAATCCCTTAATGGTAGCTTGCACTTGTTAAACTCTCCTCCAGATGTCATTCACCCATTTATTTATTTAAACATTCACCAATTTAACCTTCCAAGGATTCATTTGACAAGAAGTTATTGAATGCTTCCTATTTTCCAGACATTTTCGAATTCATTTTCTTTGAAAATGTAAAGTTTCATGTAGAATTTTGAGCCTTGTCAGAAAGTTTGAAGAGGACCTCTTGCAACATCTGGGCCACTAGTCCATGCTCACAGTGATGGTACTAATAACTTAACCAGTTCTACTTGAGAATTCTAATTATAGGTGTGGAAGACTAAAACAATCAATCAAACAAACACGCTTACATAGTTCTTAGTATGTGCTGAGAAATGTTTTAAACCCTTTATAAATTCTTATGTGTTTAATCCTATGACAGCCATAACTCTTTGTTTCTTCATTATTTTGATTTTAGTATTACATGTATTATTGTTAAGTACAAAGAGATTGGAAACCCAAAAAATACGTTAAAATAGGAAAAATGTCATTTCACAAAATAAGGCCTATGATAATTTCCTAATTGTAAGGTGAATATTCACCAATACAGCCTGAAAGAATTGGTAGTCCCCCTTTATCTGTGGTTTCTCCTTCCAAGGTTTCAGTTACCTATAGTCAACCATGGTCTTAAAATATATAATAGAATATTCCAGAAATAAACAATTCATAAATTTTAAATTATGTGCCATTCTGAGTTGCATGATAAAATTCTGCACACTATCTCCCCGAAGATGTGAATCATCCTTTTGTCCAGCATGTCCATGCTGCAGTTAATCACTTAGTTGCTATCTCCATAATGATATTTTCGACCAAAATTAAGTTTAGACTACAATAAAAAAAAAAAGCATTTATTTGAGCAGAAAGAGTTGCAATCCAGGAGACATTCAGGTAGCACCCTAAACTGCACTCAAGGAAGGCGTGGGAAGCATGGGGTGCAGGGGGCAAGTTTTACAATGGACTACTACAGCAAGTACTAAAGTTTAAAAGTCGAAACCTGGCCTGGGTGGGAACATGCCTAAGTCTGGCTCTCTTAAAGACCTTCTGACTCCATTTTAGGATATCCTTTTGTTAGAGACTTCATATTTGGATTATTTTGTTCACAAGATCACCTACTGTAGTATCACAATGCTTGTGTTCAAGTCACCTTTTTTTACTTAATAATGGCTCAAAAGCAGAAGAGTAGTTATGATGGTGATTCTGGCATGCCAAGAGAAGTTGTAAAGTGCTTCCTTTAGTACTGTATAATATATTTTGAGAGATGGAGAGAGAAACCAAATTTGTATAACACTTATTACAGTATATTATTATACTTGTATTTTATTATCAGTTATTATTGTTAATCTCTTATTATGCCTAATTTATAAAGTTTATAAAATCTATACATACATCTGTATGTATGTATAGAAAAAACAGTATATGTAGGACTTGGTACTGTCCACAGTTCCAGGCATTCACTGGGGGTCTTGGAATATATATCTCAGGAATAAGAGGGTCTATGGTATACATAAATTGCCTTTGTACATTCAAAATAAAATAGATAAAATTTACTTGCCTTTAGTTTTACTAATTATTGCAATATGGCTATTATATAATTTTTTTCCTAATCTACATGAAAAAAAAAAACAATAAAACCCCTTGAAGCCTCATGATCATTGATTGCCAGCATTCTTTCTATTTGGTTATAGAAGTGTAGTTTTTATATTTCTATTTGGTTATAGAAGTGTAGTTTTTATATTTCCTAAATAAATATTTCAATGGCTGAGGTCAATTTATAACTGTTTTAAGTCGTGGAGACCTATATATAAACTTAACAAGATATAAGTCATGCTGATATTGTTATAAAATGGAAGTCTTGTTCCATTTCTGTGCTTTTGGTAACAACTGATTTTTTGATACTAAAATGGAATTTCTTTAAGAATAAATTGTGTTGGCAATAAAACCAATGATTAATGTAGTATTACATGTAGTTATAAAATTTTCTAAAACAGATTAGCATATGACCATATAATTGCCTCTATTCCTAGGACATTATGATGATTAATTATAAGTCTCCACATGATTCTTCTCTGTTCGAAATACCATTCTTTAATCTTTAACTGATTTATTCATACTTGTTAGATACCAATTCTCTGAACAAAATAAAAAATTTTAAACATTTTAAATATCTTTAAATTCTACTTTATTTTTTAAATTTTACTTTCTTTCTCACATTGTCTTCTTTTTTCCAAAATTAAACTTTACTTTTGTACCCAGAAAATATTTTATTTTCCTGTTTTTTTTAATATCTCACATATTTAAGAGTCAATTTAGGTTTTTCTGATTTCAGAAAATGATTCCTCCTTTCCTAGAGCTTAACATAATAATAGAGTAGCACTGGGATATATATAAATAATTTAGAATTACAAATAAAATGTCTAAATACATACTTAGTATATAAAATTTAAATGTTTTAAATGCATAGAGCAGTAAAAGCTATAGTCTTGCCACTGTTTTTTAAAATATTTTATTATTTATTTTATTTTTATTTTTTAATTAGAGTTGACATTCAACATTATTTTATATTAGTTTTAGGTGTATAGCATAGTGATTAGACATTTATGTAATTTATGAACTGATCCCTTCAATTAGTCTATTATTCACCTGGCACTATGAATAGTTATTACAATTTTATTGACTATATTACTTATGCTGTATTTTATATCCTCAGGATTATTTTATAACTACCAATTTGTACTTCTTTATTTCTTCACCTTTTTCATCCAGTCTCCCAACCCCTCTGCTTTATATGGCAACCATCAGTTTGTTCTCTGTGTCTACGAGTTGATTTTTGTTTTGTTTATTTTGTTCTTTAGATTCCACACAGAAGTAAAATCATATGGTATTTATCTCTCTCTTTCTGACCTATTTCACTTAGAATAATATCCTCTAGGTCTATACATGTTGTCAGAAATTAAAGCATTTTGTTCTTTTTTATGGCCAAATAATAATCCATTTTATATATGGACCATTTATCTTTATCCAACTGTCTATCGCAGGGCACTTACATTGCTTCCATATCTTGGCTATTGTAAGTAATGTTGCAATGAACATAGGGTGCATATATCTTTTTGAATTGGTGTTTTGGAGTTCTTCGAATAAATATCCAGAAGTGAATATTCTGGGTAGTTTCATTTTTAAGTTTTTGAAAAGCATCCATACTGTTTTCTATAGTGTCTGCACAAATGTGCATCCCACCAACAGTGCACCAGGGATCCATTCTCTCCACATCCTCGCCAACACTTGTTGTTTGTTGGTTTATTAATAATGGCCATTCTGGCAGTTGTGAGGTGATATCTCATTGTGGTTTAACTTGCATTTCTCTGATGATTAGTGATCTTGAACGTCTTTTCATATATCTGTTGGCCATCTGTATTTCCTCTTTGAAGAAATTTCTATTCAGGTCTTCTTCCCATTTTAAATTGTGTTGTTTGTTTTTTGTGGTGTTGAGTTGTATAAATTTTTGATATTACCCTCTAATCAGATGTATCATAGAGAAATATCTCCCATTTGGTAGGTTGTCTTTTCACTTTGTTGGTAGTTCCCTTTGCTCTGCAAAACTTTCAGTTTGATGTTGTCCAATTATTTAAATTTTCTTTTGTTTTTTTCCCCTGAGGTTATATATCTAAAGAACTGATACTAAGAGTGATGTCAAAGAATTTACTGCCAATGTTTTCTTCTAGGACATTTATTGTTCTAGGTCTTATATTTAAGTCTTTACTCCATTTGGAGTTTATTCTTGTATATGGTGTAAGAAGGTGATTTAGTTTTATTTTTTTGCATGTATCTATTCAGTTTACCCAATAATATTTATTAAATAGACTATCTTTATCCCATTCTATATTTTTGCATATTTTGTCATAAATTAATTGACCACATAGGCATGAGCTTTTTCTAGTCTCTCTATTCTGTTCCATTGATCTATGTGTCTAATTTTATGCCAGCACTGTGCTGTTTGATTACTGTAGCTTTGAAGTATAGTTCAATATTAGGTAGTATGATACCTCAAACTTTGTTTCTTTCTCAAGATTGCCATGGCTATTCAGGGTGTTTTATGGTTCCATATAAATTTTAGGATTATGTATTCCTGTTTTGTGAAAACTATTGTAGGTATTTTGATAGAGATTTCATTGAATCTATAGAGTGCTTTGGGTAATATGTACATTTAAGAATACTAATTCTTCCTATGCATGAGCATGGTATAAGCTTCCATTTATTTGTGTCTTCTTCAATTTCTTGTTTTATCATCTTATAATTTTTTATGTACAGGTCTTTTACCTCGTTGGTTAAATTTATTTATAGGTTTTCTTTTATACAATTGTAAATAGAATTGTTTTTTAAATTTCTTTTGTAATGGTTTGTTATTGCCATATACTATACACCTGTATTCTAAATATTAATTTTGTATCCTTTCACTTTACTGAATTAATTTTTCAGTTCTAATAGTTTTTTGTGGAATCTTTAGGGTTCTCTATATATAATGTCATGTCATCTGCAAATAATGGCAATTTTACTGCTTCCTTTCCAATTTAGATGCCATTTAATTCTTTGTTTATTTTTGTCTGATTTCTGTTGTTAGGAATTCTAATGCTATGTTGAATAAAAGTGGTGAAAGTTGGCATTATTGTCTGGGTCCTGATCTTAAGGAAACAGTTTTAGCTTTTCCCCATTGACTACAATGTTAGCTGTAGTTGTGTCATATATGTCCTTTATAATATTGAGAAATATTTTCTCTATTTCCACTTTGCTGAGAGTTTTTATTATGAATGAATGATGGATTTCATCACATGGTTTTCCCTGCATCTATTGATATGATCATATGATTTTTATCCTTCATTTTGATTAAGTGAAGTATCACATTATTTGATATGCAGATATTGAACCAACTGTGCATTCCAGGAATAAAACCCATTTGACTATGGTACATGATCTTTTTAATGTATTGATGACTTTGGTTTGCTAAGATTTTGTTGAAGACTTTTGCGTCGTTCATCAGAGATATCAGTATATATATAAAGAGAGTATATATATATATAGTGTGTGTGTGTGTGTGTGTGTGTGTGTGTGTGTGTGTGTGTGTGTATAGAGAGAGGGAGAGAGAGATCTTTTTGGTAATGTCTTTGTCTGGTTTTGGAATCAGGGTAATGCTGGCCTCATAACATGAAATTATGAGCCATCCATTTTTTAAAATATTTTATGATAGTTTGTGAAGACTATGTGTTGATTCTTCTTTAAATGTTAGGTATAATTCAACTGTGAAGGGATCTGGTTCAGGACTTTTGTTGAGAGATTTTTTATTACTGATTCAGTTTCATTAGTAGTAATTGACTGTCTAGAAAAGCTGTTTCTTCTTGATTCAGTATTGGGAGATTATATGTTTCCAGGAATTTATCCATTTCTTTCAGATTATCCAATTTGTTGCCATATGAATATGTTCATAGTATTTTTATATAATCCTTTGTATTTCTATGGTGTCACTTGTCATTTCTCTTTTACTTCTAATTTTATTTATATGCATCTTCTCTGTTTATTGATTAGTCTGGTTAAATGTTTATTAATTTTCTTTAACTTTTAAAAGAACCAGCTTTTAATTTCATTGGTCTTTTGTATTTTTTAAGACTATTCTTTATTTTTCTTCTGATTTTTATTATTTCTTTTCTTCTACTCACTTTGGGTTTTTATTGTAAGGTAATTGTAAGGTATAAAGTGAGATTGTTTATTTGAGTTTTTGTTTGTTTGTTTCTTGAGGTAGGCCTGTATCACTATGAATTTCCCTCTGAAGACTGTTTTTGCTGTATCCCATCAATTTCAGGTCATTGTGTTTTCATTTTCATTTGTCTAAAGGTATTTTTCATTGTCTTTGTTGATCTTGTTAACTCATTAATTGTTTAATAGCATGTTATTTAGCCTCCTCATATTTGTATGTTTTTCAGTTTTCTTCTTTTAATTGATTTATAGTTTTATACTATTATGGTCAGTGAAGATGATTGATATGATTTAATATTCTTAAATTTATGAAGACTTGTTTTGTGGCTAATATGTGGTCTCTCCTGTAAAATGTTTTGTGTGTTCTTGAGAAGAATATATATACTGCTGTTTGGGGGTGAAATGTTTTAAAGGTATTCATTATATCCATCTGCCTTAATGTATTTTTTAAGGCCGTTGTTTCTTTGTTGATATTCCTTTTGGAAGATCTATCCATTGATGTCAATGAAGTGTTAAACTCCCTACTATGACTGTATTACTATTGAGCTCTCTCTTTATGTCATTTAATATTTGATTTATATACTTAGATGTTCCTATGTTGGGTACATAAATCTTTAAAGGGTTATATCTTCTTGTTAGATTAATCTCTTTATCATTATAAAATGTCCTTTTTTGTCTCTCATTATAGCCTTTGTTTTAAAGTCTATTTTGCTACCTCGACTTTTTATTTGTTTGTTTCCATTTGCTTGTAATATCTTTCTATTTCTTTACTTTCAATCTTTTTGTGTCTTTTGATCTGAAGCAGCTCTACTATATACAGCATATGTATGGATCCTGTTTTCTTAGCCATTCAGCTCTCCTATGTGTTTTAATTGAAACATTTAATTCATTTACATTTAAAGTCAATGTTGATAGGTATACAGTTATGGGCATTTTACTGTTTATTGCAAGGACCTTGTCAGCCTACAATCCCTTTTTAAAAAAAAAAATTTTATGCCTATAGCATCTGGTCTTCCTGGGTGGTCTCCCATCCAAGTACTAACCAGGCCTGATCCTGCTTAGCTTCTGAAATCAGACAGGATCAGGTTTGCTCAGGGTGGCATGGCCATAGACTTTTTTATTCTTCTTAAAGAAGTATCTTTATCATTTCTTCAAATACTAGTTTGGTGGTGATGAATGCTTTTTGGTTTTTCTTGTCTTGAAATCTTCTAATCTCTCTTTCACCTATTGGTTAGAGTATATGGTTAAAGCACCTTGCTCTTCATCTTTTTGAATATTTTGTGCCAATCTTTTTTGGCCTGCAAATTTTCTAAGAAATCAGCTGAGTCTTATGGGAGCTCCTTTGTAGGTAAATAACTGCCTTTCTCTTGCTGATTTTTAGATTTTCTTTTTTATGTCTTGGCCACTGTGAATAATGCTACAGTGAACATTGGGATGCATATATCTTTATGGGTGATTATTTTCAAATTTTTTGACTAGATACCCAGAAGAAGGATTGCTAGGTTATATGGTAATTTTATTCTAAACAACTGAAGTGTCTTTCAATAGATGATTTGATAAAGAAGATGTGGTACATATACACAATAAAATATTATTCAGCCATAAGAAGAGAAGAAATATTGCCATTTATGTCAACATGGATTGATCTTCAGATTAACATGCTAAGCAAAATGAGTCAGACAGAAAAAGTTGAAAACCATATGATTTCACTCATATGTGGAATATAGAACTGAAAGCAACAAAGGACCAAGCTAACAAAAACTCATAGACACAGACAATAGTTTAGTGGCTACCAGAGGGGGTCAATATATATGGTGATGAAAGATTTGACTTTGAGTAGTGAACACACAATGCGATATACAGATGATGTATTATTGAATTGTATACTTTAAACTATAATTTTACTAACCAATATCACCCTAATGAAGTTAGTTAAGAAAAAAAATTATCTTTGTTTTTAACCTTCAGTATTTGAAATAAGATGTGTCTTGGTATGGGCCTCTTTGGGTTCATCTTATTCAGAACTTTCTGCACTTCCTGGACTGGTATGTCTATTTTCTTTGCCAAGTTTTCAGTCATTATTTTTTTCAAATAGGTTCTAAATTTCTTGCTCTCTCTTTTCTCTTTGGGGTACCCCTATGGTGCAAATGTTGGTATGTTTAATGTTGCCCAGAAGTCCTTTAAACTATCCTCATTTTTTTAAATTATTTTTTTCTTTTTTCTATATTGATTGGGTGTTTCCTGCTACCTTGTCTTTCAAATCTCTGATTTGATCCTTTGCCTCACCTAATCTGCTATTGATTCCTACTAGTATATTCTGAATTACTGTGTATTTCACTTCTGATTGGTTCTTATTTATGATTTCTACATCTTTTTATGCTAATTTTTTGTTGAAGTTCTTTCTATGTTACTTGAGCATTCTTATAACCAGTTGTTTGAATTCTCTCTCTAGTTAATTGATTGCCTCTACTTTGTTTACTTCTTTTTCTCAGGTTTTCTCCTGTTCTTTCATTTGGGACATATTTTTTTGTTTCCTTATTTAGGCTGCCTCTCTGTTTTTGTTTCTATGTATTATTTAGATCTGCTACATCTTTCAGTCTTGGTATGTTGGCCTTATTTAGTGGTGCCCTGTGGGACCCAGTAGTATGGTCTCATAGTCATGTGAAGTGGTTGCTCCAAGAGTGTTTCTTGTGTGTGTTGCATGTACTCATGTTATAGTTGAGTCTTGACTGCTGTTGGCATGTCAGTGGTAGGGATTGACCCTCAGACTGACTGACTGTGAAGACTGGCTATGCCCACACTATACAATCTGCTCTATGGGAACTGATTCCATGGAGGAAGATTTACCTCATTGGTGTCTGGTGCCTGCCAAGACCACCCTTTGGGAGTGCTGTTTGTGAGGCTAATTTGGTTGTACTTTGTTGTAATCTGAAGCTGGTCTTTGGGCCTATTGGTTCTGGGGCATCTTGGAAGGATCTCTCATGCAGGCCTAGGTCAACTGCTGCCTGTGATCAACTTGGGGTTACTTGGTAGGAGCAATAAAGCAATCTGCAGGTGGTCACTGTCTCTGCTGACCCTAGAGGCACATGGGATAGGCCATATTGTAAACTGAGGAAAAGTTCCTCCACTATCAGGCCCATGGAAACTCAGTAAAAGGTCTAGGGCACCTTGAGGTCTACTGCCACCTGTTAGCTGCCCATCAGACTCAGCCATTGAATGAGCCTTGGGCAGTACACCAGTTGGGTAAGGCAGGGTCTCAGAGTAAGATGAGTGATATTAACCAGGTTAATGCAGATTCAAGTTTGGCATTAGTGCTGAGACTGAGGACACTCAGAAAAAGGCTCAGAACACATTGAGACCAACTGCTACCCACCTGAGACCTCAAATCCCTATGAGTTGTGCAAGAAAGACTGCAGCAAGGCCCAGGGCTGGCTGCTAACCACTAATAGTGCTTCTAGCAATACATGAGTTGAGTGGAAATATGTCCCAGGGAGTCACCAGGGTGGAGCCAATGGATTTTACCAGACCAATGCAGATTCAGATTTGGTAGTGTCAGAGTAGGGCTTCATATAGGAAACATGGAACCTTCCCTCAGAATGTTTGGGAGGAAGGCTCAACACAGGAACAATGGTAGCCATCCCTCTTGTCCTTGCATTGCAGCCATACAACTCAATCTTTCCTTGTATGTTTCTATTGCCTCTTGAGCAGCTATCCCTCAGCTGGAGCCCAGGGTACATGTTTGCAAGTAAGTAAGTCTGTTGGTGGCTCTTTAAAAGTATACATGGGTTTCCAGCTGCCTTAAATCTTATCCAGACAGATGGAATTCCTGATATTTTTCACAGCCAGATGTTGTAGGGGCTCCTCTTCTCAGTACTGATAGTCTAGGTTAGGATGTCTGGTGCAGGGCTGGTACCCTGCAATCCTCAAGAGGGAACCTCAGCAGCTGAGATATCTTTCTTAATTCTCAACTGCCACATGTGGGTTTGGGACCAGTCTGTTTCATGTATCCACTCCTCCTACCAGTTTCCCAGTGTTTTCTTCTGTATATCCTTAGTTATGAATTCTATTGAGCTAGTCTTCAGATAATTCTCCATGGTGATTATTCTATAATTTAGTTTTAATTTTAATGTAGTCATGGGAGGAGTTAAATATAGTATTTTCATACTTCACCATCTTGACCTGATTCCTTCCAAGAAAATCATTGTTTATTTGTTTGTTTGCTTGCTTGCTTTAAGGGACTCATATAGTACTAAAATGTCAGTTTCCATTAGTTTTTTTTTATTTAGGATTGTGATTTTAGATTTTTGATATATAATTGAAGAATAAAAATTGCATATACTTAAAGAGTACAACATAATGAGTCGATATACCTTTATATTGTAAAATAATTTTCATAATCAAGCTGATTAACACAAATGTCACCTATTTACACTTTAGTGTTCTGGGGATAAGAATATTTAAGAACTACTCTCTTAGTAAATTTCAAGTATATAATACAGTATTAACTACAGTCATCATGCCATACATGAGATTCTCAGAACTTATATATTTTAAAACTAAAAGTTTGTATTCTTTTACCTAAATCTCCCCATTTCCTCCATTTCCATAGCCCCTAGTAACCACCATTCTATTCTCTGCTCTGTGAGTTCAACTCTTTTAGATTCTATGTACAAGTGATATCATACAATATTTGTATTTCTATGTCTGGCTTTACATCTATTATAGAAAACAATATGAAAGTCCTTCAAAAATTAAAAACAGAATTATATGTTTCTGTAATCTCATTTATGAGTATTTATTTAAAGGAAATAAAATCAGTATCTTAAGATATCTGTACTCCCATGTTCATTGCAACATTATTTGCAAAAGCATATGAAAACAACCTAAGTGTCAATTGACAGATGAATGGATAAAGAAAATGTGGTATCTCAGAATGTATTTTTCTTGTATGGTATTGAAGAGATTGTTATTCCAATAACTTTTTGATTAAGTTAACCTACCAAATACATCATGAGGGATGTTTATCAGTACTTGAGTTGGAAGACACAGCGAAGTTAAATCTTCAATTATATCTAATTTGACTTGATAAAACCTTTTTGCCCCTGCCAAACTATAGAGTTGCTCAAGCCACTGAGGGAAGAAGGCTATTACAAAAACGTATATGTCATTGATTGTACTCTAATATGTTAAACCACTGATTCCCAAGGCTGATTCAACTGAGGCAGATAGGTAGTCAGGCAGGAGTGTAATATAATAAGAAGAATCTTAATAGATGAAGATTTATAACAGAGAAGCCCAAACTACTTCTTTGCCAGTTACTGCTGTGTTAACTTTGGACAAATTACTTAACCTTTCTCAGCCTCAAGTTTCTCATTTGTAAGATGGATATCACAATGCCTATCCTGTAAAGTTGTTAGAAAGATAATAAAGAACATCTAAGCCATGTGGAGCAAAGTAGGGACTCAGTAAGTGGCAGATTTTATTATTACATTTTACATATCTCCCTGTGCACCCCTTAAATTGTTATATAAAAGAGGATAATCCATAATCTTCTTCCATAATATCTAAATAAATGTTAATATGATAATAGTTTTTCTTGAAGTGGATTTTCTGCCTGAAGAGTCATGAATTAAAATAACCTGCAAATTGCATTGGTCTTAAAATAGAAGATTGAAATATGAAATAAGGAAATTAAAATTTACTCAAAATTAATTCAAAAATGCTTCTTCTAAGTTATTTATAAATGAATCAGTCCAAAATGAAATGAGGAACAATCTTTGAACATTTAGTTCCATTTCCAAAAGTAAAATTGCAGGGTTTGCAATGTTCAGCCAAATCTCCTATTTGATTGGCTAGTCATTCTGGGCTGTTTTATAATGCTCATGGATACACAGCAGGGTCAGACACAATGGGTAAAAACTCCCTTGTAATACTCTAATAAAAATAGCAAAGGTTTCTCTTTGAACACCTCAGATTTTAACAATCATTTTGAAAATATATATTTTGAATGTCACTTTACAGCATCCCCAGGTGCATTTTGATTAACAATATTTTACCTCTCAAGAAATGACTTACTGTAAAAATTTAAGAATTTTTAAATGTAGATAGACAGGAGGAGAGAGAGAGAGACAGAGAGACAGACAGAGATAGAGAGAGAGAGAGAAGAGAGAAATAATAACCCGAGCTTACTACTGCATTTGCTAAACTTTTAAAGACAACTGGAGGAAAAACCATATAATAATCAGAGGCATTTTTCCAGTCTTCTTTAGCAGTGATCAAATATTTTCTATATAGTGGTTATGAAAAAAAAAGATGCAGGCTATAAATGAAGAAGTCTTTTGTCTTTGGTAGAATAGAGCTATTCATAGTTTGACTTTGGAAATCTTTGTGTTTAGTCTGTGACACTAGGAAGAAGCAGTTCTTTTGAGGGGATGTGTTATCTAATTTTTTTTTCTTCAGATTCTTCCAAGTACTTACTATAAATATTTTGCCAGGCAGTGGCAAACTTTTTTACACTAGGTCATCTGTTTGCTATATAAATCATTGATGTTCCATGTGTTTAAAGATTAGACTTCACTGATTGTTGAGTTGCATAAATTTCCTGAGCTGTTTCTTTGTATGTTATTAAATGTATATCTTAAAAGGATTGAAAATTAAATATATTCAGAATGTTCCCAAGTAAAATTCTCATTAGGAATATGGGAAATAGATGTTCAAGTGAAAAAATGGAAAAATAAAACCACTACTGAGTAAAATTGCATAAAAAGTGCAAAAAAAATTATCAATGTGTGTGTATTTGTCATTATCTGAGGTACTGAGGAGCATTTATTTGTAAGACAAATACTGATCATTCTTACTTCTTAAATTTATAAACTATAACACTAGCTAAAGTTTCTGTATAAAATAGCTAATATGAAAATAAAATATTTTAAATCAGTTTTCATTATTTACTAAAAACACTACTGTCGATGTAAAAAGATAATAATTCTGGAAGAAAACAAAAATAAAATAAGGCACTATTGTTCTGCTTCTCAAGCCTAAAAGAAGGAACTGACCCAGGCTTCTCTCTAACTGGGACCACAAGCATCTGGTATCCTCTTTCCCACTAAGATATCTGGTAGATATCTACACCATTAACACTATGCTTTAGTGGCTGTTTTAAGAATTACAGAATATACCTTTATTAGTGTTCTCTTGCTGCTAATGATGTATTATCACATAGTGTGCTCAAATCAGCACAAGTGTGTATCTTACAGTTCTTATATCAGAAATCTGACACAGGTCTTACGGGAATAATATTGAAATATGGGCAGGACTCCTTCCTTCTGGAAGCTTCAGTATAGGATCAGTGTTTTGCCTTTTCCAGTTTCTAGAGGCTTCTCACATCCCTTGGATCATGGCCCTTTATTACTCTTCACAGCCAGTAACAGCACATTTAGTCCTTCCTAAGAGCATCATTTGGGCCTCTCCTTCCCTTTTTCTCTTGACTACATTGAGCTCATCAGGATAATCCAGTGTTATTTTCCTGTTTCAAGATTAACTCATTAGCAACATAATTCCTTCTGTAACCTTAACCCCCCACAGCCATTTAACATAACATATTCACAAATTCTGGGACTTAGAATGTTGGCAAATTTGGTGGGGGGGGGGGTTGGGGAGAGCATTGTGCTGTCTACCAAAATATCTTGACTTTTTCACAATCTATTTGGAGTTTATATTGTACAAATTTATATAAAATATAGAATCTTTTCCACAGAGTAAACTCATTTATCCCACACCACTGTCCTTTTTGCTCTAGGTGACATACATCTCATATATGATAGACCTCAGGACAGTGTTTTAATTTTTATTGTAAAAGTTGGTATGTATATTTTTTAAATCGTAGGAAAATTAATTTTGCACTTATCTGCATATTTGTTTTTTCTAATGTTTTCCTTCCTTCCTGATAATCTGTGTTTTCCATATCATTTCCTGACTGCTAGAAGAACTCTTTTAAGCATATTTAGCAACACATTTTTTAGTTTTCTTTTATCTGAAAATGTCTTTGGTTCACCTTTATTATTGAAGAGTGTTTTTGCTTGGTATAGAATTATGGATTGACAGTTTTGCCTTCCTTTTTTCAGCTTTTTAAAATATTGTTTCACTCTATTCTGGACTCTATAATTTCTGATGAAAAGGTATCAATTATTTTAATTGTTTTCTCCCTGTATGTAATGTGCCATTTTTCTCAAACTACTTTTAAGATATTTCCCTTATTCTTTGGTTTTCAGGAATTTAACTATTATGTGTATTAGCATTTGTTTTTTTGCTTTTGGCTTTTTTTGGGGGGGAGGAGAGGTTTTTTGAGGGTTTTTTAAATAATATATTTTTAAAATTTTTAGTTATAGTTGGCATACAATAATATGTAAGTTTCAAGTATACAACATAGTGATTAGCATCTCTATAACTCACAAAGTGATCACCTCAATAAATCTAGGACCCCTCTGAAAACATACAAATTATTACAAAACATACATAGTTATTATTGGCTATATTCCTTATGCAATACTTTATATCTCCATGACTATTTTGTAACTTCCCACTTTTTTCCTCTTTTTTCACCAACCCCTCCAACCTCCTCCCACATGGTAACTCTCAAAATGTTCTCTGTATCTATGTTGGTCTCTGGTTTTTGTTTGTTTATTTATTTTGTTCTTTAGAATCCACATATACATGCAATCACATGACATTTGTCTTCCTCTATCTGGCTTATTCCACTGAGCACAATATTCTCTAGGACCATCATGAAATATCTTTTTTTCATCCCATTACTTTTAGACTGTGTCTTTTAATCTGATATGAGTCTCTTGTAGTCAGCATATGTAAGAGTCTTGTTTTCTTACCCATTCAGCTACCTTGTTTTTTGATTGGAGCATTTAATTCTTTTTCATTTGAAGTACTTATTAATAGATAAGTAGTTATTGCCATTCTTTATTTAGATTTTTGATACATTTTTTCTTCTTTTTCTTAAAGAAGTTTCTCCAACATTTTCTGTAATACTGGCTTGGTGATGATAAACTCCTTTAGCTTTTTCTTGTTGGTGAAGATCTTTATCTGTCCTTCAATTCTAAATGATAGCTTTGCTGTGTAAAGTAATCTTTGTTGTAAGTTCTGAGTTTTCATCACTTTGAATATCTCATGCCAAGCCCTTCTGGCCTGTAAAGTTTCTTTTTAGAAATCAGCTAATAGTCATAGGAGCTCCCTTGCAGGAAACTAATTGCTTTTCTCTTGTTGATTTTAAAATTCTCTCTTTGAATTTAACTTTTGGCATTTTAATTATTATGTGTCTTGGTGTGGGCCTCTTTGTGTTCATCTTATTTGGGACTCTATGAGCTTCCTGGGGTTGTATGTCTATTTTCTTCACTGGGTTAGGGAAGTTTTTAGTCCTTATTTCTTTAAATACTTTTTCTCTCTCTTCTTTTTCTTCTCATACCCCTATTATACAGATGTTGTTATGATAGATGTTGTCCCAGAGGCTTCTTAAACTATCTTCATTTTCTTGGATTTCTTGTTCTTGTTACTGTTCTAATTGGGTGTCTTCTGATACTCCATCCTCTATGTCACTGATTGGGTCTTTCATTTCATTTCACTCTGTCAATTTCTTCTAGTGTATTCTTTATCTCAGATATTGTATTCTTCATTTCTGACTGTTTTTCTTTTATGTTTTCCATTTCTATTTTTGTATTTTCTTTCTCTTCATTAAAGTTCTCACTGAGTTCATCTACTCTTTCCCTAGTTCCTTGAGCACCCTTATAACAAATGTTTTGAACTCTGTATCTGGTTTATTGCTTTCCTCCATTTGGTGAATTCTTTTTTAGAGCTTTGTTCTGTTCTTCCATGTAGAACATACTTCTTTGTCTCCCCAATTTGGCTGCTTCCCTGTTTCTGTTTCTATGTATTAGGCACAGTTTCTAAGTCTCCCAGTCTTAAGAGAGTGGCTTTATGTAGTAGGTGTGTGCTATGGGGCCTCGTGGCACAGCCCTGGAATCGGTGAGGGAATCCAGCTACAGGTTAAGTTCAGCTGTAGCCTGTGTACCTCTGAGGCCACCTATTAAGAGTCACCAAGCAATCTACATATGGCTGCCACTTGTGTTGGGCTTGGGGCTGCTCAGCAAGAAGTACAGGGCATGCCAAGGCTGAATGCTGCTTCTTTGGGTTTTGTGAGTCTTTGAGAGATTTTATGAAAGTTTGAAGTAGGCTCCAAGACAGCCTGTTTGTATGGAATAAATCACTGGCAATGGCTTGAGTGGATCCACAAGTTGGAAGAGGTAGAGTCTCAGGGAATCCCCTGGGCGGTTACCTGTGTTATCCAGGTTGATAAGGACAAGATATGGCAGTGCCTGAGTCTGCATGCTGGGAGCCCAGAGGGCTCAACAAAGGAATAGTGGCTTCTGCCTACACTTCTGTCCAGGAAATAAATAGCTACCACTCCATCTCTGCCTTGAAGCCCAACAAATCAGCGCCTCCTCATATATTCCTGGCACTCCTTGAGCAGCTTCTCAGCTCTGGAACTCAGAACAAATAAGTCCATCAGCAAATAAGGCTAAGTGTGGGCCCTTTAAGGGGAACTGTCTTCAATTGCCTCAGCCCTCTGTCTCACTCAGTTGCAACCTTTGCTGGTTTTCACAGCCAGAGGTTGTGGGGACTTCTGTTTCCAGTACTGGAACCCTGGCCTGGGGAACCCAGTGTAGGGTCGGGGAGGGGGTTTTACATCCAAGATAACTTTCCCGATTCTTGGTAGCTACATGCTGTTGTGGGACTAGGCTGTTTTACATCTTTGCCCCTCCTAACATTTTGAAGTGACCTATTATTTTTTGTCCCTAGTTGCAGGGCTTCTGTTCAGCCAGACCTCAGGCAACTCCACATGCTTGTTGCTCTGCAGTTTTGTAATGATTGCTTTAAGGAGGTTTGGTCGCTTGAGGAGGTGTGCACAACCACTACCTTCTATGCTATCCTCAGCTTCTTGAATCTATAAGTATATGTCCTTAAATAATTTGGGGGAAATTTTTTCCTGATTAATTCTTTTTCTATTATTCTTTTGAGACTTTGGTTATGCCTTTTAACTTTGTTCCACAGATATTATAGGTCCTATTTTTTTCATTTCCTTCTTTAGATAGGATAATTTTTATTGATCTAGCTTCAAGTTAACTTATTCTTTCTTCTGTTATCTTCATTATACTGTGATGTTCATTCAGTAATATTTTTAAAGTTTTGATATTTTATTTTTAGTTCTAGTCTTTCCATTTGGCTCTTTTTTATACTATTTCTTGTCTGAAATATCTACTGGTTTTGTTTATTAAGATCATATTTTTGTCTTCTTGAGCACAGTTATAATAGCTGCACTAAAGTCCTTGTCTTTAAATCTACCACCTGTATCATCTAGGAGTAAGCTTTTATTGATTGTATTTTCTCTTGAGTGGATCACATTTCCCTGATTTATTTCTATATGGAGAAATTTTGCATTGTAGCCTGAATATTATAAAGTTATGTGTGGAGACTCGAGATTTTGTTATGGTCATCTAAAGTATTTTCTTTATTTTTTTAATGTAGACACCAATTTACTTAAAATCTCAGTTCAGGTATTCCCCAAACTCCCTTTAATTACAATTACTTGGTTCTGAGCTACAATTACTTGGTTCAGGGTTCTAAAAAGAACTTCAGAATGCTGTTCTCTAGTTATCTTTCCAGAATTCTCTTCACTTTCCATTAGCTCTGGTTGTCCTAAATACTGTCATTTATTTCTGAAGACCAGAATTATTTAGATTTTTCAGAGTCTTTACTACTCTCTATTACAACAAAATAGTAATAGATAGATGATAGATGATGATGATAGATAGATGATAGATGGTAGATAGATACATAGATCAATGATAAATAGATGATAAACAGATGATAGATGGTAGATGATAGATAGATAGATAGATAGATAGATAGATAGATAGATAGATAGATAGATGAGAGAGAGAGAGAGAGAGAGAGAGAGATAATAATGAAATGATAGATAGATAAAGAAATTTACTCTCCTGGTACTTTTTTCCAAGTTTTTACACTTTTCCAGAATATGCTGGGTTTTTTTTTTTTTTCACTTTCAAAATTGTCTACCCAACTCTGGAGACTAGAAGTATGAGAGCAAAGTGTGAACAGAATTTTTTTTTCTGAGATCAATCTCCTTGGCTTGTAGATGACTACCTTCTTTCAGCCTTCACACAGTCTTCCCTCTGTATCTAATTTATTACCTCTTTAAAAACCCCATCTCCAAACACAATCACAGTTTGAGATACTGGGAGTTATGACTTTAACATATGAATCTTGAGAGAATATAGTTCACCTCATAACAGTATATAAGTAAAATTTTAACCATACTAGACTAAAGTTCAGCCTTGGAAATTAGAGACATTAAACTGGATAAATTTTCCTCTGAATTCTAATTTAGTTTCAGACTTTGCTACAGTATGTGTTTCAAGACCCCATCATTAATAAACTCTCGTTGGCATGCCAGATGAAACATATTTTCCATCCTTATTCTTATATAACAACATCTACAATGTCGAGTACAATGTTAATTTCTAAAAATTAAGTCTATATTGTTGCCTAAGTGTTGTCTACCCAAACTCAATAACTATCCATATCAAAAATATGAGCATGTTCTCTCTGTTTTACCTTATGTCCAATAATTGACTTTTGTTGAATTTGTCTTCACAATGTCTCTTGAATCTGTCCCTGATTCTGAACTGAAGCATAAGACATACAACGTCATTGTTTACTGTTCTCTGTTTAAAACTTTCACGTGACTCTCAATTTCACTCTGGTTAGAGCCAAAATCCTTACAATTCTTTCAGTTTGTAGACACAGCTACATTATGTTATTAACTATATCACACTTATGTGTTATCTTTTCGTTGTTGCCTATAATCCTCAAATAAAAAGTAAACTACAAGACAGTCCTTTCTCTTTCTTTTTATTGTAAAATGTGAGTCTAGATACAACATAGACCCTGACAGATAGTTGAACATATTTGTCAAATCAATCTAAATGAGCACATTATTTAACAGCCTATTATTCTTATTTTACTGAAATGATGTTATTGGAGAGCAATAATGTAGAAAATAAAACACCAACGAAATATAGGACATTAACCATTTTTTAAAGAAGTACTAATCATTAGTATAGAAACCCTTATTTAAAGCATTTGTTAGTCTTTATATTAGTGACACCATTTTATATTTCATGATTATGTGCAACATAAGTAGTACTCTGTTCTAAAACTTTTCTAAAATTTTTATCTATTAGCTATTTACTTTTTGTGAAACTTCAGTATAAACTATCTTAAATCTCTAAATGATAGTAATTCATTGATGACAAGTAAATTTTATTATCAATTTTTAAAATTGTTCTTGAATCTATTTCTTCCTCTTATAGCGCCCTGAAAATGCTATGAATGTGAACTATTGCCGTGGAAATAAGCTATTATCTCCTGGGCAGCCTCAGCTCAGATGTTTTTGTTTTCCACCTACATGTGTTATTACATCATCACAATAAGTTTCCACATCGAGTTAAACAAGTGTACATATGTGCATATAAATATATATTTAGTCTATGATACTTCATCATTCTCTCTCATTATAGGCTTCTATATAAACTTATTTTTTAAAAAAATTTTAAATGTATCCAAGAGGAGTAGCTATGAAGAAAATAAACTCACAGAGGACAATTTAAAAATAAATTTTTCCAGCTTCCTAGTTTAAAAATATCATGATTGTTATGACTCGCAATGATTAAAAATAACCCCTAAGTAGAAAGATTACATGTTTTTAAGATCTATTTATCTGAGATTTTATGTCAAATATATTTAAGAATAAAAGTTCATATTTCAACAGTAACACCTTATAAATCCTCAGAGTAAACCACCCCATTCCCTCCACACACAGTACTAACCACTTCCTGAAAATGCTATGTAGGTTCAAAGTTCAACTTTATTTTGAAAAAGAATAACTCATTTTAGAAGTTTTTCTATAAAACACTTGACTAGAAACTCAAAGCCAGTGTTCTTTATCCCTTACTGGTGAATGTATGGTAAAAAAATATTTGTTTATAAAATGTTGGTATAAAATAGAAATGAAAATTTAAATGAATAGTTTTAAGATTAATAAATCTGTAACTTTAATTCGAAGTATTATTTAAAATTTAATTTATATTCAATAATTGGAAGCTTTACTAGGAATTTTTAGTAGTCGGATAGAGGTCTATTTCTACACCCCTTCTTAGAAAGACCATTACTTAATCAAATAATTCACCAATTTAAATGTTTTCTAGTTATTTTTATCTGATACTAGAACTTGTTCATCTTTCTACTTGTATTTCTTACAAATATATATCTTTTTTTACAAATATTTTTAATATGTAAAATATTAGATTATGAGAGTAAAGTGATATCCCAAGAATTCTCCAACCTAAGAGACTATTCAGGAAGTCACAGAAACCACAGAAAGGACTTTCTCCTAGGTGAAAAAAAAAAGATATATTTTAACAACTTTTGTTCTCTGCTTTTGATTTGCTAAAAGAAAAAGTCACAATGTTTCTCTGAGTCTTTAAAATACACACATTAACAATCAAGCGGAGAGATTCTATACATTAAAAAAAAATGATTGGAAGCCTAAGGCATGCCTTTGACTGCTGAGAAGGAATAAAACTCTGAGGCACATTTCCAAAGTTTCTCTGAGTCACTTTGCTCTATCTCTCAGGTTCACAGGAATACTTTCGAGCCAACAACTAAATTCTGGCCACAGTCAAACCTCCACATATAGTTATAGGAAAGGAAAGACAGACCTAATTTTCCACATACGCCAATTCTGAATGACTTTCAAGATCACATCGCAATAGGCAGATTTCCAAGTGTTGTGATAAAACTGTCTATAATGTGATCCAGTGAATAATAATTTTTTATGAAGTCAGATACAACCCACGGAGTAACACATAATTGAACTTAGTAAACCCACTTCTCCTTACAGAGTTGCAAATGAATATAGAAATATTTTTAGATTGCTTTGGGCTGCATAGTACCTCAAAGCAGATACATGCATTGTGAAGGAACAGGTAGGCGGAAGGAAAGAAGTAATAATATCTTTGTACCTGGTACTATGGTAAGCACTTCTAATACTTTGTCTCATTTTATTCTTAAAAAAAAAGGCAACTATTTTTATAGTCTTCATTTTAAAGACAGGCCTTTCTGGCTCTGGAGCCTAAACTCATTAGATAATACCATATTATTTTCTCCGTGAAATAGAAAATACCTACGTTCATTTGCTACCCAAGCTAAAAGTAGTTTCCTCATTAGTTTCCTTATAGATCTATATATTGGTTCAGGAGAAATGCATGTCTAGCCTGCCAATAACATGTCTCTTTCAGCTTTGGCAACATTAGGTGGTCTAGCCATATTCAGGCTAAGATCTCAGGAAAAAGTTGGACAAGTCTGGAAGTTATACATAGGCAACTGCTTCCAGCTTCAGACCGTGAGACTCCTGCAAATTCTTTGGAACACTGAAAACTATTTCAGGACAAGAGAGAAAGGAATCACTCTTTGGTTTCATTCCTTTATTTATGTGAGCATATACTTATTTACTTATTTATCAAACAGATATCATTTGTGCACCTACATATGTGAGGCAGTATGTTAGGTATTGAAGATACAGAGGTGGATATGACAAGTGTAGTTCCTGCCCTTATATAATTAGTTGTCCAATGGGAGATAATAATATAAAAATAATCATTACCCAAATAAGTGTATTAGTGCAGTCTTTGAAAAGTATAATGAAGGAAAATGTGGGGAGTTATATAACAGTGCCAGCAGGCAATCTCAACTAGTCTAGATATTCCAGGCAGACCAACTTAAGAATAGGACATAAAGAGATAAATGGATGTTTAATGGTGTTGGTGGAGAGTATGAATAGCACTTCAGAAAAGGGAGCATGACGTGGGGTAATTCTGTGGTGGGGAGAGACCAGGAGGATTGAAGCACATATGACAATAGAGCAAATGGAAAGTGGTAGGCAGGAGTCAGATCATGCATATCTTAGCTAAGAATTTTAGTTTTTATCCTAAAATATTCAAGAAGTTTTTAAAAACCTTTAAGCAGGAAACTCCCATCATTAAATGTGTTTTGAAAAGATTGCTTTAGGTGTTGTGTTTAGAATACAGAAGAAAATAATTAAAGAGAGTCAGAAAATAAATGACAATAGCTTGGTCTAGAGTGATGAAAGAGAGAATGAGAAATACAAGATGCAGGAGCAGGGGAAAATGATGCATATAGATATACCTAGATACTTCCTATGTAAGAATTGAAATTGAAATGAGAAATGCACAGATTCTTATTTAATACGGTCACTGCTTGGTCACTGCATTTATCTTCTCATCTTCCTGAGTACATCTCTCTTTTAGAAGGAAAAATTGCTCCATAGTCCTTAGGACCAATAAATGATTCCACTACTTGACCCCCTAGAATTTCTACTCTGTCTGGAAAGGTCAAGAAAAGTTAAGCTGCAAAAGAAAACACCCAAGAATCTTTTCTTTCTGTTTGGCTTCTCTTTTATTTCCCTGATTTATAGCCAAGCCACTACATCTCATCCCATATAAAATTACTTTTCTCTCTCAATTTTTTAATCTTGAGACATTTTTTAAATTCTCTTTAGAAAATATCAAGTAAGACTTAGAAAATAAATCATGTAAATACTTATTTCTTTTTGGAAAAACTACTTTTTTTCTTTAAGGTTGTTAGTTATCTAGATTATGAAAAACAGTCTACAACAATCTCAGGGACTCAAAAGATTAGGAGAAAGTAAATAAAAGCCTCGAGTACAAAGCCAGGATTTTGGAACTGAATGCTTAGTTTTTATTTCTTTCTGATTTTCGAACTTGATTAAACTAGTATTATTAATTTTATGCTTTTCATTGTTTTTTTTTTTTAATGCAAAATGCTACAAGTTGATGTTAGTTATATTGCCAGCATCCAGAATAAGTAATTGTTGAGTTAGGATTATAGCTATAGTTTGACTTCATTTGAAAGTTGACTTCAGTCCTGAGCTCCGGTCTTTCACTCTGTAGACCACATCAGCACCACACTGGATAGGGATTTAACTCTGCCTCTGCTGCTAACTAGTTTTGTGGCCCTGGAAAATTCATCTGACCTTCATGGATCTCAATATCCTGGTAAAAACAAAGAGGTGAGGCTTTACTATTTTTGAAGTACTTTCCACTTGTAATTTTCTGAGAAAGACAAATCTTGGTAAATGTGACACAGTGTGTCATATCAAAGTGTAAGCATTTGTGTGTGTGTTTTTTTTTTCAATTTTTCAACTATGTACATCACAAATTTTAGAAAAAAACTCATTTAGTTTTTCCTCCTTTGAGGAATAAAAGTAGATAAATGATAAAACAGGCATTTGCAATTTTAAGATCCCAGGCATTTGACATGTTTGCTAACATTTAGGCCATATTTTTCAACTTCTTTTCATTCATTTCAGCCCCTCACTCATCTCTAGATTCACCTTTTCCAGGGCGATTAGGTTCTCAAAATCTTCCTTTTGCAAATTCTCTCCCAGGACAATCCACTGATACTGTGCTCCCAAATAAAAACTCAGCAGCCCTCTCATGCTCTTAAAAGCAATCTTAGCACAGGAAAAAAGTAATATGATTTCATGTTCAAATACTTACAAAGATGTCACTGACTGTTAGACTGAATTACTCCAATGTTACATTTTAAAACAGGAAATATTGACACCAGAGGATTGCTTACTGATTGGGAGACAAGGAGAAATATGTGGGAGAAGTTCTCATTGCCTAGACAGCGATATCTGCTTCCAAATTACATCCTAAGAACAGAGATCTATGACCAGACACTTTATTTCTAAAATTTTACAGATCCCTATTATTTAACTTTTTTTAGCACTATAAGGAGGGGACACTGTAAATACTCTGTACCAAGAATTGTGAAGTATAATTCACTGTCTGCTTGTCACCCTTTGAAGAGAAGGGCAGACAGAGAAATAGATACAGTCAGTCACTCCCTTTTGCAATAAACTTTTTATTAACAATCACTGAAACAACAAAATTACTGTTCTTTACATTCTTCCTCAGAGACCCTCTTAGATTTTTCTTTAGAATTTTCAAATGATATTAGCTTATAATTTGAAAAACACCAGAGCTGTGTTGTCAACAGTAGCTACTAGCTACATGAAGCAGATAAGCAATTGAAATACAGTTTGTCCAAACTGAGGTAAAATCTAAGTGTCAAATACATCCAGATTTCCAAGGCTTGGTACAAAAAAAAAGAAAAAAGAAAAAGAAAGAAAGAAAAAAAACCTCTCATTAATAAATTTTGAATTGCTTATACCTCAAAATAAGATTATAGATAATGTTTGATTAAAGGAAATCTTTGAAAATTAATTTTACCTGTTTTCTTTTCTCTTTTCTAAATATGTCATTTAGGAAATTTTAAATTACACATATGGCATTCCTTGTATTTCTTGAGGAGAGTAATTTGACTGAGGAGAGTAAATGTTTGTACTTTACTGGGCAAGTTAAGCAAGCATGCATCTAAAATGAAACGTATGTAAAATATAGAAGTTACTGAGTGTAAATCTCTTCACAAACTACTAATATCTTTCTTAAACACATTTATTACATCTTACAGTAAGATTCATATCTTGAATGATAGAGGGAATAATAAAAAAAGGACTTTGAATTAATTGACACTTGGATGATCCACTTATTCTGGAAACAATCCTCAGGGAGAAAAAAACTTAAATGTTACAAAATTTAGTAATCTTTAAGATAAAAGCAGGGATTTGTTATTTCTATAAATAATTAATGAATTACTTTGAATAAAGTTATGATTGTCACTGCAATATTTGTGTCATATCTAACATTTAAAAGTACTGTTGCTTACAATATAAACTCTTAGAATATACTGCAAAGAAGTTCTCCTATTTGAAATATCTGTTAGGATGACCATCTATTTAATATATTAAAATAATTGATGTAATTTGGTAACTTTATTTGTGAATTTGCATATGCAAAAGAAGTGTTAGAAATTGAGTAGTAATAATAGACCTCTAGTAAAAAGCATATAACTATAATAGATTTGTAGTGCTGTTTTTTCTAAACTAATTTTATGTGACTTTTTAGAACACTGACTTGTGAATTCATATATTCATAATACACTTTGTTTTATGATTATTTTGTGAGGAGAGTTTTTATATAAAATCGCATTTTAAAGTATAAAATTGGCTTTTGCTGGGTATAAGAAAGAATAGCTAATTACATGCTTTACAGCATTGTATAGACTTTAGAAATTTACTTCTCAATGCATTAGCTTGATTTAAAAGTCATAATCTATCTTTCCCTTTATTTTTTTTTCTGCTAAAGACTGAATGCTTATGTTCAAGATTCATATGTGGAAACTTAATCCCCAATATGATGGTGTTTGGAGGTGAGGTCTTTGGGAAGTTATTAGGCCATAGTGGTGGGGCCCTCAAGAGTGAGATTAGTACTCTTAGAAAAAACCCCTTCTGCTGTGTGAGATTATAGGTAAAAAATTGCTGTCTGTGAATCAGAAACTGGGGTCTTCCAAATTTGCTGCCATCTTGATTTTCAACTTCTCAACTTCCAGAACTAGAAAAAATGAAAGTTTTTTGTTCATAAGCCATGAAATCTATGGTATTCTGTTATAGCAGCCTGAATGGACTAAGACAATTCTCTTGCTAATTGAAAATCTATAACTAATACAATCCATAACCAGATATCTTCAGTCATATAAATCTTTACTTTCGAGATAAGAGAGATTCAAACCCCATGAAGAAGGTTAGACATCAGTTGAAATTTTTTTCCTAACAGGAGAAGAGATAAATAATGTTATTGGTAAGTAAAATATATTCATTTAGTTGTATATTTAGCTAGCAATCTAACAAGAGTTGGAAATCAGTGTTAATCTGTAACAAAATTAAAGTCTTTTCCTATATATCATGGTTATTTATTGACAAAATAATTTTTTTTAATTCTTAGAACAGACTAGTAAAGTCAGTTATATAATGTGCTACATATCTTTGACTTCTTTAAGAATAGCTCATTGTTTACACTTCTTTCTTTAGCCTTCAGACATATGTTTAGACTTGGCCTCTTCTTCTATACTACATAGCAGCATTAGACCCATAAAATAACGTAGGTATGATTTTGAAAACAGTAGATAAAGTTTGCATTTCTACGGTTGCTATTCATAGATTTATTTATTCATTCTAAAAATACTTTTCAAGAATCTTCTTTGTACCAGAAACTCTTCAAAGCATTACAGATGCAAATATAAATAATATCAAATTGTTATGGGATATACAAAGATAAATATATTGATAAAGAGTTAACTATAATATTATTTATTATAATTAATGTTGATATATTTATAGAGAGAGAAAATTCAGCCATGTAAAAGGTATTTCTTACTCAGAATAAAAGCTGATCAGAGAAGATGGTGTGATGATTGGAGTGGTTGAATAAGGAGAAGACAATGTTTAGGACAAAAGACTCCTGGAGTTTAAATGTGTGTATGTAAGGAGGAAAAGGTGAATAATGAAAGAAGATACAATTTCTCATTCTCCAGTTGCTTCACATACAAAGTTTTCTTTACTCAATTAGTGATTATTGATTATCAGTAATTTTATTGTTAAAAATTAATTCTATACTCCTCACAAGGAAAAGACTACCAGTATTTTACACATATTTGACATCTCTCCAATGTAATTTACAAATCCTTACTATGTTGTATATTCCCATCAAATCTATGTATTGGGCAGCATCTGGATACAAACATTTATACCAGGAAGATAATGAATGCATGTTCCAAATCCTCAATTCAAAAAATATTCTCAATCTTTAAACATTTAGCTGCCTTTTTAGATCAATTTTGCAGTAGAATTGTGAAATACTATCTCAAAAGAGACTCCACATATATTCATCATCCAGTATTTTAACCCTCCACAATATCTTGGGGCAGAAAATTTTGACTTGGACTTTACTCTAGTTGGAGGAGGACATTTCCTATTTTTACAGAAATAACACATGATTATTGTGATAAAAAATGAAATAGTGAGAATATGTCAGTCCTAAGAAATTGTTATAAAGCTTTCTCTAGCCCTTTGCTAAATGAGAAACCTACCTTGAACATGCTTAGAAGGTCGAGATTGTTTGATTGTCATTTATTCGTATGGAGAAAGAAAGATAAGTTTCTTTGTCACCCTTTGGACCTTTAGCTTTTTCATTTTCAATTAGAAATTAAGTACTAGACATTAAAACTTTCCATTTAAATATTATATGTCTTTTATAGCCTTACTGTTTTTGAATTCTTGGAATAGATATGAAAACACCCCCTTTATGAATGCTTTTGTGATTTTTGAATCCCTTTGAGATTAGAGAATGAGATACCTACAGAAGTGTACAGAAAAAGTATCATGGTCTTACTGAATTTAGTAAAAGGGAAAAGTACAAACTGTTTTCAGCTTTCAACAATGTTTTGGGTAAAGTAAAATTATCCTGACAGAAATATAAGTAAATATTTTGATTATATTTCTCATATGTATGATGCACCAAAAACTGCATTATAAACGTTTGGAGGTGGTTACATAGTTGCTCACAGTTGGCAATAATAAGTCTCTAGATGATGTGAAGCAGATAAGTCCTGTTTGATGTCAAATGAACTTTCCACAACTAGAGAAGAATTTAGCAAGAAAGTCTTGAGCACTTGTAAATGTCCTCATAGCTTTCATCTATTTCCACTGAAAGTCAAGTTACTAAAAAAAAAAAAAAAAAAAAGAATTCTGTATAATCATCATCATCTTTATTATGCTAAAATTGTAACTCTATTTACTATAAAGTATGGAAGCTTCTAGTCTGTCTGAACCAAGAAATTGAATCCGTATTTCAGGACAGAGTAGGCGCCAGCATTGAAGGTTGAAAACATAATGACTGCTTGCCCTTCTGCCTTCCTGAATTAGTATAGCTCAAGAGATCCAGACAAGACAGGAGTAGTGGAAAAAACCCAGAGTGGAAAGATACAATTCCTTCAGTTCTAACATCTAAATCTCTGTCATTCACTATTTTTCTATCTTTTCTATTCACTATCTTTTATCATTTCTTAAATGCAGACAAAAGATTAAGATGAATTTAATCAGCTGTAATTTTGTATGAATTTCTTTAATCTCATAATTAAATCATTTCTAGTTAAATATAAGCAGCTCTAGAGGGACAGTCTTGGTTCTGCTTCTAGGAAAGTAGATATGCACTTTTGGATGTCCTGGGGTAGCAGAAGGACTAAGAATCATTGGTTTACTGTCCATAGGACTTTCTGAATCATATTGTGATAGTATTGATAGGGTTGGGTAAGAATGGTTACTGGTGCACGCGTTGAAACAATAAAAATTGAGCACTTTCTATATACTATACTTATTATAGAATGTGCCTTGAACTTTGTAATCAGATTATATATGCATAACTAATGCCTAAACACTATGTTCACATCTTGTGATATTTAAAAATAACTATGGAAAATTTTAGAGACAATCCCTAATGTACAAACAGATTGTATTACAGAAGCTTATTACTTGATGAAATGCAGTTTGGGTATATATTTATCTTTTGGAACAGAGCAATACTAAGTATTGAGAGTTCCAAACCAAAGCATACAAGTTGTTTTAGCCTATCAGTATATGTTATACTATACATGCTTATAATAACACAAGAGAACAAACCTTTGAATCTACTTTTAAAGGTTTCAATTTTATATAAGTAGTGAACAATACTTATCCACTGTGTAGAGACTAATAGTGATTTTAAAAAAGAATTGTAGTTCATTTATATATATTTTTAATAACATTGTTTTCTTGCATGAGTCCAACATGGGCATTTTCTTTCCAATATCTAGACATCATCAATAGATTTATATTTAGAAAAAAAGTTCTTTGAAATTGGTTCCTTTTTTCTTTTTTTTGTACATTTTTCATCAAACATTCATAACTCTGATTGCACAAAAGAGTAAAGTACAGGGAAGAATATCATTATTATCTTTTTTTAAAGCAATACCAAGATGATTAAAGAGTACTGAAGAGCGTTTTTGCCACTTCCTGGTCTTTCCCTTCTTTCATTGATTCTTGTGGAATTGAACTACATTTCTCTGAGATATTTTCTTTGACATTTATTAGAAATAACTCTACTTCTGTGCTTCTTTTGAAGATATATTTTCCAAGACAAACAATTTTTAATAGCTACTAAGCACTGACATCTAACCTGGACTGAGACAACCTTCTCACTCTACATTCTAACAACACAGTGGACCTCCTGGAAGAAGGAGAAGCAGCTAATTTTGTAATTTTTAGAAATAAGCACAAGAAAATAAAATGTCCTTCTTCTTATTGTTGAGGTTAACAGCTTTTCTATGGAAAAGGTTTCTCTGTGGAACTTACATGAATGATTAGTGCCTGATTAAATGGGCCCATAAGCCTTGAGCTATGTTCAACCTTGAATTCAACTGAGTAAACATTCATTGATATCTCAGTGCCTAGTATTAGTGCTAGGGATTGAGTGATGAAACAAACAAACAAACAAACAAACAAACAATCAAACAAAAACAGACCCTTCTAAAATAGCTTACTGTAACTCATAATTAAAATGCAAGAAATTAAAAAAAGTGTAATTATAAATATATGTTCAAAGTACACCAATACTGAGAAAAAGAACAATTAACTCTAGAAGTAGAAGCTGAGTTGGGGGACCAAGAGAAATTTACTATGAGAAAATGAGAAGTGAATAATTTCAGACAAAATTATCAGCAAATGAAAACCTACAATAGTAAAAAAGGCCCAGACATGGTCAGAGCATTCTGATTGGTTTGTATGTCTGAAGTGTAGATATGCAAGACTGAGGGAAAGGAAGGTCATGGTAAAGGATTTAGGAACTTGTAGGCCTTGAATAAACCTGGACCTTTCTCCTGAAGACTATGAAATCATAATACAGACTTTTAAATTAGAAAGAGACACAGTTAAATTTGGATTTTACAAGGCTCATAATCTCAGTAATATTATGGGTAGGTTAGAAAGAGAAAAACTCAGAAGCTGATAGGCATCATTATAAAATAGACTTAGTTTCCTAGTTATGGCTTCAGACAATGACATCTGATATTATAACTCTATCTCATGCTATCTGAACTAAGAATGGTATTGAAATGAAATAAAGAGATGAATACAAGAGAAAGAGGGCTGACTTGATGAGATTGATAAAAGACTGGAGGTAAACCATCCTGAATGTGCTTATGACACCAGCAAAATAGGGATATTTTAAACAACTTTATTAAGGTGAAATTGACATACAGTAAACTGCAATATTTAAAGTGAATGCTTTGATATTCTATAATATCTGTACACCCATGAAAACTATCACTCTCAAAAGTTTCCTTTTGCCCTTTAATAATCTTTCTCTATACAGCTTGCCCCTTCTCAGACAACTGCTGAATTGCTTTCAATCACTGTAGATCAGTTTGAATTTTCTAAAGTTTATGTAAATGGAACTATACAGCACGTGTTCTTTTTCCCTCTGGTTTTTTTCATTCAGCATAATTATTTTGAGACTCAACCATGTGTGTACATTAATAGTTCATTTTTTATTGTCAAATAATCTTTTATAGTTTGCAGGTCTTTGTGTGTGTGTGTGTGTGTGTGTGTGTGTGTGTGTGTGTGTGTGTGTGTGTATTTTTAGGCAAGGCAACCCTTGGTTGACCTCACAGATTGCAAGGACCTTGTCAGCTTACAATCCTTTATTTTTTTATTTTTTACACCTACATCACCTGGTCTTCCTAGGTGGTCTCCCATCAAAGTAATAACCAAGCCTGACCCTGCTTAGCTTCCGAGATCAGATGGGATTGGACTTGTTCAGAGTAGCATGGCTTTAGATGGCAAGTCTTTAAATAGACATATGCCTTCTTTTCTTTTGGATAAATGCTTGAGATTAAAACGAGTCCATTATATGCTAAGTGTATGTTTAATTTTTTTAGAAAGACTGCAAATTGTTTACAAAGTGTTTGACAATTTACATTTTGTTGAGCAATGTATGAGAGTTCCTGTTCCTCCAAATTTTACCAACACATATCATGGGTAGTTCTTTTTATTTTAGCTATTCTAACAGCTATGTAGTGGTATCTTATGGTTTTAATTTACATTTCTCTAATGAAAAATAATGCTACATGTCTTTTATGTGCTCATTTGCCATCTGTATATCTTTTGATGGTATCCAAGTCTTAAGCCCTTTTCTTTTTTAATTTGGGTTGTTTGTTTTCTAGTCATCATGTGTGTATAGTTGAATTGCATGTGGTCAAAGGGACTCAGTTAAGCAACATAGATTTTTGATGTCAGAGACTCTCTAAATGTTAACTTAGGCCATTAGTGGATGGAGATGAACTCATATATCATGTAAGTAGATGTTGTGTCACTAAGCAATATAAGCAATATTATAGCCTCAAATAATTAATTGCAAACGTATTGAGTTACTTGTATGTGTATGACTTTCAAGTGGTAATTTTCCAATAGAAAAAATATCTGCTGATAAATTTAGAAACATGATCAAACCAGGCAAACCTATGTATAGTTAAAGTTTTTCTTTTGTTGGAGATTTCTATTACATACCCATTCCCAGATGTCTTCTCTCAGATCAATATCTGTATATTTTTATCTGTATCCTTAGATTTCTTCACAGAGTGTATAGTACTGAACCAGATCAAGATTTCATGCCTCTCATTCTTTCAACTTCCAAGGCTTTATTTATTTTTCTATCCCATTAAATTAAAGTCTTATTTCAACTAGGTAGCAATTGTGTGTATGCCTAATGACTTGCTTGCCTAAGCAGTCTAAAATTTGCCCCAGTTAAAATATAAAGTTTTCCAGAAAGCCCATAGGAAAAAGTTTTAATTAAAGTAGCAGACTAATACAGATGGTTTTATGTATAGGACTGTTTTTTTCTTCAGAAAATCTTAAACTTGCATCATATGGTACAAACTACCTATATGTAGAATCCCCACATTTCATGATTTATTGTTAATTTGATCTTCTTTACTCTTTCTTATTCATTACCTTTTATCATCAGTCTTTATGAGAAAATAAGGCAATAGAAAAATAGTCAGGAGATAGAGGAAAATTGAACATGGGAGTGGAAGGCGGGGTTTTTAAAAATTATTTATGAATTTGATATATATTTGAAGCATTTGAAATAGCAAGTTTTATATAAACCATATAACCAAAAACTTCATATTAGACAACTACTAGAAAATGAATTATGTATGCTATGGTTTGAATTATGTACCACAAAAAGATACATTAAGCTCTTAACTTCCATTACCTCAGAATTTGTATTTGGTAAAAGGGTCATAACAGATCAAATTAGTTAAGATAAGTTTATATCAGAGTAAGATAGGTCCTTAATACAATATGACTGGTATCCTTGCACAAAAGGAGAAGATGATATGAAGTGAAGCACATGAAGAGAATGCAACATGACAATAGAGACAGAGATGAAATAACGAAGCTGTAAACCAAGGAATATCAAGGATTGATGGACTTTCAGAAGGTAGAAAGAGACAAAGAAGGACTCTACCCAGAGTCTGAGAGGAAGCATGGCTCTGTCAACACCTTGATTTTGGAATTCAAGCCTCCAGAACATTAAATAATAAATTCTTTGTTTTAAGCAATTTATAGTGCTTTGATATGTCAGTCTTAGGAAACTAATATGATGAGCAAATGTATTTTAATAAAACTTCTGAGATAACATGAAGATATAGTTTATATATAGAATTGTTCAATATTCACAAGGATACCAGTACTTTGGGTTAGAAAACAAATTAGTAACATTCTTATTTGCATTCAGACACTTTGGGTTACAGATTGAGTTCCTTTGAAGAATTGCTATTGATGATTGCAGGTCCAACTTTTCATACAGAATTTTCTTATGTGCACAGCTTATTTCTTATTTTTAAGACTTTTTTTACTCATGCTTTATGATCTGTCCTTTCACATTGAGATGTACATTAACTCAGGAAGCTATCACGATAATATACCAACCAGGATGTAAACAAGCAACAGACTTATGATAAGTGGAAATCTTGAAAATGATAACAAAGGAGAGGAAATGATGCATTCCTCATTATTAAGAATATAACATAAGTTGTTTTTAAAAAGAGAGAGGGAAGCCCACTCTTTAGTAATCCTTGTGAGAAATTTGGGCAGAGGGGATGGAGTAAAGGGCCAGCCTAAGAGAAACACTGCAGACAAACAGTCATTGGTGGTAATCAAATGAGTTGGGGAGAAAGAATAAAAAATGACACCAAAGAATAATTCTCTTTTTTGACACTTTTCTCCTCATGCTTTTTTTTTTTTTTTTTTTTTTTTTTGCTTTAAGCAAGTAATGACAAAGACTGGCAGAGGCATATGAAACTGTTTTATCCTTTGGTTCTATCATGTGTCGTTTATGTTCAGTTCTCTCCGCTGTTGCCATGCAAGTTGGAGCAAATAGCACTAGCTGGGTCAGTTACTGTGTGGGCTCTGCTGTTCCCCAAATCACATAATTTTTCTTACTCCATCATAGACTAGTTAATTCTATTCCAACCTCAGTAAATAAATAATTAACAACTGTTATGTTTTAGCCCAGGAAATTTGTTAGCCAAGACAGTCTCAATATCTGTTGTCAGGGAGGCAATGAGGTTAGGAAGCATAAAAGAAAATAATCTTATTCTTCACCCTAAGGCATGAGTTAAAACTTATCTGCTTATAGGATCTAAGATGTTTGAAAGAAATATAACTATTCACTTAAATTATTTATGTGTGAAATTGGCATTAAGGGGAAAGATTATATTCTGTGATTATCAACTGGTGATTCTGAAAAGAAAGTATAAAGAAGACCCTTTTTTTACAGGGTCTCGTATAATTTAGTATTTTCAGAAATAGTTGGTCTTGACATCATATGGAAAGGTACAGAGGCAGAAAGAGTAACAATATCCTTTCAACTCATGAGAACAACTAGTATTCATTCCCATTATATCTCTTTTTTTCTTTCTGGTTCTTTGTTTTAATAGAACAAAGAATAGCAGAGTTTAGTCTTCTAAACCAGGAGTCTCTCCAAATGACTCTGAGTAAAGGTGGACACCCTTTCTGAACATGCCACTTCTCTGTGCAGAAAGTGAGTGGCTCACCAGAGACTGGGGAACAAATACATTGAGAGCTGGCCAAAATCAGGACCAAACTTTCTTTGGGTTTCCATCTATTTATTATTCACCTGGTTCCTTAAAAACTATGTAATATTCTGCCTTCATTTATGTAAGTGTCTAGCTAGCCACCTAGAAATGATTAGCAGTTTTTTCTCTATTTTTTATGATAATTTAAAACAATTCCTCATATGTACCCTAAAGACGGGTATTTGTGAATAGATGTGGAATTCGTACCAACTGATGCCCTCTGTAATTTTCAAAGAATTAACAATATCTGTTGACTCTGCCTTCCAACTAACTAAATTGAGTTTTGTTTGTTTGCCAAGTTCAATAGTTTAATGTATGCAATGTTGAGTTTATCACCTCCCACATTATTTCCTTTACCTCTGCATTTTCAACTTCCTATTACTGCTTACTCATCATCCCAGCTCAGTTGCCAAACCAATTTTGAATTTAGGCCCAGAAATAATTTAAAGTTTAATCCTGCCCCCGCCTCACCAGTACTGTCAGATGGAGTTTAATTATCATCTTCCCTTCTGGATTTGTAGACATCAGAAGATTGGTGCCCTAGTAATATGCTTTGAGCTATTCCTTGAATTCCAATCTACAAATCTCAATTTGACATGCATATCCAAGGAGAATGATCAGGTGATTTGATTACTGAATAAGAGATACTTTGATCCTGACATAGCCTGGGAGTTTAGTTTGTTGACCAATATAGTATATGAAAGATAGAATCTAAAGTTTATCTATCAATCTTCTTGATTAATCTCAAAATTTTTAGCAAATATCTTCTCAGATATGATTAAATCTTCACTACCTTTTAATCTTTAATAAGGCTGATAAAAACTTAGTTCACTACTTATTTTATTGTTATTTCCTTTAGCTTGGATTATCTTCTGATTGTATATTTCTTATAGAAAACTTTTAAAAATTAATCCACTATAGTGACATTATGCTAATTAAAATTAGGTTATAAAATATGTAAATACATATAAATTAGCATATCTGCAATACTCCTTAATATACTAAAAGTGTACAAATATTATATCTGTATAAGACTAAGTGATTGAATAAGTATATGGACATATGTGTGTGCACACATTCCTTATTCATGTAAATATATTTGCATATGTACTAATGGTAATATCTAGATTTATTGAACACATGCCATGATCTAGAAACTGCTATATGTTTTGTGTATTAATTCATTTAATTTTATAATAACCTTATATGATAGTATTTCTACTATCTTCATTTTACAGATCAAGAAAAAGACACACTGAGAATTTAATAATTTATTAATGTTCACACAATCAGGAAGCATCAGATACAGGATTCAAATCCCAGTAGGATGTTCCAAGGCTTGTATTCTCTTAATTTCTATAACATCCAAATATATAATATAAGAACAGTATGATTTGACAGTTCATTTTAGGTTTATGGTGGTGATTCATAGACTAAAGATCTGTCAGAAACTAGATATTAGAATTTTTCTCCTTTTCTGGTCCAGGTTCTTCATCATTTACTCATGTCTCTTATGTCTACTGTGTCCTACTCTATTTCATTTTGGTCTAGATCCCTTCCTGACATTTATACTTATATGATGTATTAGTCAGTTCTCATCCTCTGGCTTCCATTGCACTGTATTCAGCTTTTATACCTGCACTAGAGTTCAGCGACTTAGGGATTACTTTTGATATTTTTTGTGCTTTCCTGTAATTAGGTATTACACTAATCTGTACCATGGAATATCTCGTGTGTGTGACTTCTATGCAGCTACCTTCAAAGGTCTTTTTACTTAACTGAATTTCCCTGTTCATAACCTCAATAAGAGTACTGACCTGAAATAAAGAAAAATTAGAAAAATAGAAAAAATTACAAAAACTAGAAGACCATCCTATATTACTCAAAAGTCTTTTTCTATAAAGCAGTGGCTCTTAAAAGTTGATCCTTGTACCAGTAACAGTGTCACTTGGGGACCTGATAGAAATGCACCTTGGACTACTGAATCAGAAATGCTGAGGGTGTCACTCAGGAACATGTTTAAACAAGCCTCCAGGTGATCCTATTGCTTAATCAACCTTTAGAACCACCACCCCATGGCTAGTCCCTATCATCCAATTTCTCATACCACTGTCAGCTCAGCTTATCTAAAGCAAACTCATAAATACACACACACACACACATACACACACACACACACACACACACACACACACACACACACGCTCCCTGGATTTATAAGCATTTGACTGTGTATTTACATTGAATTAAAACTACTTTTTTTATTGTTTATCAGATACAGTGGAGCTAAATAAAAATTTATTAGACACCAAATCCTTTAAACAAGTGTTTATCAAATTTTTACATTCATAAGAATCACAGTTTTAAATGCAGATTCTTATTCAGTAGAAGTGTGGCCTGAGATTCTGAATCACTAATGAGCTTCCAATGAGCTTCCAGTGACTGACAATGTTGTTGACCTTAGCCCACACTGAGCATTGAGGACTGAGATTCAGTCATTATATCAATAACCATATTCATCTATATCCCAAAATATGGCTGCAGTTTCTCTTTTATTCTATCTCTAGTATACTCACCATTGAGTATAACCTTTTAGCACAAGCTTATCTAAATATACTCACCTCTATCCTCAAGTTTTTAACATGATAATCTCTAAATCTAAATTAAAAATACTTCCATCCACAAAGTATGCAGTCAGAATTCTGTTTTGGGTTGTTTTTTTTGTTTTTTATCAAGCTTAACAAGTTCTGCTTTCTTTCTTCAATTTTCTGATTATTTCATGTTTGTCATAATTTCTCTATATTATATCCTCTACTTCTTAATTAACAAATAAGATAATACTCTATATTAAGTTACCCAGTCACATGATCAGTCCCCAACATACTTTCAGTTTCAGGAAGACAGATTTAGCTGGTTTTTACAGATCTTGGTCCCCTACTCACTTATCTAGCCAATGTCCAACTCATAGATGATGCGGAATACTACTTACTTAATTAAATTAGAGAAGACCAGGTGAAAATGATGTTTTAATTAATGAAGTAGGAGAGCCTAATTAGGTTTCTTGGTATTACTGTACTCCAGGAGACCAAAAGAATTGTTTTTAATTAGAGACACAGCTAGAAGTATCTCTAGGAAACAGGGAGAGGCCCAGGCAGTAAAAGACCATTGACAGCTATGAAGGGAGTGAGGGCCTAAAGTAGAAAAGGTTTATAACTGTGGACAAAATAATTACCTGACACTCTTCTGCCTAGCAATAATCCTTAAGCCTTGCTATCAACATTACAAAATGTGTTGTTGAAAAAGCATTCCTGGACAGAGAAAGTAAAACCCTAAATGATATAAATTATTTGTGAATTGCTAAAGAATAAACAGTAAGACCCAGAAGAAATTGTCATGTACATGTTAGACTTTTTTAAGTAAAGGAATTGTTGCTCTTATGGAAATGACAAAAATACATTTAACCCAAAAGTTTCAACTCTGTTTATAATCAGTCAGCAGCCAATTGAGACTCCCGTGTAACTATCGGACTTATTCAAGATGCCTAAAGAAGCCAAATTGGCTGTTCCCAGAATCTAGATTTTGCTCTTATAGAGAATATGGCCACAGTCTGAAGTTTGGATATACATTTTTAAACCAGAAAAATATGTATATTAAAAAGGTATAAAAAGATAAAGAAAGGATAAATACCATACTGCATTTAGATCCATAGTTACTTTAATTATTAGGTTTCCATTAATTTTTAATTCTCTTCTGCTTACCCTGTATATATCCAATTACTATTTTAATTTTCCCCCATATAATAGTGAAGTTTCTTGTTTATTTTGGTTTTTACTGTTCAGCTTTATCCTTTTTCTCATCTTTTTTTCTATGTCCCTTGTGTTTTAAAGTGTTTTAGTATTTTTTGTAGTTTTTATTTTTTAAGTTATTGACACTGGATCTCACTTCCTTTTTTTGTAAAAATGAAATGAGACTCAATAATTTTCATAACTTTTTCAATATTTAGAACTCCCTGACTCAAGATTTTATAAATAGACATGAGATCAAACTTTTGAAACTTTTAAAAAGGTTATTAAAAGAGAGTGATAAAAAGTTATTTTTTTTCAGGGTGACTTTTATAAATGCATGGCACAAATGTGAATTTGAAAGTTTACAATGTTTCAATATGTATTTTAATGTGATGGCAGGAGTTGTGCTGGAATTGACCAACAACTTTAAGAATAGAAGGGGCTGTAATACAGTGTGCCTGAAAAGAAATTTCACTTTCCCCAGTCCTGGAATGGTACAGAGTTGGTAGTTCCTGTGGCCCAATGATGGCACAGAGGAGGCCAGAGCTGTAAGTTCCCAGCATGCTGCAGGCAATGTGATGGCCCACCCATAGAGGGATTGCTGGAATGGACCAGTAGCAGTGTCAAGGTGATAGAGTGGTAACCCTCTCTGAGAGTGTCTTTCAGTGAAGGTTGGAGTAAAGCTGAGTATTCCTCTGAATAATACAAGTAAAACAAGAAACAGAGAGGAGTGGAGAGAAAGAAAGAAATACAGAAAGGAGGGAACAAAAAAGGAACATAATGCAAAGAAGGAAGCATGGAGGAAAGAAAAAACAAAGAACAGAAAGAAAAAAAGGAAGAGAAACATGAGATATTTTAAAGACTATGGAAAATCCTATAATAAAAAGACTGTCTTTTTAATTAGGTCTTGATTAGGTAACTAATTTAAACACAAAACCCATTTTTTATGGAAAATCTACTCATTAATAGAATACCTTTTGGGGAATGGTGTTGTAGACATGTAGCAAGCAGCTGTAGTAGAAAAAAATGTAAAAACATTTTGAGAATATTTAGAGTTATAGTGATTATTAGGAATACTTTATGGGTTATTTTGATTCTATGATTAGAACAAATTTATAGCCAAGTATTCACATTTGGGAAAATTTGTGCATTACACCACTCTTGCTCTATTTGTATAGTCCCATCTCTATTCTTTACCTATAGGTAAACCTCATTGTGTCATTTTTAAATAACAAATTGTGTATATGTTTGCTTACTGAGCACAGATTTGTACTTTCCAATAATTAAAATACTTTTAAGGAAAAAAACTTTAGCAAAAATTAAAGCCAACCTTGTGTTTGGCAAGAACAGGTGTTCTGTGAGGATTAAATAATTTGCTTCTTCTAAGTATTTAACATAATCTATATGTATGTATTATGCAACAGACATATTTACCCAAGCAAACTTTAAGTCCTCCCAGTAAAGTTGTTTGCTTGATTGTCTTATTCTCTGGTGAGATTTTCACCACGATGTGAAGTTTGTTAGTCTGAGAATTCACCCAGACCATGTGGAACAAAGTATACATCTTTTTTTTTTTTTTTACTTTTTCTGCAAGTATGAAATGTGTTGTTCATACTTAGTACCTTATAGAGTTTCTTCAATTTGTGAGGATTAATGAGATGATAGCAACTGCTTATTATATCTTGCATTTTCCATAAGTTTCTTTAACTCCCTTTTATCAAGGGCTCTCAACTGTGCTAAATTCTAATACTATGAAAAATATTTTATATGAAAAATAGAAATGAGATGATAGATTATGATTTGTTTATAAATTGCTGACAGGAAGGATTGTATGGGAGGCAGAGGGACCATCTCTTAAATATAACAGGGCTTGTTAATGACATAACGCTCTTAGCCAATATTCCACAGATATAGCAACAAGAACTGAACTTGGACTTGGACTTTCAAATATCTGACTTTGATCATAATGATAGGCAAGTAGTATATAAAGAAAAAATATTCTATGAATTATAACATTTACTATTTACAGAGCTTGAAGCTTACTTAAATTACTTACAAAGTAATGAAGAGAGCATCATTCCAGTCTTAAAGAAATGCAGTTTTACTTTGTTTTTTTTTTTGTATTTACTGAACCCATTATTAGGAACTTAATTCAATTTATTACATATTTCTTCACCCATTATATCCTTGATGAGTAAGGAATACAAGAGAATGTTAAAAGAAACAGTTGCATGCAAAATCATACCTCTAGTCCATATGGTTGCACACTTTAACTATTAAATTAACCTTTTAATCACTCACCCATCTCTACTTTGACTCTCAAATAGTTTTTAGTTTATGATAAACAAGGCTCTTTCTGGGTACCCAAGAATTATTTGCTTGCTTACCATCAAAAAAGAGTAAGGACAAGTCTTGCCTAAAGGAGAATTGTACAGACTGAGACTGAAGAAAAACTGGGAAACACTGGGGTGTCAGGGGAGTCCTATAAAAGGGCCAAGTATTCAGATAGGCCTATAGTTGAGCCAGTAGAACTTTCTTATGGTCCTACAAGGGACTAAAGTTTCTACTGCTACAAGGGACTAAAGTTTCTATTACAGTTGAAACTACCTATGGGCATCCCTTAAACACAATGAACACTTTGTCACCAGGTATATGCTCTCTCTTTCACCATACTTTGCCTTGGATTTCCTTCCCTTTTCTTCTCTGCTTGACAAATCTGCCCATTGGGAGCTTAGAACCATTGAGCAGCATTCTTAGACCATTCTATCTGGAAAAGAAAACTCCCTCTGAATTTATATAATGCTTAGTTGCCAGTCTCAATGAGAAAGGTAGTGTGGGGAAAAAAAAGAAAAAAATCCTGATCAGAGTCAAACATTTCATCATTTACTAGATATGTAACCTTGAATAAATTTACTGACTTCTTATAACTTCTTCTATCTTCATCCTTAAAATTGAGTAGGGTCTATGATGCTACATCTCGAACATGTTGCCAGAATAAAATGATGTCATGATTTCAAAATGCATCATATATGAAAATTGATTATATTTAAGAAATTTGCTTCATTTCCACCAAATTCAGCTATGACAATTTACATTCTGGTAATCCCAGTATGATTTCATATGTTTTTCTTATTGCCCCAATCCAATTAAAAGTATATATTTGTTTTTTTTCTAATGATGAAAGAAGTTAAGTGTTTAGTATATAAAATACTAAAATATACCCAAGTATAAAAATGAAAAAAAGGTATGACATAACCAGAAAATAACTGCTAAATCAAGAAATAACCACCATTAACATTTTTTTTATTTTATGCCATAAACATTACAATTCTTATATATGTAAGTATATATGTGTATCTTTGTACACAGCTGGTCCACTTATCAATATATCCTATAAATATTCTCCAGTCTTATTTTTGCTTCCTCAAATGCAACCATAGTATTTTGATTGATTTGCCATGCCTGGCTAAGCACATAGCATTACACTTTCGGAAATAATTTTCAATAAATGGGCTTTATTATGAGAGTAACTTAAGCATTTGATGATTATTTAAATATAAAATTATTTAAAACAGAATTTCTGACTTTAGAGACAACTCTGTTCTTATCGATGAACCGAAGACATTATAAGTGACACTGACTCTTACTTTTTTTTTTTCCTTTTCATTTAGTTTGTTGCCCAGCCCAATTGTCAACAGCTGCTTGCATCTCGCTGGTACGATGAGTTCCCAGGCTGGAGAAGAAGACACTGGGCAGTGAAGATGGTGACATGTTTCATAATTGGACTTCTTTTCCCTGTCTTCTCTATGTGCTACCTTATAGCTCCTAAAAGCCCACTTGGACTGTTCATCAGAAAGCCATTTATCAAGTTCATCTGCCATACAGCATCCTATTTGACTTTTTTGTTCCTGCTGTTGCTTGCCTCTCAGCACATCGACAGGTCAGACTTGAACAGGCAAGGTCCACCACCAACCATCGTCGAGTGGATGATATTACCATGGGTCCTGGGTAAATGTGTTACTATAGAAAATATAAAAACGTGATACTACCATGGAATTTTGTTGCTCAGGAAAGAATATTTATTAAAGCTTAGGACATAGGAATATTTAAAACAAGTTCCGACTATTGTATTCCAAGACCTAATATCCAAAACTAAATAATTATTTTATAGCTGTGGTGGACCTGCTCTTACATTCAGCCTGTAAAATGTAACCTTAGGTTTTAGAATATCAGATTTTAATGATTTCATATCCCATGAATGATTTTCTCATTTTGTGTGTATGTTTGTTTTTTAAAGTCTTTTCATATGTGTCATTGGCCATTTGTAAATAATCAGTTTAATTTTCTTGATATACCTTTTAAAAGATAAGTACAAATCACTCAGCAAAATTAGTGATTCTGGACATTAAGTAACTGTAAACATTCTTTAAAATCAATCCATTTTTTATCTTTGAAACTTTATATTATTAAAATAATAAGAAATTCAACAATAGAACAGCCACAATCTCTTTCAGTTCTTTTCATAGAAATAAAAATGTTTTAGATCTGCAGTAAATCTTGGTAAGATAGAAAACCTTAAAGTAGTTGGTAAAAATCCAGTTTTATTTTTCTATTGTTATTATAGCCACAGATAAAATTTACATTTTAATTATTTTGTCCTCTATCCTACTGCCATTTGTTGAGAAATAACATTTTCTCAATTTAGCTCCTTATTTTAAACCTCTTCTGGTATTATACCTATCTCATCATTTAGTAATTAGAAAATATATGATTCACAATCTCAGAAGATCAATTTAAGTTAACTGTCAAAACTGCTACAGAGATTGTAAAGGAGGAAAATGTAGTGGGGAAAAGGACAGTGCCTGAATCTGAGCTAGATATACTTTTCAACTTTAAAAGTTATAAATACTTTAAGTACTGACCATAAGAATAGTTCATGGAACCAAGTTTTACATATCTTGCTGGAAAAAAAGAAATCATTTTCTTAGTGAACTTTAAAATAGAGTGCTTTCTCATTAACCTGAAGTACATAAAGTGTAACCACAAGATCATTTCTACTTAAAGAATAAAATAATTGTGGCACTTTAGTTGATATTCAATATAAAATTACTCTGTTTCAGTTTAAATTCAATATCTCACATTAGGAATATGTCCTGTATGGAGTTTTCTTTATAGAAATTTCTTGGAAGCAATTCTTAAAAAAAAAGTTCGGAAATTTAATATCCCATTATATGTAACATTGAATGTCTAGAAATTCTGATATCTCAAATGAATTACAGAATATTTCATTTTGAAAAATGCTATAGATACACTGTAGCATAAGGACATGTAGTATTTCTAGTCTTTAATTTATTCAATCCATTAAAATATGTAGAATATTTTCTATGTAGTAAGCATAGTACAGGGCAATAGTGATAAATAAGTAAGAGAGAGAGAGAAAGAGAAAGAAGTCCCTTGCCCTTATAAAGATTAAATTTTACTGAAGGAAATGAATAATAAACAATGAGATATGTTATATAATGTCAGAAATTAGTAAATAGTATTTAAAAATAGACCTCCAAACTTTTTAACAACTTATACAATTAAAACAGTCACATATGCAAAAGTTGTAACAAAATTTTCCATGAAAGTTGGCTAGAAGAAATTATATCCAAACCACAGCTGAATGGTTAAATATAGTATAAATTTAACTGTGCGAATTATAATTCCAGCCAAAAGAAATATCTACTAAAAGCAAAATTTTCTCTAGATATCCTGACATCAGGGAGTTAATTTATTGGGAGATTTTTAGGGTAAAAACAGATTTTCTGGAATCAAAAAAAAAAAAAAGATTATCTGGCTTAACAGGGAATGAAAACAAATGTTTAGATATCAAATAGATCTGTCAAAACACTTTATTATTCATCACACTTGGTAAATTCTGAGTGCCTCATATCTAAATGCTTTGCTAGAGCCATGATTATAAAGAGTATACTTTATGTTACTGGGGTCTGTGGAAAAAGTACTGGATTTGAGTACATGCTAAGGTTCTACCACTAAGAGACTTTCCAACAATGGGTGTTCACAACCTCTCTGGATTTTTAGTGTCTTCATTAATAAAATTAACAAATTTAGAGTGATGACTTAAGTCCCACTGAGTCCTATTACTGATGAGGAGCTATCATTATTAGACCAAAGAAACTGGTCTTTTGTGGGGGAAGGGGCTTTAAGAAGAGCTAAAGATAACAGGGTAGGAATGCTTTAACTCTTTACTAAAAGTGTGATATAAACAAAAAAGGCATGGTTTGTTTTTTTTTCTGTTTTGAATGTCTTACTCAAAATAATATATTGATTATATTTATATATAATTTGACTTAAGAAAGAAAGCTTCAGTTACTAAAACTAAACGGCTGTTGTTTATCTTTTTTATAATAATATTTTTATTTTTCAGTTACAGTTGGCTTATAATATTATATTAGTTCCAGGTGTACAACATAGTGATCAAACATTTATATAATTTACAAAGTGATCACCACAGTAAATCTAGTACCCATTTGATACCATATATTATTATTATAATATTATTGACTATATTCCTTATGCTATACTTTATAACATTACTATTTTCCAATGACACATTTATAGTTTTTAATCTCTACGCCCTTTCACCCACTCCCCAACCTCTCTACCATCTTTGTAAAGAACAAAATGTTCTCTGTATCTAAGAATGTTTCTGTTTTGATTGTTTATTTTGTTCTTTAGATTTCACGTGTAAATGAAAACACACAGTATTTGTCTTTGTCTGACTTAGTCTACTTAATTCAGTACCCGCTTAATTCAACACCTCCATCCATGTTGTTGCAGGTGGCAAGATTTCATTTTTTTTATGGCTGAGTAATATTTCATTGTATATATGAACAATCTCTTTGTCCATTCATCCATTGATAGACATCAAGGTTGCCTCTGTATCTTGGATATTGTAAATAATGCTGCAGTAAACATATGAATTCACATGTTTTTTAAAATGCTATTTTGGGTTTCTTTAGCTAAATACCCAGAAGTGGAATTACTTGGTCCTTCTTTGTCTTTTGTTATAGCCTTTGTGTTAAAGTCTGTTTTGTCTGGTATAAGTATTGCTACACCAGCTTTATTTGTTTGTTTGCTTGCTTGTTTTTATTTTCATGAAATATCTTGTTCCATTTTTCTACTTTTGGTCTGTGTGTCTTTTGATCTGAAGTGAATCTCTTATAGGCATCATGTGTAAGGGTCCTTTTTCCTTATCCATTCAGCCACTTTATCTTTTGATTGGAGCATTTATTTACATCTAAAGCAATTTTGATGTAGTTGTTGCCATTTAATATTCATATTTTCAATCTTTTTTTCTTATTTTCTTCTTAAAGAAGTCTAACATTTTATAATATTACTTTGGTTCGATTAACTCCTTTAGCTTTTTTTTTTTTTTCTGGGAAGCTCTTTATCTGTCCTTCGATTCTAAATGATAGCTTAACTGAGTAGAATAATCTGTAGGTTCTTACTTTTCATCACTTTAAATATTTCCTGCCAATTCCTTCTGGCCTGTGAAGTTTTCTTGAGAAATCAGCTGACGGTCTTAAGAGAGCTACCTTGTAGTAACTGCTTTTCTCTTACTGCTTTTAAAATTTGTCTTTGTCCTTAACCTTTGGTATTTTAATAAGATATATGTAGGTGTGGGCCTCTTTGAGTTCATCTTGATTGGGATTCTCTGTGCTTCTTGAGCTTATATGTCTATTTCCTTCACCAGGTTAGGGTAGTTTTCAGTCATTATCTCTTGAAATAGGTTTTCAGTACCTTACTCTCTCCTTTCTCCTTCTGATATCCCTATGATGTGAATATTGGTATGCTTCATGTTGCCCCAGAGACCCCTTAAACTCTCCTAATTTTTTTATTCTTTTTTTCTTATTGCTGTTCTGATTGGGTATTTTCTGCTAACATATCTTCTAAATTGCTGATTTAATGCTCTGCTTCATCTAATCTATTCATTTCTCCTGTTACTCTTTATTTCAGTTATTGCATTTTTCATTTCTAATTGGTTCTTTTCTATGTTCTCTATTTCTATTTTTATGTTTTCCATCTCTTTGTTAAAATCCTCAATGAGTTAATCTACTCTTCCCCTAATTTCATTGAGCATTTTTATAGCCAGTGTTTTGCACTCTACATCTGGTAGAATGATTATCTCCATTTTGTTTATTTTTTTTTTCCTGGAGATTTGTTTCATCCTTTCACTTGGGACATTTTTCTTTGTCTCCCTATTTAGATTGCCTCCCTGAGTTTGTTTCTATGTATTAAGTAGAGCTGCTATGTTTCTTGGTCTTAGTAGAGTGGCCTCACATAATAGGTGTTCTGTTGGGCCCAGTGGTGCAATCTCCCTGGTCACCTGCACTTGGTGCTCCAGGTATGTTTATTGTATGGGTTGTGTGTGCCCTCTTGTTGTAGTTGAGCCTTAGTTGCTATTTACATGTCAGTGGGAGGGATTGACCCTCAGGCTGCTTGGTTGTGGAGACTGGCTGGTGACTACAGCGGGGAAGCTTCATGCAGGGGCTGACCCTACAGAGCAGGAGTTATTTTAGCAGGACTCTGGTGCCTCCCCAGTCTGCCTTTGGGGTATGTTGTCCTCACATGTGGCTCTGGGACATGCTCTGACTCAGTCTGAAGCCAGCCACAGGAATCTCTTGGGAGACACCCTGCTGCAGGCCAAGTTCAGCTGCAGCCTATGCCCTGCCCAGGGCCACCTAGCAGAAGCCATCAAGCCATTTGTAGATGGCTGCCACCCACACAGGGCTTGGAGGTGCCTCCACAGACTAATCTAAGAATCGAGGCCAGCTGTTAGTAGTACTGGGCTTGGAGTTGCTCAGCAAACTGTATGGGGTTTGCCATGGCCAGATGCCACTTGTTTGGAGTTTTTGAAGCTTCGAGAGGTTTTTAGGAAAGTCCACGGCATGAGCCAAGACAGGCCATTTGACTGGAAAAGCTACTGCAAGTGGCTTGGGTGGTCCTCAAGTTGAGTGGGTGGAGTCTCAGAAAATCACCTGGGCAAGGCAAGTGGTGTTAACCAGATTGGTGGAGACTCAGATATGCCTCAGCCTGGGTCTGAACACTTGGTTGGGAGAAGGCCCAACAAAGGAACAGTGACCTCCACCAGCACTTCTGTCTCAGGGAAAGCTATCCCTCCAGCCTTCGCCCTGAAGCCAGACAATTTAGTTTCTCTCATATGATCCTGACACCCTTTGAGCCACTGCCCCAGTGCTGGAGCCCAGAGGGAGTAAGCCTATCAGTGAATAAGTCTATGCTCAAGCCCTTCAAGAGAATCGTCCAGGATCCCTGCAGCTCTCTACCCTACTCAGCCACAAATTCTGTTAATTTTCACATCCAGATTTTGTGAGGACTCATCTTCCAGCACAGGAACCCTAGGCTGGGAAGCTTGGTATGGGGCCAGGACCCCTCACTTTTCCAGGGGGACCCCTGCAGCCAAGATATTCCTCCCAATTTTCAACTACCACACACAGGTTTGGAACTAGTACATTCAGTGTGTCCGCCTCTCTTATCAGTCTTGAAGAGGCCCCTTCTGTATATCATTAGTTGTAGGACTTTTGTTCAGCTAGGCTTCAGAGAATTTTCATTGATGGTTTTTCTGTAGTTTATTTATAATTTTGACATGGTCCTGAGAAGAAGCAATGACAGTGTTTACCTATTCCTCCATCTTGACCAAAAATCTGGAATGGTCTGATGTGATGACTGTTAATGAACCTTCCATAGCATCTCACTAATTCCTATTATCTGGTAAAGTATGTGACCTTCTATTGTAAGGATCTAGATTTATATATATAACATGATTTAACTACTTATGGAGAAGAGTGTGGTTTATAAATGTGTCTCTCATAATGTTAATTATATTGATAATAGATTAAAGCTCTATGCATGGGTTTCTCTAAAGTCTTTTTCAACCAACAGATCTCTAATTCATGTCATCACACTGAGCTACTTTTTGTGTAAAGAAAAATTTGTTTCACTCCTACTAAATTTACTTTCCTTCTATTTTCAGAGGAATTTTTCCCAAATCAATGATACCATAAATTTATGAGAAATTATTACTTTTTATACCTTCCAATTTCTTTATCTTGACAAAATACTTTTTTTATATATTCTTATTAGAAAATTTTCATCTTGTAAAAAAAAACTTTTCTTCTTTTAAAGCCTAACCTCTCAAATAAATCCTTTTATCTCCTTAACAAGTATTGTTTTGCCTGAGGATTTCTGTTATTTTACATATTTCTCTGTGTTTCAACAAGAGAAGCATTACAGATCCAAATATCTTGTGATTTAGTACAGTGGCAGATCATGTTTTTTATTATTTTCAATATCTTTCCTTTTGAAATTTAACATTTTGTTGAGTATTGAAATTGAAGTCCATTGAGTTTTACATATTTAGAAAACTGTCTAAAATTGCTCTTATAACCTTTCATTGCAGTTTCATTGATTTTTGAATTACTTTTTCTTCAGTTTTTCTTATAATGCAGGTTATCTAACCATTTTTTTCTCCCATCAAACAGCTTCAAGAGATCTTGCAGATGTTTTCTGTCAGGATGAACTTTAGCATATAAGCAAAGATATCAAAAGCCTCATACAGGGATCAAACTTATGATTTTGGTGATCTTGAGATACGGTTCTAACCAACAGAAAGACTGATTACAGATAATTCTTGTAGAATTATTTCAATAGATAGTTAGATACTAGACAGACACTAATATACCTCTCAAAATGTTAAATTACCCATATAAATTAGAATTTTTAAAAAAACAATAGTTCTATCAAGCTATACTTTTTAAGTGTCTAGAGAGAAAGTGTCACTAAAAAAAAAATGCTGAATAATGAATTAAAAGGAGCCTGGGCCAGATTAGAGAGCTGGTTCCTACTGTGTTCTGCTAGGCCATGCCACCAAGGCTCTGAATTTATTCACAGTTTGATTTTTAACATATAATATTAGAGATTCAAAATGAATAGAATATTCATATGAGAAATTCCTTTTCACATAAAATTTACCTGCTAACTATATTAGCATATGTATCTATATTAAAATTCATCTAAATTATAGTACAGTTTTATGTAAAATAGATGCCATTTGTTTCTGAAGATAATATGGAGTAAAATATTATTTAAAAAAAAATTTCAATGCTAATTTTTTAAGACCTTCCCCAAAACTAGTTTTGGTTTATCCACAGAATTTATTATAACTCAATTATAGCAATCAAATTTGTGTCATAGCTTATTCCCTTGTAAAAAAGTATGTGTGTGTGTGTGTGTGTGTGTGTGTGTGTGTGTGTGTATATATATATATATATATATATATATGAAATATCCAGACATAGACTTATATTATCAGCTTAGCATAAATTATGAAACTAATAACACTACATAAAAGTAGAAGATTAATAAATGCTATTATATTGATGAAACAGGAAGTATTTTGTTCCCAATGAAAAAAATAAAATGGCTACTGAAATGACTGATATTTTGTATATGCCTAAGAATATACCACAATTATTTGTTATATAAATCTATGCACACTGAGCATGATAATGTGAAGTGTGAACTGAGGAAAAGATGTATTATAGGAAAACAGCAAAGCTCTGTTAAAAATAACTTCTAGTAAATTCTACATACAAGCTAAAAATTACTTATAATATTCAGATTATGTATCTTGCCTGTACCGAGATATATAATTTTTCTCTAACAAAATTTACCTTTATTTCCATAATTTATTTTATATATTTTTTATCTTTTAAACCATTGATATTAACTAATCTGAAAATTTTAACAAGGTCTGACAAATTGAAAATGGAAAATGGAAAATAGTGATCACATTCTTATCTAGATAAAATCTCATAGAGAAACAATCTTATATATTGTCTTCTTTTTTTGTGACCATATATTCATCTTTTGTCAAATAGACATTGAGATCATATGACTTCAGGTACTCATACTTTTAGCGTCACCCTTGAATTGTCTATCTTTTCATACAGCCCCCAAGGATACTTTTGTAATTATAAGAAAAAAGTCTATAGTCTTTTCCTATTTTCTCCTTTGACAAGATGTTTTAAACACCTCAGCAAACTAGCTGCAGACACATAGACACTGAAAGACAGCTACAGAACATCCATTTAATTTAAAGGAATATTTTCTTTTTTAAAAAAATTAGATAAATTATTGCAGCATGACATTTATATATACTTCATTATCCTCTTTATCTATGGAAAAAAATTAAGATCACTCTTACTGGTTTATTAAGACTAAGACATTAAAATCTAAAATAAAATAGTTATATAGATTTAAATCATTGATTGTGCACATTCTACTGCTGATCAAATGACTTCTTTTTTGGAGAGGAAATTGAGTCTTATAGGTCATGACAATGCAATACAAATCTAATGCACCACAAGTCAAATCTCCAGGCTTTAAGAAAACATTTGACAATATGGTTTATGATTCAAGAAAGGAAAAGGGTAGATCCAAAATGAGGAAGGATCAAAATGAAGGACTGCAGGGATGTTTGAAGTGGTTTTCATTAGTTCAGAATAATAGTAGTAGTTGCAGTAGTAGTAATGATAATGGTAACAATAGTAGAAACTAAGAAGTTAGGCACTGTGTTAAATGATTAGCACAGTGTGTTCTCATTTAAACTTCATAGTAACTCCACTTCATTTAACCATAATAAATGATATTAGTGTCGAATTTTACAGAGAAGAAATAGACTTAAAAAAGTGAAATCACTTACCTAGGGTCAACGAGCTAACAAGAGGTAGATACTATATTCAAACTCTGGTCAGTATAACTGCAGAAGCAGAGACTTCATCCTCCATAAATACTGCCTAGAAGTGTGATAGGTAAATTCAAGGAAGCAGAAACAGCCCAGGAATTCAAATCTCCATACATAGATTTATTTCCTCTTTTCTCTGCCTCTGCCTATTTTGATCTTTACCCGAGTCACATTAGAATGGACCTTGTTTATGATGCACTAAAAATGTAACACTCTTTAAGATGCGCACTTGATATAATTTACTATTGAATATCATGTTTGCTAATATACCAGATTTATCACTGCCATCACCATCACATAACCACTACCTCTATCACCGTCTTCACCACTACCTCTGACTCCAGTCTAAAACACGTGCATTATATATGGCTCCCTAATACTGAAAGAAGAATTAATTCTATTTCAAGAAAGAAAAGATAAAGACCTTTGATGTGACCTTTAGATGACTCCTGTTTGGATTCCATGGTTACTTTCTAAGACCTAAAGTTTAATTTCTTTGCTTCCAAGGATGTTATTAATTTTCAAAATTTTCATTGCTATGTGTATATGTAAGGGTGTCTTCAGGAAAATGTAAAGAGATAAATATATTTTCCTTGTACATAATTGGTTTTAAAATAGTCAGAGATTTGCATTAAGTAAAAATTTAAATTAAAAATTTTCATAGTGAAAATATTAATATTTACTCATTCAAAAGTATATATTGAGCACCTACTATCATTCATTGAAAAGCTGACTTAAACAAAGATTTGGAGAAGTATTTACTCATTTTTTCCTATCTACATAAACTTTCTATGTCTCAGTTTTCATGGAAACTTTTAAATAGAAGTTCTATGAAAAGAATGCTATTGCATTGATAAAAACTTACTTGATTTTTAAGTTACTATATTTAGATTATAAGATCACAGATGACCTAGAATTCTAAAGTTCTACATTCTACATCTTAATCAAAAACTACTGTGGTATCTTTTCTTGGCATACTTTTAATATATGTACCTTCTTAATTGTATATTTCCACTTTTCTTCTCTAAATTTTAATATAATGATGTCAAACCATAATAATTTAAGAATTTTTAAATGTCCTTTAGCTAAGCATCTTTAGATTTCTCTTTGAACAGAACTAGAATTTTGACTAGAGACTAATTTTTGTTTCCTGATTTGTGTGGAAAAAAATCTGGCTGCATGGAGTTTTTTTGTTCTTTTTATCTTCACTGATTTGGTACCACAGCATGGGACTCAGTGTTCTATTAAGAGACTCCCAAGGTCCAATCCCTCAGCTAGCTTTGGGCCGCCATACAGGCCCTAGAAGTATTATTGCTATAGGTTTGAAAAGGTGACTTACTCTATGTTTGAGATTATTTACTTTTTGTGTAAGTACTGACAACAAGAAAAGACAAGAGATCTGTTTACAATATCACACATTTTGCATGTGAAATTGGCACTGTTGAATGTGATGAGGTTTGCCCTCCCTATCTCATTCTCACAGTCAGCTTCATATGATAGAATATAATAGAACACTCAAATAACCCTGATGAAAGCTGTTATGGGAAAGCTAGAAAAAAATATAGTAAAATCTTTCAGACATCCACATATATTTTTAAAAAGCAGCTCTCTGACTCATCTGCACTATGATCTTTCTTTTGTTGGTCCCCACAGTCTTGACATCAATGCTTATAATTAGACAACTCTGAGAAATCATGTCATCCATTTATAAATAGCAGAGCATAATTTTGAAATGTTCTCATTGTGGGAACAGGACAAACACTTGGTGGCAGAAGCTCCCTCAATCTTTGTTATCTTTAGACTTTATAGTTACCATGAATAGTTTACTATCTGGATGCATTTTTCAGTCAGTTAATAGCACCCTCTAGTTTTTCAAAAGGCTTATTTCTTCAAAAAATTCAATGAATGTTTCCAGAATAAAGGAAATTTGGTATTTCACTAACATGCTTATAACAAATAGAAATCAATAGTCCTCAAACAGGTATGTCATGACTAGAGCTACAAGAAATGATAATTCAATCTGATGCTTTAAAAACAAAAGTTCCCAAACTCCATTAAGCCTATCAGCACTAATTGACAGTCTTATTTACAGCTCAAGTTAAAAAAAAATAATAGTTTGAGTCCTCAGTTTGATCAAGATCTATATTTTTCATATAAAATTAAGCTTTACGAAAGTCAGAAGTAAAATTATTTTTTTACATTTTATTAAATGTATTGGGGTGACATTGGTTAATAAAATTACATAGGTTTTAAGTGTACAATTCAATAATACATCATATGTGTTCACCACACAAAGTTAAATTTCCTTCTGTCACTATCTATTTTTCCCTATTTACCTCTCCTCTCCCGCTTTCCCTCTGGTAACCATTAGACTTTTGAAAATTACTTTTATGTGGTCAGTAGTCAGATTTAAAGTCTACTCTTTGAAATCCAAAAGAACTTTAATATATCCAAATTGTTAGTTTTTGTTGTTAACTCTTAGGAACACTTAGAGGTGATCTAGTTCAAACTTCCAATGGAAGTGTCATCTCCTTAAACTCACCTAATAAGAACTGAGTCTGCTCAGATATTAAGAGCTATCAGTTAAAATGTTGCCTTATAATAAGCTTCATAACTACTTCTTTATAGCTCCTTCCCAATTGCCTTTATTTTGCCCTCTGAAGCAATTAGCTTTACTGTATTTATTACTCTACATAATCACCCACAGAATATTTGAAATTAATTATTTTGGTCACTGTTAATAGTCGCATTTGGCCTTCCAGTTTGGTAGAAGCAGAAACAAAGATAACACAATTTATTTGTAAAGGTAAATAAAATATGAACTCTCTGGTTGGTTAGCAGGTATTGAAAATATATTTTCTTGTATGATACATACACATTTGAAAACAACAGAATCACAAATTCATAGAGTTGGAATGATTTTTAGAGCTCAGACAGACCAGGTTTCTACTTATTCCTAGAATTTCTCTGTAATATGACTGATGGCAGACATTCTAGGCTCTGAACCAGAATCTGATTTCATAGGGTTATCCATTTCACTTTTGGAACAACTTGGATTGCCTTCTTTACAGTGGGCAAGAAATTTCCTTTCTATGATTTTCATATCAAAAATCCAACTTCTGCTTTCTGAGACAGATCAACGCAAGTCTGTGTCCTCATGTACATTCTTTCATAGCAGCTATCACAATGACTGGTCTTAGTAAAATTTTGATAATCCAAACAGAAAGAAGCAATGTGGCTATTTATATCAATGGGGTGGAATGATAGTTCTTGTGTGATTCTATGTATAGAATTCTGTGTATAGACCAAACCTCTTTTTCTTTAAAGTAAGATAACTGAAACCTAGAAAGATGAGACTGCTGGCTAAGATTACAAAGCTGATGACTAGTTGAATTGAGGTTGGCACCTCACTCACCTGATATAGTCCAAATTGCTCACTGTGCCTTCTGATGAAAGTTAATTTGAAATGCATTTGTTCAAAGAATGATTGCATGTGCACATCTTCCAACCTCTTGGAACTGGCAAAGTTTCAAGCAAAACAAAGCAACTAAGCTACATTGTGAAATCTCATAAATTAAAAAAAAAATGTTTTTTAAGGGAACTGCATTAAGGAGATTGAAATCTGGTCTTGTTTTCTCCAGTAACTAGTAGTGTAACATTAGTCACACTGCCTCTTTGGAGCTTTAGCATGCACACTGTGGTTGCATGCTGGATTCTGAGTTTCTACCCAGACTCAGGAGAAAAAGCACCACAGAAATGGAAGGGAGTAGCTTTTCTATGTGTACTGAGCATTTTTCTTCATTGTATAAAACAAATTCCCCATGTGCTCTAAAATCTAGTGCATGCATCATATTTCATTCAGTTATGATATAATCCTTTTTTCAAAATGGAGGCAGTGACCATTATCAGCTCCCCAGTTATGCCCCAATATTACCTAAGCTTTCGATAGAGATTTATTTATTAAAAAAATTTTGTCTACATCCATGCCATCCTGAACAAGCCGGATCCCATCTGATCTTGGCAACTAAGCAGGGTTGGGCCTGGTTAGTACTTGGATGGGAGACCACCTAGGAATACCAGGTGCTATAGGTGTAAAAAATAAAAAATGAGAGATTGTAAGATGACAAGGTCCTTGCAATGTGTGAGATCACCAAAGGGTTGCTTTGCCTAAAAAGATTTAATTGATTAATTAATTAATTAACGAAATCTCAAAGAGGAAGCTAGAATGTAAATACCAAATCTAGAATTAAGCAGTGATCTTCAGTAGACTCTCAAATACACGCTGTAATTAATTCAACTGAAATTAGTCTTCTTTTGCATTATTAATTTAAATGTAACTTAAAATTTATAGTTAAAATTTTACTTGTAACATTAAATAGCCATTTCTAGTTTTCACTAAGTAATGATAGATCATTGTATCTAATACTTTCCCAAAGTTTGATTGTGAAAATTTTCAAAATACAGAAATGTAGAAGAAATGTACAACAATGCATATATTACCTGTCACCAGTATAATCACAATTAATATTTTATTTATTTATTTTCAAACTATCCCTATTTACATTCATCTGACAACATGTATCTCACAATTCTTGCTGCCTTCAAATTAAATTGTAGCACAACTATGTGTGTGTGTACAGAGATCTAAAATGTTGATAAGCACAGTTATGTAAATATCACTACAATCAAGACATAGGACAGGGGTTGGCAAACTATGGCACAGAGGCCAAATCTGACCCTTTGACAGTTTTCTAAATCTATTCATTGTAACAGAGCTACACCCAATCATTATTGCAAACCCTAAATTATTCTCTGGCCCTTCACAAAGTACTTATGATGATAGTTGTAGACTTTTGTAGATATCCTTTATCAAATCAAAAAATTACCCTTCTATCATTTATGCTTTGTTGAAAATTTTTATCATGAATGCATGTTAAATTTTGTCAAATACATTTACTGTATCTATTGAGATCACTTTAAAAATAATCTAGTAATGATATAAATTATATTAATTAATTTTAAATGTTGAAATAACCTTGCATTTACTGTATTTAATTTCATAATATTTGTTGAGGATTTTTTGTGCATATTCATAAGGGTTATAAGTACTGAAGTTCCCTTTGTGTTATTTTTATCTAAAGTTTACTAGAATACTACTTGCCTTCTTTTTCTTGTACCTTTGTGTTTGATTCATTATTTCTTCCTTAAATGTATGGTAGAATTCATCATGAAGCAACTGAACCTGAAAATGCCTTCATAAGAAGATTTTTAACTGTAAATTTACTTTCCTTAATAAGCATAAAACAATTCAGTTTACTCTATGTCCTCTTGAGTCAGTTTAGAAGTTTATATCTTTCAGGAAAAATGTCCAATTCATTCAAGTTGTAAAATTTATGAGTACCAAGTTGTTTGTTTTATTCACTTATTATCTTTATAATATCAGTAAGATCCATACTGATGGCCATTCTTTCATTCCTGGTATTGATTATCTGTATCTTTTTTTTTTCTTGACCATCATTCTTGCTAGAGTTTTATCTATTTTGACTATTTTAAAATTCTTCTCAAATTGTGTGTTTTAAAATTCATTGATTTCTGTTCTTATATTTTTTTTCTTCTGCTTATTTTAGGCTTAATTTGCTTTTTTTATAGTGTCATATTTGAAGCTGAGATCACTGATTCAAGACATTTATTATTTTCTTGTAAAAACCTTAGACCTATAAATTCTACTCTAAGTACTATGTTAGCTGCATCACAGATTTTTTGGCTCCATTTCGTCTTAAATCAAATCAAAATATTTTCTAATTCTGTAAATTCCTTTTGATCAATATTAATTAGAAATGTGTTGTCTATTTGCAAAATATTTGGGGATTTTCTATATACTTTTCATTAGTGATTTGCTGTTTGTTATATTATCATAGAATACACTTTGTATTATTTCAACTTGCATAAGTATTCAAGGTTTGTTTTATAGGTAATAACATAGTCTATCTTGGTAAATGTTCCACATGCACTCAAAAAGCAAAAAAAAAAAATGTGTACTTTGCTGTTGTTAGGTTATTGATAGTTATTTAGGGCTTCTATAAACTTACTGAATTTCTGCCTACTGGTACTATTGGTTACAGAGAGGAAGCTAAAATCTCTAACTATAATTATATCTTTATTTTTTATTTCAGTTGTAATAGTTATGGCATCTTGCATTATAAGGTTATTTTGTTAGTTGTATCCATATTTAGAATTAGTCTGTCTTTTCAGTAAGTTGAACTTTTTATCCTTACATTATATCCTTTTACATACCTAGTAACATTTCTTCTTCCGAAATATATCTACTCAGAGTAATATAGTGACTTGAGCTTTCTTTTGATTAATATCTCATGGTGTCTTTATTTTTTTTTTACTTTTAACTCTTATACAAATTGTGATAAAATTGTGTTCTGTATTTTAATTATCTGTTGTAATTATTGTGTTTAGAACATACATACATTTCACTCAATATAATTATTGATAAGAGCAAATTTAAAATTCACTCCATTACTCTTGTGTTTTCTATTTGCTTAACCTGTTATTTGTTGTTTTTTCCATTTTTCTCAGCTTGTTCATGGATTAAGTATTTTTATAACTTCACATTTATTTACATTTCTAGCTCGTTATTTACACATTTAAAAATATTCAAAGAGGATTCCCTAGGATTTCCAATAAGAAATTTTAATTTATCACACTGTAACTTTAAATAGTACTTTTTTTACTTATATATAGTATAAGAACCTTATGATAGTATGTTTAAAATTCTGGTCTTTCATGTATGGCCATGCCACCCTGAACATGCCTGATCTTGTCTGATCTTGAAAGCTAAGCATGGTCAGGCCTGGTTAGTACTTAAATGGGAGACCACCTAGGAATACTGGGTGTTGTAGGTGTTAAAAATAATAATAATAATAAATAATAAATAAATTTTTGCTCTTTCATCTTCTGTGCTATTGTCAAATATTTTACTTTTAGATATGTTACATATGTTACAAACTACAATAAATTATTACTACAATAAATTATTACTATTTTTGCAATTATATGTTAAGGAATTCAAATTTTTAAAAAATATTTTTACTATTATTATATTAGCCATTTCTAGATAAAATTTTCATTTTTTCTTATAAACCTAAATTTTCGATTAGTATCACATACTTTTTGCCTAAAAAATATTTCTTTAACATTTCTTATAGCATGGGTCTTAGACCAATAAATTCTCTGAGTTTTTGATTGTTTAAAATGTGACTTTTGTTCACTTTCATTTATTATAACTATTCATTCTATGTAAAGGATTCTGGGTTGACTTTTTTTCTTTCAGCATTTTCATGATGTCATTCTGTCTTGCATTGTTCAGAAAACAAGTTTAATGTCAGTCTTATATTAGTACATTGTATGCAATGTGTCTTTTATTTCCATGCCATTTCTACCCTAATGCCTTCAATACTTCTTTTTAATCTTTTTAAAGCAATATGAAAATGATATATCATTGTGTGGGGAGGGGGCGAGGGGAGGGGTCAGGGTATTGATTCTACCTATACAGGAGACTAAGCAGAAGTACACAACATGTATGCCCCAAAATAGCCAACCCCTCTTCTGCTACTGCAAAAATTAGTGCAGGAATCTGAGGCAATATAGTCAGGAGCTGATCTGGGTTTGGGTTTCATTGTTACTACAGTCGGTTTCAGTATACCACATACTTCTGCTTAGGGTAGTGTTATGGACTGTGCTTCTTTGTCCCCCACACCCCAGTTTATGTGGTGAAATCCTAACCCCCAATGTGCATGTATTTAGAGGTGGAGCTTCAGGGAGGCAATTAGATCACGAAGGTAAAGCCCTAATGAATAGGTTAGTGCCTTTATTAAAAAAAGGTTAGAGAGCTAGCTTACTATCTTGCTGCTAAGTATAGAAACAAAGAGAAATCAGTAGTCTGCGACATGGAAGAGGGCTCTCACAGAGCCTGACCATGATGATACCCTGATCTTAGGCTTGCAACCTCCAGAATTATGAGGAACAAATTTCTGCTATTTATAAGAGCCCCCACTCTATGATAATTTTTTTATAGCAGCCTAACATGACTATGACAGGTAGAGAAGAGGATTATTCTCAGAATTCCTGTACCACACATAACTTTGACTTTGTATACCTGTGCCACAGAGAAGGATCTCTGCATGCTCTTGGCACTCCCCTAGTGATTGTCAACTTCTGCTTGTTACTTGGTGCCTGTCGACCTGGTGATGAGGGGCAGGAAGATTCTCTGTTGTCCTGGTCTAGGGTCAGACTTCAGTTTGCTTATGTCTGGGCATTGGGGATGGAGTTTCTCAGTGATCCATACCTTCCTTCTTATGGTGGTAAAACTTTGTACAGCAGTTTCTTGACCTTCCCCCTGTGGTAGGAAATCGCTAACTTATTGGTACAAACCCTAGGCCCAGGACTGTTTTCTATTTTTCCTTTGGGCTAAAGTGTTTTGCTCCTTAGGGAACAGAAGTCGGGGAGGGGCTTTTTATCCTTACCCCAGAATCAGCCTCTTGAGCAGTGGTTGTGGTCTATGAAAAAGAGCATACAGATGGGTGCACACTACCCTTTGTCTGTGTCCCCGGGGTTCTATCCTCTCATGCTAGCTCATACTCAGCCTTTAGCAGTTTAAACGTTTTTCTGAAATATTTTTCTTCCTTGTACGATACCAGTGTCTCCTACCCCTGCGATCTGCCACAGGAGACCTAATGCTCACATCATGGCTGGCTTAGGAGAAAACCTGCTTTTCTTTCCAGTATAGGCTCCTTGGTTTCTCATCTGTCTGATGAGTTCATAAAACGTTATGATTTCATAGTTAATCTACTTTTACTTGCTTTTCGTGTCAGATCATTGTAAAACTCTATGCTACACATTTGACTTTCCAGACTGTCATTTTCTTAAAGAAGTCTTATTTTTTGCTTGTATTGATGTAGTTCTAAAGTTATATTTATCCTTTTAATATTTTCTGATTCAGATACTTGAATATCTCCTCATCATTAGGCTCTAAAGACATATTTATAAAACTTTAATAAGATTCTGGAAATAAAATAATGATAATACAGTGATATCTTATAAATATGTTCTAGAACTAGAAAATAAAACATTTCCAATTAAAAATATGACCATAATAAAAGGGATGTTTTATTTTCTCTAGATGTAGTTTTAAAGCTGTTACTAGATATATAAGGTCTTTTACTGAAGTATCATGAATGTTATAACCACCTTTTGTCCAGACATGAAATCAGATTCCAAAGGTGCTAATTGATTACAAAAGCACAACAAAGTGTCAATGGTATCAATTAATGATATCAATCTAGTTATGTTCACTAGGTACAGTTTTTGACGGGTTGAAAAATGGCTTAATGTATTTGTTTACAAAAAAATGTTACAATATTTTCCATGAGAAAAAGTTATATAGAGGAATTATAGTTTTATTCAAAAATTGCACATTCTTATATTTTTTTAATTGCTATGTAAAAGAAAATGAAGCTTCCCTAACAATATTCTCTACAATTAGCTGAGTTTTAAAAGCTGTTATCTATAAAAAAAGATGTTGCATCTAGTATAACTATATGGTCACTTGTAGCTCCAAGATTCTATAATTCCTAAACTTTAAATCTTTTTTTAGTAATTTGATTGAAAATTACACTTACAATTAATCTATAATTGCAGGTTTTATATGGGGAGAAATAAAACAAATGTGGGATGGCGGACTTCAAGATTACATCCATGATTGGTGGAATCTAATGGATTTTGTGATGAACTCCTTATATTTAGCAACAATCTCCTTGAAAATTGTGGCATTTGTGAAGGTAACTATTGTTTATGTTGTTGCTGAAGCATAAATTTTGATAAATATTGAAATGCCTTCTATTACTATCAGTTTTATTAATATCGTTACTTAGAATGTTATTCATCAGCTCATGATATTGATAGATAGGTATAACACAATTTATAGTCATAAAGCAAATTTAATAAACAATTAGAAGTTTTCAATCAATTTTCTTGCATCTAAATTGAACGTGTCCCAAAATTATCACAATAGATGCTCTTTCCTTTCAATTTTTAATGAAATTCTACCTCAAACACTGTTTAAACTTTGGCAACCAAATCTATTTTTATCAGTTATAACTAACTGATAAAGTTACAGAAACAGATCAAAATATTACTCTTTAAAAAGTATTGAAATTACAATTTCAGTTTAAACTAATATTATTAGAGCAGAATTTAATTTCTTTCTCCTCATCCCATTCAACACGACAGTACTTGAAATCTCACACACCCATTACTCTCCCAGATTTTGTACATCAATCTTATCACAAACCACATAATTTATGTAAAACAGTTTTGTTCTGCAATGATAATTGGGATTATTTTGCACTTTAAGGAATGTTTATCCAACTAAAGTATTATCATCTCCTCCTTTCTGCCTTTTTTCTTGCATCTTATCTCTTTTTTAAAAAATTTTGTTTCAAAATGATTAGTTAATTGGTAAAAAATGAAGGATGTCTAATTGTACTTTACAGGAATGATTAATATAATTTAGTGAATTGAACTAGAAAATGCTAACATGTGGGTGAACTCATTTATTAACTCTAGTTTTTAAAATAGAGATCAGACTCCTTGTACAATGTTCAGCTATGACAGGGTTAAAATAGCCTAAAGTTAGAAAGGCCATAGTTTCTAGATTTTGTTTAATTAAAATGTTTCTAGAAGTCATCAAAACATTAAGAAAACAAATTTTCTACCTATTTCATTAAAAGAAAGTTATGTTTTAAGAATGGAAACATAATCTGGTAATTTTTCCATTAACATTAAGGTTAATGCCCTTGAAGACCTTATTAAAATAGCAGAAGGTACTGTCTTAACTGAGAAAGTTATGAATCTAGAAGATGGGCAGTCTGTTTTTAAGTGAATATCTGTCCAATTCCTTTCCTCTGTAATGATCATTAACTAAATATATCTATAAAATTGCTTTTGACATCTCTTTATCATCTGTTTTTTGTGGCCCCATGAAGTTATAAAAATGACTTGCAGTTTTTCTCAAACTTTCAGATGCGTGATAGTCTCCAGGAGCGTTTGCTAAAACAGTTTCCTTTTTTCCATCCCCAGAAATTCTAATTTTAGAATATTGGAGAAGGGCTTAATTCTGTATTTTTAGCAAACTCATCAGGTGATGCTGATATAGGTAGTCTAAGAAAAACGCTTTAAACAGCATTGGGCAGTATAAGTCTACTCAACAGCTCAGAGAAGTATGAGATTAATTCCAAAATTGACCTCTCTCATATATTTTGTATATACAATATTTTTACTAAGAAACATATATGTCATATGTTACTATGATGTTTATATATAATGTATTTTTTTTTACTTAAGAGAATTTTGGTACTTAATGGGTACACATACACAAATTAACAAATGTTTGTGAATTTTTTGCCTTCATGCTTTTTGATATGGGATTTATAATTTTCTTAAAAAGTTGTAAATTCTTCATATAAAACATCTATTTTAATATGAAAATATATAAACATCATTCTATATACTACATCAAGGAAAATTTTATGTTTAAAATTTAACTCACCCACCCCAATTGATGAAGAAGAGGGAGGTTAAGAGAGGTGAAGTGTACACAGAAATTATCTCATATCACAATGACATAAATAACATGAATCTTTAAATGTGCTTTGGTAATAGGAGTTCAGCTATGATTATAAATATAACTTATGAAATGTTATTTCTGAATGATTAGTTTGTGTGACTATAAGTTGAGTTGCATGAGTATTGAGTGGTTAATGGCATGCACTTAAAAGTCATTTCTTTCCTCTATCACTTACTAGTTATATAAACTTGAACATGTTTCTTCGCTTCTTTGTGCCTCAGCTATAAAACAAGAATAACAATTTCTACTTTATTTTGTTAATATGAAAAGACATTATGGAAATTAGTGGGTTGATATATTTAAAGTGCCTGTTACAGAATAAATGCTCATTATTAGTTTTTCTCCTTTCTCTTTTACTCCTATCTCCTTCTCCTTCTTCATATAATAGACCTGCCTTTTGGAAAGTTTTTATAGCACCTCTTTATTTGCTTTATTCTAGTTGAAAAAAAATTTTGAGTTTTGTATTCACACTTGCCTTTACCAAGTGTAATCTGTGTGATCAGGAATAAGTTATTTAATATAGTCCTCAACTTTATTATGTGTTCAATGATGATAATAGTTAAAAGAGCACCTACTTTGAGATCTGTGATGTCATACTTGTTGACTCACCCTTTACCTTCTTTTGTTCTATCTTTCAATATTTCATGCTAATTTTTAATAACATAATTTACTATTTCAGAAAAAAGGTATATTCTTTGTGTATAATTATAGACTCTCCTATAAGGGAAATAGCCATTATGTGAAACAATAAATAAGAAGTTACAAGGCATACTAGAAAACTAGCTTTTTATCTGGTTGCTGAAAATGCGAAGTGCCAGAGATATAACCTATGTCTTTAAGCAATTCACAACCAGGTGAAGGAAAGTGAAATGCATATAAATAGGGACATTATAATATGATAATGTCCACATCAGAGGCTGTGGTAGCATCAAAAAAAGAACTAAATTTACTAGCATTGTCCTAGAATTATATAGAGGACAGAACGAGTGGGCAACTATCATATTTATAAACTTGGATATGAATTTCAGAGACAAGACACAATGTACAAAAGTCTACAAAAGAGGTCAGGATCTATAAGAGGTGATTCAGGAAATGGGGTCATGAAGAGGATAGAAAGAACTTTCCACATCCTGCTATAGAATTTGAATTTTGTCCTATAAATAAAGAAAAGCCATTAATGAGATTTAAATGAAGAAAGTCAAATGATGCTGAATCCTGAAGTAGAGCAGTGGACATATGGGAAGCTAATAGAAGGTAGGATTTGAAAAAAAAATTGAGTTAAGATCTACAAGATAGGAGATTTATTAATTATGAATTATGAGGTAGATGGAATCATCCCAATGTTGCTTCCTGGTAAATAGTTCACTTATTAAGACAGAATTATCAAAGAGTTATAACTGAGATCTCTGCTGAGATTATAATGGCTTTACCTCTCCCATATGAGAGTGAATAAATGATAATAAAAATCCAGCCCTAATTTTATTTGGACAAGCCATGGATGCAGAGCAAAAACACTGTCAGCTAACCAGAAAGAAAACTTTTCTGTATTTTGTCTGTTCAGAGGAGAACCTTTTATAATAGGTCTGGCAGAAGAGCCACACTTGCTTAATTGCTTCATCCTCTTGTGATTCATTTATCTGGAGGGTTTTCTTTTTTGTTTTGTTCTGTTTTGGTTTTGTTTGTTTTTATACACAAAGGGGCTTTTCTAACCAAGACCATGGTGAATTTTGGATTCTGATTCACACTTGATATGAGTATTGCTTATGTCACTTCCTGTCTGTGTGATTTGGGGCAAATTATTTAATCTATGCCTCAATTTTTTTATCTGTAAAATGACACTAACAATTAAATCTCATAAATGTTGATAAAAATTACATTAATAAATGGATTTATTGTCATAGAATAAAGCATAATATACACACTCCATAGTTGTTCTTAATTTATGTATATAATATGATGTACCATGAAATAGCATTATATTGTACAAAGGCAGAGAACAGAAATATGATTTCAGTATTTTCCTCTTTATGCGCAAGGCCTTGTGGTGCTTCTTTAAGTAACTTGATTCATTAGCACTATACAACTCAAGAATTGTGGCTTTTTTAAAAACAAAATTTGTTCCTAAGTTTTAAAAGAGAGGTTTGTCAATTATCTCTCACAATATATAAAAAATTTGCTAATCCAGAGTTTGTTGCTACCTGGGCACAATTATAAAATATTACTTTAGCTTCATTAGGACTGATTTTCTCCTGAATATTATTCAATCCCTTTCCAATATACAACTTATCTCACATTTATCTTCAGTCATTTGACAGAAATGATAAAGTTCTTATGCCACTTCCACTGTGTATATTAAGTGATATTTTCAAAAATCAAAAAAAATATTATAAGTAGGAACATTTATTTTAACCATAAAGAAATATTTTTTCATAGCAATGTTCTTTAAAATAGCTTGGAGAATATATCTCATTGATTCCTACTATTTTTATCAGCTAGAAAGGAGACAATATTGTTGTTTCCATATCACAAATGCTGTAACTCGAGTGTATTCTCCAAGTTATGGGGTTTTCTAAATACTCTTTAGTTTTATGAAAAATTGCTGTAGAAATTTGAATCCTAATTATTTAATCTAATATTTCCTACTACAGGAGAAAACAATATACCTTCTTACTTCTTTCACTATTTAATTATCCAACTGATTTATAGAAAGGGAATGGTTATCACCTTATAAACCAGACATTAAAACAAGTATACATTTTCTATTTAATCTCATGACAAACATTTTCATTTTGCATTAATTTAATTTTATTCATGTAAATTAATTACTTGGCTTTATAACTATATATCAGAGTCTATAGAGGATAGAAAGATGAAGCAACGTATGTTTTCCTGTAGGAACTTATGACCCAATGTTATGACTCAATTCATCTTTTCCTCTTAACACTTCTGCTAATGTATTCATGACCTGGTTCTAACTTCCTCTCAGATTAATCTCATTATTTTCAAACCCTCCATTTTTCAGCTATATTAAGATACATTTCTACAAATGATTCACCTTTTCTAACAAATTTGCTTTTGAATTCGTTTATTATTTTCTCCTTTAGATGCTTTTGAGCTTCTATCATATATATACTAAGCACATAAAATTTTTAGTTAAAGGAGAAACTGACTAGTAATCCAAGGGTGAATAAGCTATGATATAGGTCTTCAAGAAAGCAGTTCCCTTAAAAGAAATCTGAGTAAAAATGAAGGCTTAGGGTAAACCAAACCAAACTGTGACAGGTTTAGACTAGAAATGAAATCTTGAGAGAAATAGAGAAACAGGAATTGATGGTCCTAGATGCTCTTGGTCTTTCTCTGTCAAGGATTGTTCTACAACATGGAGTGACCAGTTCTGATAAGCAGAATGCTAGCTAGTATCCAGTCATCTCCAGTCAAAGAGTATTTATTAAGGGGTGGATTAGAATTACTTATCTAATGTCTGTCTTCTTCACTATATTGTAAGTCCATATAGCCTACTGTATCTTGTCTGATCATGATGATGTACTCCGAAGATAGTGCTTGACACAGAGTAAGCACTCAACATGTATTTGATGAATGAATAACAACAGAAGAATAAAAAATAATTAGAATTTAAGTTCATTCTGAACAAAGAATCCAGTATTCATAGATACTCACTTTAGGGAGAATACAAGGGTAATTTGGGGAATTACCATCACTAAATGTTTGAACCACAGCATTAGGTATCTTACTGGAGACAAGTGGCAGGTCGATCTTAAGAGGAGTCAGGACCCAGATTCCACAGTCTTCGTATGCCATGTTGGGAAATCAGGATTTCATCTCAAGGACATTGCAGAGTCATTGAATAACATTAAACAATATGTGAGATGATTGGCCCTTTTAACAAATGATTTTAAGGAAATAGATGTTCATAGATAAGGATCAAGTCATGGAGAGCAGTTAAGAGCCTATTATAATAATTTCTGTGGGAAATAGAGAAACATTTTAAGACAATGATGATACTAATGAAGAGTAAGCACCATACATAACATTTCAGCTTAGAGGCTGGGAGTTTGAAAAAGAAGACTCAAGGATCAGCCTCAAATTCTTCTATGGGTAATGGGCTACCATTCACTAAGATCAGAAAGCATAAGTGGAGAAAGGGTTTGGGAGTGAAAAGATGATGAGTTCCAATTTTGGCTTCTGAGATATCCAAGTGGAAAAGTCAGAGAGGTATTAAAATATAAAATGTGTCTGTAGGGTGAGGAGTCTGGGCTGGAGATGTGGAATTGAGAGTCATTCTCAAGAAACTGACAGTTTAAACCATAGGAAACATTCAGGAGTATAGATTGAATAAGAAGGGGAGAGGCTTGCAAAGCAAACTCAACATTTAAGGGGCAAGTGAGAAAGAGGAACCTCTAAAAGAATCAGAGAGGCTTCATAAATGGTTGGTGGCAAACATGCAAAGATAAAAAGAATTAATATAAAAGTTATGAATTTTTTTAAATAGAGCCAAAGAAAAATGTTAAATTCAAGTTAATCTTTTAATTTCTAATAAGATATATAAAAATACATTAAGACTGAAGAATTACAATTTCCTCTGCAAATTCAAAAAATATAATAGGTTGTAAAATAATGCCTATATTTAAAAACCTAAGCTAAATGTATATGTGAATGGCAGGAGAAAAACAAAGCTTAAAAGTATAAAATCATGAGATAATTATTAAATGTTTATATCTCTACTTAAAGTAATGTCCCCTTTATCCTCAGTTTTGCTTTCCATGGTTTCAATTACCCACTGTCAATCAGGGTTCGAAAATATTAAATAGATAATTACAGAAATAAACAATTTATAAGTTTTAAATTGCATAACTCCAAGTAGCATGATGAAATCTCACTGTCTAGCTCTGTACAGCCTGGATGTAAATCATCTCTTTGTTTATTGCCCCCACGCTCTAGATGCTCCCTGCCCAATAGTCCCTTAGTAGCCATCTCGGTTATCAGACCGACTACTGTCATATCGCAGTGCTTGTGTCCAAGTCACCCTTATTTTACTTAATAATGGCCTCAAAGCCATTCACATGACTTTGATTACGGCATATTTTTTAAATTATTCTATGTTATTAGTTATTGTTGTTAATCTCTTACTGTGCCTAATTTATAAAATAAACTTTATCATAGGCATAAATGTATTTAAAAAAAACAGTATATAGAGAGTTTGGCACTATCTGCAGTTTCTGACATCCGCTCTGTGTCTTGAAATGTATCTCCTTGTGGATAAGGGAGAAGTACTGTATTCATGACAGAAAACAAGAATTCTGGATCAAGAAACAGACAAATTATTAACTTATATAACAATTTTAACATTGGTTCCCACAGGGCGATAGAAGAGAACCAGATGTACCCTTTGCATACAGAAGTTTATACCACAGGAGAGGAACTAAGAAATTGTGACTCTCAGAGCTTATATAGTACAGCTGTGTCAGTAGCCTATCTTCTCCCTGAAGAAGAGACAAAATCTTAAATTTGAAAATAAAGACATTGTCTCTGGTGAGGCAAAGGTTCCGAGCTTTATTATCCTTAGAATGTAAGCAGATGGCTTCAGAGGAGAGGTTTTCACTCTATCTTTAAATTAGAAGGCTTTTTTGCCATTCAAACATTCTTTAACCAATATGAGAGCAATGTTTTGCTCAGGAAGTCCTGACCATGCATAAATGTGATTTCCCAACCATTACCAGAAGTGCTAGACTCTGAAGCAGACTTAAGTAACTATACCAGAGCAGAATCTAGTGTTTTGTGATTTGTAAAATCGAAAACCTTTCTCTTATGATTTTGCAAATCCTAGCTGAGATAATTTGCTAAGGGTTCTAAGTAGAGTAGGTTGATAGTAGAGCTGTACTCATTCACCATGTGATCATGGATTTCACATCCAGTTGCCTTAAATTGGCTATAAAACCTAGAACAAAGAGTAATATCTCTACTAGACTCAGTAATTGGAAGATCCATAAATTTTAAATGTGTAATCTCTATTCATTTCTGGCCCCAGTTGCCCAAGACTTAATTTATCACTTTCTCTTCTCTCTTAACAGCACTTTAGGTTTATCTCTTAGAGCATTTTTATTACAATTCATTGTCCCTGTCATCCTCATTGGACTAGGAGTACCCAGTGAGAGAAAATGTTTTTTGAGCAGCAATTACATACAGGGCATTGCGTTAAATGTTGTGAGAAATTTCTGAACACAATCATGTCCTTAAGAATACTTACTGTCTTGTATTTTATACATTTTGAGAAGTAGTCATAATCCATATTGTTTATTTAGGGTGAGAGAATAAGGGAGCGGGAGAAGGAGAGAGAGAGAGAGAGAATTAACTATTGAGAGGGAAGAGATCCTCTTTGTGTCTTCTAAGAAAAGTGATAAAAGGAAGGTGAATATGATCTTAATCTTTGAAGAAAAAGGTAACATAATATGTGGGCGACCAAGTAGAGAGAATTACGTAGTGTTTGATACCACAAAACCTTACTCTGATACTTATTATAATAAATTTTAAAATCTTACAGTTTAAATTGTTTCTATATCTTCAATCACTAGCTGTTATATGCTAAAGCTATGCGTGGGAATGTTTAAGAAGAGTAATCAGAATTTAAAAATAGAAAATAATTTTTTTCTAGTTCAAACTTGATTATTTTAAATTGTCACTCAAGCAAGAGTCTGCTTGTTGAACAAAATTATGCACTTGTGATTTATTTTCTCCTCAGGGAGATTAAAAAATAATATCTTTTAGCTTCAAAAGAATTAATTAACATTTATAAAGGTCCTTGATATAAAGTTCAATATAAAAAATAAAAATATTCTGATGGAACTCATACAGAAGTAAAAGTTTTTTTCTGACATAATCATTAGAAAAAGATGAAATTGCATAGATGTAATTTTTAGTGATGTGTATGAGGAAGAGAACTGAATTTACTTTTCAGTTCTTATGCAGGTTTAATTATAGGTTTTCATAATTCAATATTTCAAAGAGCATATTGACTCCCTTTTAAAATAGGGAACAAAATTACCTCAGTAGTGTAAGGGATAAGTTAATTGTGTTCTTTATATATAGTTCAATCTCAAGGTAATTCGAAGCTGAAATTTTATTTAATTCTTACTTTTAAAATAAAATACTTTAACATAGCAAATATTTTTTCAAATCACATATTTTATATAGTTAAGGAATGTCCAGATAAATATTACATTTCTACACATTGTGTATGTAAAATGAACAATTCATAGATTGATTTCCAAGTTGAGCTTTATCTACATTTAAGATAAAACATTTAAGATAAAATACAAACTATTATGCTCAGATTGGTCATTATTATTTCCAAAGACAATAGATCACTGCTTCTACTCATTTATACTTAATTTATATACTGCATGCATTTCTCTAGAACAGGTAAGTGTGTCAGACATGGTAAATAAAGTCATTGATTATTTTGCTCAAAATTTAGTGCCTTTCATTTTAGTTTCTTTCATTTAGTTTGCCTTTGTTATAATGATATTGCTATCTTTTTTTCAAAATAAAATAAGATTTATTTTTTCTATATAACATTTTTCTTTTCTGTTTTTACAGTTCCATTGGAAAAGTCAAGGACATATAATTCACATATTATCAAATACTATAACTTATAAGGACAAACTAATAAGGCCATTTTAATTAAACTTTATAAATTCTAAATTACTTTAATAAATTCTTATTTTTTGTATAGATTAATATTGCTGCCACTGTCATGGTGGACATTAGCTTCTTGACAATAAGCCATTGTGCTGGATCTACCTGAAAAAGCATCCTTGTCTGAACTTGACATATTCATATGTATAGGTTTGATTTACTTTTCCTTTATTTCTCTTTTTTTTTTCAGTACAGTGCTCTTAATCCACGAGAATCTTGGGACATGTGGCATCCCACTCTGGTGGCTGAAGCTTTATTTGCTATTGCAAACATCTTCAGTTCCCTGCGCCTAATCTCACTGTTTACTGCAAATTCTCACCTGGGGCCTCTGCAAATATCTCTGGGAAGAATGCTCCTGGACATTTTGAAGTTTCTATTCATATACTGCCTTGTGTTGTTAGCATTTGCAAATGGCCTAAATCAATTGTACTTCTATTATGAAGAAACAAAAGGGCTAAGCTGCAAAGGCATTCGATGTGAAAAGCAGAATAATGCATTTTCAACGTAAGTCAAACATTTCTATCTGTAATGTTGTGCAGAATTTAGATTGAATTTGAAAAGTCCCTGACAAGTGATTTCAAAGAAAATCATGCTTAATACAGAAAACAGAATTAACATGCTTTTGAGAATAAATATCTTCTTCTGACATTCAAAAAAATTTCCAGTACATTTAAGTAAAATGGTTGTTTCTTTCAAAATGACTATATATATGTGTATATATATATACATACATACATACACATATATACATATATATAATGTGTGTGTGTGTATATAGTTTTAAAATGTGGAATAAAATAAAAAATTGTGCCCCATTAACAGCTTACAAGCACATTAAAAGATAGAATATGTATATTATGTATATGTAAAAGCAATCATGTAAGAAATCCAAGTGTGTTTTAATTTTTCCTCATATGTGCTTTCCAGATGCTAAAGTCCCTTCACATATCTCTTTCATTCTCTAGTTTCTCACATAAAAATGTAAACATATAACAATAATCTAAACCTAGGTTATTATTGTTATGCAGGCTCTTCAGTGATCTGCCCCTTGCTTCTTCTTCAAACCTCCTCTCTCCATTCCTCAATCACATTTTATCCTTTAACATTTTCAAATGAGTTATCAGTTCCTAAATATGTCATACTCTACTCTTTCCCCAGAACGCCCTTGTTCTGCCACTTGACAAAATTTTATGTTTTCCAAAACTTATCTCAGGTGTACCTTTTCCAGAATACCTTCTTGATCCCCTCCTGACTGAGAGTAGCCAGAGGGCATAGATAGTGATCTGTTTTCTATGTCTCTCCCTGCATTTTTTCACCAGCAAATGGAAACTTCTGTTATTTTCTGTTTAACATGGAAAAATTACATGTCACTAAAAGAAACCAATATTAGTGACTAAAATGACACATAATGTTAAACAAATAATCTCTGGATAAGGGACTCACCTATGAAGAGAGGCATCTGGGCTTTGTGACAGATAATGTCTCATTAAGAAAAACTCTTTGATGTTTGGTGGAGTTGTATTCCTCATAATTGGAATTGATCAATTGAGTTTATACTTTGTTTTAATTCTACATCATTTCTTATAAACTAAAAATAAAATATGTAGATGTGTCTTGCATTAATTTATGTTTCCTCATTGTTTTAGTCCCAGGGGATAAAGAAACCTCAACTATGGAATGCATTACTTTTTTTACTTATTTGCTCTCTCTAGTTGTAAGTACTTAACTAGGGAACAAGCTAATTTTTAAAAGTAGCAATTGAGAGTAGCAATTGAGTATCTTCAAAGAGCAAAAGACAAAATGTTATCTTTAGAAAGGCAATGCTATAACAACAACCCATGGGAATTAACCAGGTTTTGGTCTTCAACTGAAGTTTTATGCTGTGTCATTTAATTACATGTGACATTAACCTGGAAAGCTTTCTGTCCTTACCTTAGAATTTGGAAAACAAGCATCACCTAAAGGCAGTCTGAGATTCAATATAGCTAATAATTCTATATGTATGGGCAATGTTGCTATCAATAGATTAGAGAATCACTAATTATGAAAACATTTTAGAAGTAATGATTTTAAATGTTAACTTTAATTTTTAAAATCATATAATAAAATAATAATTAACTTATAAACAACAAGGTCTTAAGTCATCTAAGAAGTAAATATGTTTTAAGTTAAGTGGAACTATTCTGCAAATCTCATTTCTGATTCATTTCATTAAAAAATAAAAATAAGAATTAAATACAAAATTAATCGTAAAATGTCATCTTATTTTGATTTTTTTCTTTTTAAATTCTCATTTAAAATGTAAGTAAATATTTTGCTAGGGGTTTGTTAATATTTTCTAATAATTTAGTACTTCTTAGTTAGACAGAAGCAAATCAATATTATTCAGCCATGACAATCCATTTACTCTACATCGTTTTTTTATTGGAACACTTAAAAAAGCAACTGCTATGGGATTTTGGTGGCAAAATTTATTATTTGTTTATTTATTTAGCATTTATGTTATGTAACCTCTAGTTCTCTGTGAACTGCTATTGATGTCAGGGGAAAACCAGATGTATTATATTCTTATATTCACAGTGAGAATATATACTATTTTTTTTAAAAAATGATTTCACATTGAATCTGAAGACGCTAATTTTAATTTTAGAAATTGTCCTTAAAGTTGCTAAAAATAAAGAACTAATAACTTTGAGTCAAATTTACTTTATTCCTGAGAAATATTTCAAAACATAAATTTTTGTGTCCTTTTCAGGACCAATGAACTAGATTAAACTCTCCCTGATAGTGTTAGGATCTAACATCCGAGTTGTCCTTTAAGAATACATAGTCAATTCTATGTCCATGCTACCCTGAACAAACCCTATCCCATGTGTTCTTGGAAGCTGAGCAGAGTCAGGCCTGGTTAGTACTTGGATGGGAGACCACCTAGAAAGACTAGGTGCTGTAGGCGTAAAAAAATTACAAAATAAGGGATTGTAAACTGACAAGGTTTTTGCAATCTGAGGTCACCAAAGGGTTGCCTCATCTAAAATATATATATATATATATATATATATATATATATATATATATATATATATATATACACACACATAGAAAAAAAATAAAAGAATACGTAGTCAACTCCCACACAATACAGAATCCTGCTGGTGAAGTCAGTCTGACTGAAATTGATCATATCAGCAAGCTTGTCCCATTGTAGAAGAGCTCTAGCAAAATAAACCAATAGACATAATTTAATTTTATATGTTATACTTAAAATTCAATTATACAATTAAAATAATGAAATTGTTTACTAAAAACACAATCAATTTGAGAAAAGAAATCTTGAACTCTACTTAAGGCACCCTTAGTTCTGTTTATACAGATTAGAAGTTCATGGATTGTCTCAATTATCAGGCATTTCATTACAAGAATCAAGTTTCATTACAATGATCCTCTGAGCAAGGGTTAATCTTAGCAAGGAAAAAACTTAGAGTAAAACCTGGCTTCAGGAAGACCAGGTGTTAACATAGCACTGGACCATGGGAATCTTTACTCTGGGAATCAACATAAACATGATTCAGCTGGTCCATGTGTATTCTCTTCGATGGTTACTTATTACTTGACTTCTTCTTCCTCAATTCTCTGCTTTTTAGTTTGTGCTGTCTCAAACCTTTGGCTTCTCATAAACCTTACATCATAACTCCTAGCATTTCAGTCCCTTTTGACAACTACTTTATTCTCTTGACTTTTCTAAGTTAAACATCTTGGAGAAGAAATTTGATTGTTTAGGTTTATCTTTTCACATCTGGCCATGCCATTGACCAGTAGAGTCATATAAATTGACTCTCCTTGGGTCACTTGACCATGACTGAACTAGAAAGGCTCTAGGTGGGGAGCTTTAGAGACCTACATAAGGACCATTCCTGCATCAAAGTGTACACATGGAACAATGTCACAGGGGTTGGGAGCTGCAACATGATTCCAAACTAATGCTTATCTCCCTAAAGACTGAAATCTTACCTCTTCAGTCACCATGCTATGTAACAGATAGTTTTTGTTTCTGTTTTTATAATATATTTTAACCATAGTTTTACGTAACCATTTATCAAACAGTGTAAGAGTTCTCTTGTCTTTTTATGACATTGTATTAAGGATTTATAATGGTCCTCCTGAAACAAAGATTTTTTTCATTTGGGTTTGACATTCTTTGCCTTACCCTATTTCTTTATTTTTTTTCATTAAATGTATTAAGATGACATTAATTAATAAAATTAGATAGATTTCAATTTTATAATAAATCATCTATATATTACATTATGTGTTTAACATCCAAAGTCAAATCTCCTACTGTCACCATATATTTACTTGACCCTCTTTCCCTTGTCTACCTCCCCCTCCCCTTCTTTCCCTCTGGTGTCCACTAAACTGTTGTATCTGTGAACTTTTTATTATCTTTTGATTTGTTGCTTTCATTTTTATATTCCACATTTGAGTGAAATCATATAATTCTTGACTTTTTCTGTCTGATTTATTTCACTTAGCACGATCATCTCAAGAGCCATCCATGTTGTCACAAATAGCAATATTTCATCTTTTCTTATGATTGAATAATATTCCATTGTATATATGTACCATCTCTTCTTTATCCAATCATTTATTGTTAGACTCTTAAGTTGTTTTCATGTATTGGCCACTGTGAATATTACTGCAATGAACATCGGGGTACATATATCTTTGCAGATAAATGTTTCTAATTATGAGGGTAGATACCCAGAAGAAAAATTGCTGGGCCACTTGGTAATTCCATTCTTAATTTTTTGAGGAGCCTCCATATTGTTTTCCATAGAGACTGTACCAATTTGTATTCAGCAGTGTATGATGATTGCTTTCCCCACAACCTTTTCAACATTTATTATTTGTCTTAGTGATAGACATTCTTACAAGTATGAGATGGTATTTCATTGTAGTTTTGCTTTGCATTTCTCTAATAGCCAGTGAGGTTGACCATCTTTCAGATGTCTGTTGACCATTTGTATGTCTCTTTAGAGAAGTCTGTTCAGATCCTCTATCCATTTTTTATTCAATTTTTTTTGTCATTGATTTGTATACATTATTTACATATTTTGGATATTAGCTCCTTATCAAAGGTGATGTTTATAAAAATTATCTCCCATTCAGAAGGTTGTCTCTTTGTTTTGTTAATGGGTTTTGGTTTTTGTTGTTGTTGTTGTTGTTGTTTTTTACTATGCAGAATTTTTTATTTTTATATAGTTTCATTCATTTATCTTTGCTTTTACATCTTATTCCATTTCCTGCAGTAAGTTAATGAAACTTTACTTTCAATAAGATCATGGGAATTTGTTCATTGGCAGGAATGAGAAAAATGTTCCCTGAAATATAAAAATAGCAAATTTTATAATCTAAGCATTCTAAGACACATTGCCAACTTACAAGATGCACTGTGCAATTTTAATCATCAATATGGAAATCCATAATGATAACATTATTTTAAAATCTTTCTACAACTAAAAGCAAAATTAGGTAAAATAACTGACATTTTTCAAAGATTAAGCTTGGGAATATATTATTTCTTAACTATCACTTAGTGCCCTAAGATAGGTCACAAACTTTCTATGTAAAGTACAAAGAATGTAAAATAGTAAATATTTTAGGCTTTGTGAGCCATATGTTCTCTGTTGTATCTACTCACCTCTGCCTTTGTAACACAAAAGAAACCATAGGCAATGTCTAAATGAATGAGTATGGCTGTGTTTCAGTGAAACTTTATTTATGGTCATCGAATTTTAAATTTATGCAATTTTCACATATGAGAAAATATCATTCTTCATGTTTTTTTCAACCATTTGAAAAAGTGAAACTCCTTCTTAACTCAGGAGCCATACAAAAACAGGCTGTGGGTCAAATTTGTCATTCCTGCCCTAGAAAACAAAACATAGCTTTCAAAGCCCTTAGGAAAATTAAGTACACATTTTGTGCAAGTGATTAAATAATCACTTATTTTTTTATTAAGCTTAATTTTATAATTACCCTAAAATATTATTTTACTATTGATACATATTTTTAAGTTAATCAAATATACACAAGTGTAATTGAGTTCTGCTGTTATAACTTATTGTATAATGATTCTATTAATATAGCTATTAGTGTCATTTTATCTTGATTTCAGGTTATTTGAGACACTCCAGTCCCTGTTTTGGTCAATATTTGGGCTCATCAATTTATATGTGACCAATGTCAAAGCGCAGCACGAATTCACTGAATTTGTTGGTGCCACCATGTTTGGAACATACAATGTCATCTCTCTGGTTGTCTTACTCAACATGTTAATAGCTATGATGAATAATTCTTACCAACTTATTGCTGTAAGTTGAATAACTTTATTTTAATTTAATATTCTGTCCTAGAATGTGTTGTTCTTAACTATACTCCATCCTATTATTGTTGGAAATAAAGTCTGTAATTGGCTATTGAGAATATATATCAGAAGTATAATATAAATGTTTAATTTGAAGTTTCTAAGCAGTATTTACCATATTTAGCTATATATTAATGTAGTGTTATCATATTACACAAGATTATAAAATAAACTGAATCTATTTTACCAGATAGTCATTGGCTAATAAGCATTAGATGAAATATAAATTATAAACAGGCAATGCATCTCTATGAGTGCCCTTTGGACTTTGCATTATCTCTGTCCAGTTAACCTATAATCTCTTTATAAGCAAACTCAGGCCAGCTTGGCAAGCTATAAAAGATACCCAGAGAGGAGTCTGAGGGAAAAAGCCACAGGATATCAGTTTCTTAGAGCCTAGAAAAAGCAATGTAGGTGTAACTCTGAATTTTGTTGCAGAATATACAATATCTGTGCTTATTTGAATCTCTGGACTCCAAAACCTTAGTTTAATGTATTTATTCATTCCTTCAACAATTTTTTATTGAATGCTTACTCTGCTGCCAGTTACTTTTCTAGAAACTAGCAGTGAACAAGGAAGACAAAGCCCTTTATCACCTTGAACATACAGGCTAGTGATGTATGCCTAAGGCCAATGGCAATAGCGATAAAACAACCCATATTAGAATGAAATATGTTTCTTAAGTCTTTAATATTTGTTCTTTAGACGAGTAGCATTTCATAGGGATAATTACAGGCCACTCATTTTCTCCATAAATACCTATAATTATATTGCATCTTGAAATTTATTGCTAAATCTCTAGAGTATTATTATTGTTATTTTGAGAAGCAACATTCAGAATTTTACTTAAACCTGTCACAGATAAAAAATTGCATAAATTTAAGAATAGATGATTTTTATTTACTGACTCACAGTCTAAAGTATTTCCACTTAGATATAGATCTTAGGATTTGCATGTGCAATCTAAATTTTTAGAGTTTCATTTAAGCATCTTACAAAACTGATTTTTTTTAGATAGTTCCTATATATATTGGCTTCAGAACTTCTGTATTCCTCTAGTGAACATATTCTTACAATATAAATTTTATTTTCCAGACCACCTCTTCAAACATTAGAAAGCTTCTAATTATCAAGCTATGTACAGAGAAGCTATAAATACATAATTTGGATTCTATAAAACATTAAATGTACTGATTTTATCAAGAGAACATTATCCAGGAAGAGTATGACACCTCTTTTTTGCTTCTTCATGGAGTGTGTCTTCCTAGGTTACTTCTTACAAAGATAAGAACAAGCTTCAAATCTTTATTTTTGTTTAGCCCAAACTCTAAAACTATTTGAGAGGAGAGCAGACATTGAGGAGCTGAGAAGAGTGTACCTCCCAGCACCCTGCACATTTTGCCTCCTTGGGGCATGAATATAACAAGTAATTGATTTTCACTTGTCCTAGAATATCAGAATTTACCCTGAGGGCTTTCTCTTTTGTCCTGATATCCCTAACTCAGAGCTTTAGGGTAAAGCATGAAAACAGAGTTTAGTGGTAAAAAGGCAACAACAATTATGTTGGCCATGTCTAAAGCCTGCCTCTCATTCACTCATTTGTTCACTGATCAAATATTTATTGTGCACCTAGTATATGCCAGCTGTATGCTTGATTTTAGGAATATACAGAATAATGATGTTCCTGCCTTCAAGAAAAATGTAATGCAGGAGGGACAAAATCAGTAAATGATTTTGATATTGAGGGGACCATGACGGATGGAGGATGGGAGGCAGCTGAGGTTGATGACAATCAGGGCAGGCTTCCTAGGAAAGAAAATATCTAAGCAAAGTTTTAAATATCGACTAAGAGTTAAAAGGTGGGTAGCAGAAGGTGGTTTTTAGTCATCACCAGCTTAGAACTTTTCACTTTGTTTTTCTAACCACTATAGACTTTGTTTAGACCCTCTGAGAATCCCAAACCAAGAACAAAGAGAGAGTCTGCTTTGTGTAAAAGTACATGATGCAGACAGTTAATTTATGACTCAGAATCAGAAGGAGCAGAAGCTGCTGATAGGCCAATGCTTTATCTAAGTGACTGCCCTTTTAATATCTTAACTTATTCCACTGAATTCTCTGTTACTGCAGCAAACAATATATACTTTAAAAATAATTAATCCAGATCTAGGAGCTTTGTTTAAATAAGGAAGGGAATGGAGTAGAACTGGAGGAGAGGAAAAGAAAGGAAAATGGGAGGGAAACTGTAGCTTCTGTGCTTCCATCTTTTGATTGATCCCTCAATCAGACATTTGCTAAGCAATGTTGAAGGTGATGCATTTTCTACATATGATGATTCCTGTTGAAAGCACAATTTGTCTAGTGTCTAGAATAAAATCTACATTGTTCATATTAGAAATGTATATACAACATACATATTCATCAGCCCACAACAATTTAGAAATTCAGAATGATACATAGTCTGATATTATTATCCTACTCAAAATTCTGAGTTTTTTTAAATAACATTAATGGGTTATATCAATTATTTTGTGGTTTTTAAATATCTGTATGCATAGTTTTTACCACTTTCTACTTCCCAGATTTTTTTGCTTAAATCAGTTCTGGCTAATTTAAAAGAAAACTGGCTGCCCTCTATTCTAATCATCACAAATGTTCCTAAGTTTTCTTAGGAAATTAATAAAGTTGAATGATTAATAAATGACAATGGGGGATAGATTCAGGCTTACGGGCAACCACCAGCTATATCTCTCTCTGGTGCCCATTGGCCAGAGTTATGTCAGGGTTCAGTGCTGTGTCAGAGGCCCTACCCCACATCTATTAAAAAACTTCTCTCTGAGTTTATACTTGTTGCCTGTAGATGGACAATAATTATTCATATGGAAACATATCAAGCAAGGCTTTTTTGGAAACACCAGAAAGCTAAGCCACGAGCATCTATGAAGATTGCATTTACCTAGGCAGAAAGTTCAAGGCCTTGGGTAAGATTTGAAGCCCTGTTTGTGGCCAGAATCTAATGAAACAGCTAATGTAAGCCTCCAGAGCAGGAAATCAAGATTCATCTTCAGGACATAACTTATCATTGCAGTCTCTTTAGCATGGAATTCTTTTAGATGTCTGTTTCATGGAAAAGGGTAAAGAAATAAAAGTGACAAGAGAACTGTGACTCCTTACCAGGGTAAGCCATCATCTGAAATGTTTAGATGACTATCTCCAGGAGTCAGCAGTGTTTTTATAAGCAGTTTAATTAATGTTCCAAGAGCCACTCAAAATCAGGTTACAGGCTTTCTATGAGGTTTATCTTACCTTATTAAGAAATTTGTCAGCAATTGTCACATTTTCTTATTCAGGACCACGCAGATATAGAATGGAAATTTGCTCGAACAAAGCTTTGGATGAGTTATTTTGAAGAAGGAGGTACCCTGCCTACTCCATTCAATGTCATCCCAAGCCCCAAGTCTCTCTGGTACTTGATCAAATGGATATGGACACACTTGTGCAAGAAAAAGATGAGAAGAAAGCCAGAAAGTTTTGGAACAATAGGGGTAAGAGCACAGAATGTTAGTATTACTCTTTTTTTTATTGCGTATTTAAATGTATTTGTATTCCTTATTAAATACTTTTACATTTTTTGCTTTTTTTTTCCTGATTGTGTTTGGTGAACATTTACAGCTACCATATTTAAGACACTGTCTGAGTGATGCTGATTTTTTCACAAACCTATTTCTTAAATTGAGGGCTGTCACTGAGTGGAAATTCATTTCTTCATCCGTGATAAGAACCAAGACTTGTATGTTACTGGAATTCTGCCACAATGGTAAAAAGGTCTCTCTTCTCCAGCTTCATCCACTCTCAATCCTGCCTCTTCTCTGCCACGCTAAGGCTTTGGGCAAGCACCAGCCTAATGCTATAAATTTATTCTTTATCTAGACTGTATTTTCAGAGTGAGAAGAATATAATATTTTGATTTGCATACCCTTAGTTGAGTTTCATCCATTTAGATTTTTAGATGGAAATACATGTGCTATATGCATATATATATATATATATATATATATATGAAATAAAAAGTATATTTAAAAATTATAATATTAACAGAAGAGTTAAATGAGAAAAAAACAAAAGGTAGTTGATATTTCTGTCAATTCATTTCAGTTTGGTTAATAGCTATTTGTGTAGACATGAAGACAAGGAGATATATACATATCAACTGAAAGGTGACAAAAAAGTACTAGTGACAGTCACTTTGTATAACAAGACATGGCTTAAAATACTTCATTACACTTCAAAGAGACCTCAGAAATCATTTAGCTCAACTATTTCCTTCAGAAGAGCTTATTCACCTCATCCAGAGTTTTAGGATCACCTGAGGACAGAGCTGAGAAAGAAACCTGGGTCTTTTGTTTTCTAATCTAATGTGCTTTCCATTGCCTTCTCTTGTTTCCCTGAAAAGTCTGATGATCATACAACAATACCTTCCATGTTGTGTATTCATCTATTGTTTTGTCCAGTTTTTGTAGATCCTATCACTGTTTTCAGCTGCCTCTGAGATTCTTTTATCTCAAAGTTTTTAAGAGGCTAGCTTACCTTCTGCTCCCATTCCAACTTGTTATACTTATGCCACATTTTTGAAGCAGAAAATTCGAGCTAAACTGGAGGTAGAGTTCACACATCCTTTTAGTCATTTTCGCTAACCTTCTCACTTTGATTCACTTACTCTTGTCACCCAGCAGCCGCCTGAATGTCTTCTGATGCTCTTCAGGCCACTCTCTAGGAGCCCATCATTGGTGATCTTATCTCGCTTTTTATGGCCTCTGGCTAATAACTGATACAACTAGCCCTGAAAACTCATTAACTTTTTTTTTGTAAACTTTGGACTTTCTTGTATGGATGATAAGAGGTTCCAGTTAAATTAATCTTTTATTTGGAATGCTTTATGGGGTAAAGCATAAGTGAAGCAGAAATGCTTTATTGCACAAAATCTTTATTGTAGGGAGCAAATTTATAATTGAAAAATAGCTTCTCTCTGAGAAATCATGAAAATCCTAACAAAGGGGCAGCCAACTGAGAGTGCAATAATAAAATATAAAATATATTATAGCTTTTTGTTTTTGACATTACTTACTGTCAAATTTTTTATTAACAAAAACCCTTTCCAGAATTAAAACACTGGTTCTCAAACTTTAATGTGTACTAGAATTGTCAGGAATCTCCATTTTAACAAGGTTTTCTAGCTCATAACTTTATTTAGAAACTTCTTTTAAGAAAGCACTGGTGGTCTATAGCCATGCTACCCTGAACAAACACGATTCGTCTGATCTCAGAGGCTAAGCAGGGTTGGGCCTGGTTAGTACTTGGATGGGAAACCACCTAGGAAGACCACAGGTGCTGTAGGTATAAAAAAATAAGGGATTGTAAGCTGATAAGGTCCTTGCAATGAAGGGTTGCCTCGCCTAAAAAAAAATCAAAACAAAAAAAACAACGACAACAATAACAAAAAAAAACACTGGTATCTAGCTCAGGTTCTTAAACTAAAAGAAAACAAACATTTGTACTTGTTGCCCAAGAGGTGAAGATTACTTAATTCAAGTAAAAAATGTTAATGCAATACGTCACCGAAGTGTTTAAATATAAAACATTTTTAATGCCATAGATCAGGTTTCTAAGGAATGTTTAAGTTAATAGGTCAATATGCTAAACCAAAAAATACTAGGTCTTTTGACAAAATTATTAAAAAATATTACGCCATTTAATGTTTTCTACTTTCTAATTTTCTCTGGAACACATAGTGAGGAGCACGTTGATGCAGCACAGGGCAAATTCCCCCAAGTGGGAGGAGACCAAGCCCTGCGCAGAGTGTAGAAAGAGTTCAACACATACACCAATGTTAGGATCAAAAGGAAAAGTTATTAGAAAAGAAGCAACACTCCATAGACAAAGCATGTTCTCCTCTCAGATGCAGAGAGTGAGCAGGACAGTGAGAGACAGAGTAAAGACTGAGAGGAACAGAGAGAAAGAAACAGAGGGACAGAGAGAAAGGGAGTGAGAATAAAGACAGTGAGAGATCCCCAGGAATCAGTGTATATCTTTATATACACTGTGTATATAATCAGTGTAATCAGTGTATCTTTAGTTCCTGTGAGTTACAGTTTAAAGACTTTTTTTACCCCTTTACTTTGATATAGACTAGCATAAAAAGCCTGCTGGCATTCCCAGCCTTTAATCCATAAAGTTCCCAGCTGTTAGAGAATTGACCGGTTTTATTTTGTGTAGGGTAGCCACTTAAAGACTCTGTTTTCCTGTTTCCCCTTCATAGTGTGGGGAAAATGGGTTGTTAGCAATCCCAGCAGAAATCTTTCTTTGTTCTGCAATTGTCCTCTGGCCTGGCTTCAGTGTTGACCAGCATATTTCAGTCTCTGAATATTGCTTGATTTAACTGTTTTAATTCTCTTGTCTCCTCCCTACATTACCAGGAAACACCATCCTAATTAGGGTTCTCAACTCTGGGACTACCTGTGGAATACTCACACCTGATGGCTTACCACAAAAACATGCTTAGTAAGAGATTTAGAAACTGTGAATGTTAGGGATAATTTATCAAAATGTGTTGTTCCTTAATCTTCATCTCTTTCAGTAGGCCTACTATAAATCTTACAGATGTGACAGTATTCATCTGTGAGGAACACTCAATCCCTAATTTTCTGAAGAAAGAGATGCTGACAGGGCCTTTTAATTAATTTTTCTTGCCCAAGTGGAGACATAGAAGAAATGAATTGCTTTATATTCTTGGTATTTCAAGGTCCTGAATACTTGGTATTTTATTTTATTTTATTTTATTTTATTTTATTTTATTTTATTTTATTTTATGATTTTATTTTATTTTAATATGCTTAGAAAGTGTGTTTATAGAGAACAATATGTAGATCCACCTGTAAATGAGCCAAACTGCAATTTTTTAAAGTGGATCACACCCCCGAATGGCCTCTTGCCTTTTTACTTCCTTTTAAAAGGATAACACTACAGGCTGCATCCCTTCAGGGGTTCACTGAGCAAAGCAAAGAATAAAAGTCATAACTCATGGGTTTAAAATTAGTGGTTGAACAAAACCAGAGTGGAAGTGAGAGAAAACAGCACTGAAATTGACTGCAGAGAATCAGCTACATGAAGTGAGCCCAACATCCCACACAGTGGACTTGCAGAGACCTAGTGAGAAAGAGTGAGAAAATGTCACAGCTGATTCCCCAGAGCCTTTTCTTTTGTGGCTGCAAAACCCTTCCTGCTCTAAAGCAACCTGACACTTCTATTGAAATTTGAAGTTACCTCACAGCAGCAGAGGATTCTCACCAGTTAGTATTATCCTTTATCATTCATTAGTTCAGTAATCCAAATACTACCATTGTCTTGTCCTAACAAATCAGAAGGAGCCTGAAAACTGAAAGTGATGCTAACGTGGCACAAAGGTATGCCCTGGGCACCTGCCAAGGAAGATTCTGCACACGGTGCTAGACTCTGATATAGTTTACAAAGAAGGCTGCCCACTTAAAGGATACATCTTCCTCCAAACATTTTTTTCTAGACACCAAGTTAAGGAAAGAAGATTCTTAATTGGTAATGTGGTCCATTTTTCCTGTCTTAAAAATAACTGACAACCAATCTAATTTTTTTTAATGCTGCAAATATAACTCAATTTCTCCAAATTATCGAGAAATTCTGTTTCTAATCTAGGTCCCCTATGCTATAATTCTACCTAGTTTATTATTTTCTAGTAAAGAAAAAGGATACCTAGTCACTGCAAATTACTTTATTAATTAAAATTTAACATGTGAATAGCTTGAAAAAATTAAATACCCTTTACTCACTTAGGTCATTTTTTTAGAGTCCTTTATTATATTACTTTAATAAACACAAATTGGTCAATTCTGTTCTTGGTTATTTCCAGTGGTAATTATACGATGTAATGTCTTCCCTTATGATAGTAAATCCCTTTGGAGCTCAACTGATCTCCCCCCAGAAAAAAGATTGCAAATATGCTACATATTATTGATGGTAGTTCTAGTTTATAATATTTAACAATGTCACTAATTGTCAAAAATTATCATCATGTTTATTGCAAAAATAAATACATATATTTGGGTTGAATTGTGTTCACACACACACAAAAAAAAGATATTTTGAAGTCTTAATCCTCAATACCTCAGAAAGTGACTTTATTTGGCAATAGAGTTGTTGCAGATGTAATTAGTGAAGCCGAGGTAATACTGGAGTAGAGTATAGGAAGATGACCATGTAAAGACACAGAGAAACAGAGAGAACACCATGCTAATGAAAATGGCAGCAGAGATTGAAATTATGCAACTGCAAGCTTAGAAACACCAAAGATTGATAGCCATTACCAGAAGCTAGGAAGATAAAAGAAAGGATTCTACGGAGTCTCAGAGAAAACATATCCTTGACATCTTGGTTTGAGATTTCTGGCCTCCACACTAGTGAGACAGTAATTTCTGTTTTAAGCCAACCAATTTGTAGTACTTTGTATGGCAGCCTGAGAAAACTAATACAACATGTACTATATACTTTATGAGTATTAATTTTTATTTAAATATATAGTATGGTAAGGATGCTGACCCTCAAATTAAGATGTGTTGGGAGATGGATACAAAGTCACAGAACACATAGCAGATGTGTTCAAATGTCTCTTGATACCTTCTTGATAGAAAAAGCAAGGAGTAAAGAGTGAGTTCCAGCCTGGGATTCTAGAATGGGCACTGCCATGAGACCATCATAATATTTCAGTTACTCACTTAATTCTGTGGGACTTGCTTTCCTTACTTATAGACAAGATGATGAGACTGGGACAGTTCTTTCATTTTAATAGTATGTCTGTTATTAATTTCTATGTCAATTTTCATGTATTGAAATTTAAATCTCAGTCTGTTTTCCTTGACTTTAAGTAGATCCTGGGAAGTTGGAGAATTAAATTAACTTTAGTGTTAGCCAACGAAAACTATTTTAAAAAGAGGGTCATTTTATGCATTCTTAATAGACATATTCACAGTTTATCAATAATTTTATTGCCCATTATAGTTTTCTTTTGTTCATGCTGAGACATGTATATTAGTGATCATAAAACTATCACATCTATGCATATAGTCCTCAAATCTCCTTCTTTAGTGCTAACTTTCTTCCAGATATGTAAATTGGACAATGGCATTTCCAGCTTAGTATCCCCTGTCAACATCTCCAAAATTGATTTCTTTATGATTTTTTTAAATAGCACTAACATCATGCATGGTGGGAGCATGGTGTCATTATGGTCTCACCCCAGAGTCAAAATTCTCTGGCTTGTGTCCCCCCTCAACATTTTTTTTCCCCTGTGACTCTTACTGCCCACTCCTTTCTATTCATATTTCTATCATTTTAGGTCACATTCACTTTACCCTTCAGTTACATTATGGTATTCCAACTTTATCTACTGATTATATATATATCTTTTCTACCTAATGCTACTGCCACATAACTATCATGGAAGTTAAACTTTCATCACATGTCACTTGACTAGTCGAAAACAACAGGTGCTTACCAACCACCGAATTCATTGTACCATTTAAGATTCTACATAAAGAACAAGTGCCAACTTTCTAACATAATCTAACCTATATACTCTTATTATCATTGATACTGTACTAGTGGAAGTTTCTGTAACATGTCTCTTACTCTCTGGCATCAGCATTTTGCTCACCCTGGTCCAATCTTCTAGAACACTTGCATCTCTACAGGTCAAAGTCTTGTGATTCTTTCATGTTAAATCTAAAATTTTGTTCCCTGTTTGAAAGTTGTTACTGATTTTTTTTTCTTAGCTCAATAGTATGTCTTCCTTCCCTTTACTCAAAATACAGTCTTAATAGCAGTTCCCATACTTTTTCTTTTTTTGTATTTTACCTTTATCTATAGACATATGTATTCTTGACATTTCATTACTAGACTGACTATAAGCCATTTAAGGGCAAAAAATATATTTTATTCATCTCTGGTTTCTTCCAGTTCACTGCCATGAACATACAGTATTGGTCCTATGAGCTAAGATTTGTGACATAGAAACCCACAAAAGAAAATTTACAGGAGTCATAGCAAAAGTCCAACATCATGCATAAATGTTCATAAAACTTTGGGACCTGCCCCCCAAAAGAAAAGATGACCAACTAGCATTACACACCTACCTATTAAATTGACTAAAAACACCACCAAATGCTGTGACAAGGTTGTGAAACAATGGGAACTGTTATATATTACTAGTGGAAATGCAAACTGGTACAGTCACTTTGGAAGACAGTGTAATGTTTTCTTACAAAATTAAATATAATCTTACCATACAATCTGGCAATCACACCCTTTGGTATTTATAGAAAGGAGTTGAAAACTTATGTTCACGAAAATTCTGCACAAGGATTTATATAGCAGCTTTATTCGTAATTACCAAAACTTGGAAGCAATCAATATGTCCTTCAGTAGGTGAATGGATAAACTGTGGTACATCCTGACAAGAAAATATTATTCAGCTCTAAAAAGAAATGAGCTATCAAGGCATAAAATAACATAGAGGAAACTTAACTGAATATTACCAAGTAAAAGAAGCCAATCTGAAAAGGCAATGTACTATATAATTCCAACTATACGACATTCTGGAAAAGGCAAAATTATGAAGACAGAAAAAAAAATCAGTGTTTGACAGAGGTGAAGATGGAAGGAGGGGTAAATAGGTGTAGAACCGAGAATTTTTAGGGCAAGGAAAATAATCTTTATGATACCATAAGGATCATGTCATTACAGTATATATTTGTCCAAATCTGTAAGATGTATTCAACTAAAAGTGAATCATAATATAAACTATGGGTTTTAGGTGCTTATGAAGTGTCTGTGTAGGTTCATCAGTTGTAACAATTTACCACTGGGGTGGAGTATCTTGATAATGGGGGAGCCTATGCATGTGTGGGGGTAGAAGGAATATGGGCAATTTCTGTACCTTCCCCTCAATTTTGCTCTGAACCCTAAATTGCTCTAAAAAATAAAATCTTAATGAAACAAAAATGATTGCCTACAGAAATATGTTACTTCTATTTATATTTACTAGAAATATCCCCTCACCTTATTATTTAATTATAAATTTCTTACTTCCAAATCTCTACTGCCTGGGCTAAGAACATAGAGGAACATAGAGCTCTGTAGCTAAAGAAAATGCTCTCCTCAAGCATGAAATGCAATGCTAATCTTTCAAAGAGACAATTACATCTAAGTATATTCTTTTACTTCCTCAGAAGTAATCCTGATATGAGTCAAACTATCCACACGTTTTTTGATTCAGGAATATTTTTTTTAAAACTGTTAAATCACATTAATCAGGAAAAAATGCAAAGATGATGGGAACTAACATTAGTTAGTGATAGGTGCCTTAAATTTATAATCTCATTTAATCTCCAAAATCACCTAGTGAGTTTATTCTCACCTTGCAAAATAAAAAATGGTGAACAGAGGGGGCCTCAGAGACTAATTCTGTGTTATGCTTAGTCAGCTTCAAACCCATTTATGACCCTAAGTCCATGTTCATAACATCACATCACTCTATCTTCCAGAAAGTAAAAAAGAAAATAGGCAGCTATAATGGTCATGGTCATGAAAACAAGAATCAATTCTATGGTGTTAAATAGATATGAAAGATATCAGAGCAACATAATTTAGTGGTTATCATTTTGTAAATTTATTGCATTTTTAATTTTTAATATTCAGAAGGTGGTTAACTTCACCCATTCTTATTTTCCTGGGATATTGAAGTTCTGTTAACTGATATAATATCAGGAGACTAAAAATAGTTTTGTAGTATTATCATTTAAATTGGAAAAAAAGTGGTGGGCAAAAACAATTAACTATATATTACCTTAGCCTTATCCTAGGCTAAGGATATAGAAAGCTCCTGGAAGTTATGATAGTAAACTTTCTTTACATTCTCTCTTTCTGCCAGACTATTTTGTTTTAAAAAAAATTTTTCCCTAGACAAATAAACCTGGAATTATTTTTTAAATGTGGTCTTTGATTTTGTATAGTTGTACTTAAATTTTAAAGTTTGCATATGAATAATGTTCTGCTGAAGGAATTTGTGGTCTTTTTAATACTAAAATAGACTAACAATTTTTATTTATTACTCTTAATTTTCTGATTCTGTCATCCTTAGTTTTAGTTTTGCATTAAAAATATTTAAAGTTAAATCATGGCTTTGAACTGCTCTTTGCTATTTTTATTGGCTTTTTAAAGACTAAAATAGACTTGTAAAATGCTATAGAACCCTAAAATAATAAAAATCGAGTCAATTAAACCCTATGTTAAATTCAGAATCATGGAACATGGATCTCCTGTACAATATTTATAGTGAGAGTATTAAATAAGTTGGCATACAGTTTGCTTAAACATTAATTTTTAATAAATTTAAGGAGATCTGGAAGGCTTGTTTCCTTCTAGAAGTGCTTTTTTGTCTCAGATTTTAGCTTAGTTATGTCTCAAAAAGAGTCACATATCTCCATCTGGTGGCCCAGTCATAAAATACTTCTTCAAGATGTTCTAATTTTGTATTATTTCAAATTTCCATCTTTAATTAATGCCATAATCATATTGAAATTTTGTTTCTTAAGGTTTATGTTACAGTAAATGGTATTCAAATAATCAGCGGCCTTTAGGAAGTTAAGCAACGTCTCACCTGTTTCTAAAAGTCATTAATAATCATAAAACATAATTCCATTTTTATGGCCACTGAAAATGCCATTTCCTTCTATTCTCCTGAAGAGAAAAAAAAAGTTTCTTTTGAATTGTTTGATTTTTTTTCTAATACCATACACAGTAATGTATGTACATACATACACAGAAATGTATGTACAACTCTTTTTAAAATTTCATTTTATCAGTCAATGATTAAATATTTATTTAGTAAAAACAAGGTCAAAAACTTATTTAACCCAAAATATGTTATTGCTTTCATTTTTTCACAATTTACCAGATTTATTCATTTATTACAGAAATGTTTTTATTTTAGATTTTGGCCAGTTTTTCTCTTTAAGAATTAATACTGATATTTATTTAACATACATAAAATTGGAATGATGGTAGCTTTTTTCCTCATATCTTAGTTGTGAAATCTGCACATATGTAATTTTAGTGTCATTTGTTATTTAACTCAATTTATAATAAACTTTGCTACAGTCATTAAACATCTTTCAAAATCATGTCTGTGCTAATTGTAACCCTGCTTCCAAACTATTCTGACCTCTCCAAAATGATAGCTGGGATTCACATTTTTTAAAAAATGATAAAATAATTAGCCCAATGTTAGAATAGAATCTTTTATTTTTTATTTTTTTGTTAGATTGAATCATCTAATTAAAAGAGCAATTTTTTCTTACTGCACATCTGATTGAAATTAGTATTGAGAAGCTGATTGTCTAACAAGGATTTGATTAGATGCTGTATATTATAGCTAAATTCTTTATCTTGATATGTTGATATTTATGAAGACTTTTATATTATTATAAAGCTAGCATTTTATTTTATTGAATTTTTACTTTTATTTGACATTTATTTTATTTTTTATTTGATATGTTCCATCTGTGTCTCTTAGCATCATTTCAAGTGATTTGGGGTGTATATCAACCATCATTACCTAATTATCACCTTGTATTAGAAGAACACTTCCACCATTGTTAACATTCTATTCATCAAATACCATAAAATTATAACCTTGCAATTGATTGTTTTGGTTCACTCATTCTTTTGATTCATATGAAGCACACTCTAGTTTTGTTCACTGTATAGCAAATTCTCACTTTGAAGAAATAAAGAAAAAATATTAAAAGAACAAATGAACTATTTTTTAGAATAATGATACATCAATATAATTGAAAAGTAAACGTCCTTTTCCTTTCAGAGGCGAGCTGCTGATAATTTGAGAAGACATCACCAGTATCAAGTAAGTTATTCTATCTTGAAATTTGTATTAAAATAAAGTGCAGTCCCCTCTTCAGAATTAATTCAAGAAAGAAATCCTATTTATTCATTGAATATCAATTCTGTTGTTTTAAAATGCCTCAGGAAGTTATGAGAAACCTGGTAAAGCGGTATGTTGCTGCGATGATTAGAGATGCCAAAACCGAAGAAGGGCTGACTGAAGAGAACTTTAAGGTAACCATTTTTCCTTTTCAAGGAAATCGCCAAAAGTAGTTTCTGCAGAGCATGGAACCTGACACAACACGTTTAAAATCAGAGATGGAGAAGGAATTAAGGAGTAAAAATTGGTAGTTATAAAAGAGTCAAGGGGATTTGAAGTACAGCATAAAAAATATGGTTAATAATATTATAATAATTATGTATAGTACCAGATGGGTAGTAGACTGATTGTGGAAGAATCATTTCATAAACTATATGAATGTCTAATCACTATGTTGTACTCCTGAAACTAATATAAAATAATTTTGAATGTCATTTTTAATTGAAAATCAATCAATCAATAACAGCTGTAAACTCAGCTGTGTGCTTCAACAATCCTGTGTGTCTTCTGATTTTTAAATTAATGCTCTATTACATTATTGAGAAAAAGTGATGACATTTCTTCTCAAAATACATTGTTTTCAAACATACTTAATCTGAAATATCAAGAGGATTTGTTTAAAGACAGAAAATTTTAGGGCCTGGTAGAATTCTGACTTGCTGATCCCAGCAACATTCTACTGAGTAAGCTTTAGTTTTTGAAATTTCAATCTGACTTCTAATTCTGAAATATCAAGTAACCAATATCCTAAAAAAAAAAATTTTTCAACTGCATTTTTCACACCTTTGGTAGCAGATTTGAGCTTAATTGTTACTTATAAACTTAGTTTTTACCCTTGAATCCTTTTTTTTTTAATTCTATCAGAGGAGATAGGTGAAATACATGAAAAATTATATATGTACGCTCATTTCTTATGTATAAAATACCTGTTGTTATGCATGAGCTTCTAGATATTAGATATTAGAATTGAAAGAACAATTAAAGTCAATAAAATCTTATAGGCAAAAAATTTCTACGGCAGATATTTTAACAGAGAAAAGCATCAAATTTGACAGACAGCAAAGGTAAGCAGCCTATTCATTAAGAAGATAGGTATATTGCAAAACTTAAAGCACAGATTGAAAGTTGGCTAGGACCCAAAGTGTTCTTTGAGGTCATGACATCCAAATTTTGGAGTTAAATGATTCATGGTGCTTTGGGAGATAGGTTGGAGACAGGAGACTACCTTAAAGGCTGCCTTCAGGTTAGGACTAAGAATTCAGATATACAAAAAGAGGAGAAAAAAAGGATGAGTCTCAGAAATGTTGTCTGATTTGAAGCAATTTGGAGGATTAAATGGCTGACCCAGGTGATGGGGTGAAATTAGCTCCTAGACAGTAAGCAATAAAATGTCAACTTGGAAGGGTGGACTCCATTTTAATTGTTTTGTTATAAATGTCCCTTTATATAGCAAAATGTGCCTATATTAAAAATCTTTACAAGATGCATTCCTGAGAGAGTGTGAGGTGACTTGAGAGAGGACAAATATTGTAAAAAGAAGTATTTGAAACTGTAGTCCCCCCATAAACCTAATATATTCTCAACAACACCGTGGTGGGAAAGAAAACTCTTCTATTTCTTATCTCATCATCCTTAAGATGTCTTCTTCTTACTATAGAACTCCAATAGGAAAATTAGTAGACATCACAGTGACCCAGGGTGGAAAAACTGAAATTCGTGACGGAACCTCAACAAAGTGGAATCCTAACTCCTAAAAACGAGTGAAAACACATCAAACCCATATATGAAATGAGCAAATGCTGTTTCCTAATGTTTCTTTGTTTAAGCCACAACCTAATTTCATCATTTTAAATTTCACTTAGGAACTAAAGCAAGACATTTCTAGTTTTCGCTTTGAAGTCCTGGGGTTACTAAGAGGAAGCAAACTCTCTCCAGTACAGTCTGCTCAGGACACGAAAGACTTTCCTAATCCAGCAGACTCAGATGAAAAGAGTGATAACGAAGGTAGCAGCAAAGACAAGAAGAAGAACTTCAGCCTTTTTGATTTAACTGCTCTGATTCACCCGCGATCAGCTGCAATTGCCACAGAAAGACACAACATAAGCAACGGCTCTGCGCTGGTGGTGCAGGAGCCTCTGCGAGAGAAACAGAGAAAAATGAATTTTGTGACAGATATAAAAACCTTCGGGTTATTTCATAGACGATCAAAACAAAACGCTGCTGAGCAAAATGCAAATCAAATCTTCTCTGTTTCAGAAGAGGTTGCTCGTCAACAAGCTGAGGGACCACTGGAGAGAAATATTCAACTGGAATCTCGAGGATTAGCTTCACGGAGCGACCTGAGTATCCCCGGGCTCAGTGAACAGTGCATACTTGTAGACCATCGGGAAAGGAACACAGACAGCCTGGGTTTACAGGTGGGCAAGAGAATGTGTTCGTTCAAGTCAGAGAGGGTGGTGGTGGAGGACACTGTTCCAATAATACCAAAAGAGAAGCACGCAAAGGAAGAAGACTCTAGCACAGACTATGATGTAATCCTCACAGACACAGTCACCCACGAAGATTATGTGACCACAAGATTGTGATACTTGAAGGAGAAAGTGTTTATCATACATACATATTTCCCATAATGCTCTGAGTTGGGCGCGGGTGTCGGGGGGTGCTTAAGAGTAAATTGCAAACGCTAACTTACACTTTGTAGCATTTATGTGGCATAATAATGTGTAACACTTTTAAATAAGACAAAGGCTTTCAAAAATCCATGGTTTGTAGCCCGCTTTGGCTTTCACAATTTGTTTTACAAGTTTTTGTTGTTGTTGTTAATAAACAAATGCACCTTGTATTCTTGTACTGTTGCAGTAACCTACAGGAAATTTTAGCTATCTTTTTTTTTTTCAATTAAAACAAATGCAACTTACTTCATGTGGTAGTTGCATTAAAAAATAATAGATATTTTTATATGCAAAAATCAATGTAGCTGATACATTCATTAGAGCTTTTCATGATTTTTTAGGGTTTCTAGAGATGGGTACTCCTCAAGGACTTTATGTTCAGCTCTACAGTTTAGATTTAAAACACAAATATTAGCAATTATTTCTTAAGAACCTTTAAATAATAATAGTATACAATTAAAGCAAGCAAGTTTTCTCATAGGGTCATGATCAAACTTTCTTAAAATGAAAGTCAGGTATATTTAGTAGAGTTTTAGTTTGTACAGCTTTTACTTTCAGAAAGTAAAGAAATGTTTGTCCTGATAAATTTAGATAATTGATAATTTTTAAGATTTTGTCAGAAAAAAGTTTTATTTCCAGTGTTTTTTTAAACATCTTTTTTCAAGTTCAACTGCTGATCAGTATAAATATTGACACTTTATGAAAAACTGGATTTCAAAAAAGTGGCAAACTTTCTCAGTGCCAGAAAAAAAATCACAATAAATTAGAATAGTTAAAGCAACTTAAACAAAGCAGGGTGATTGCATGCACCTAATATTGAGGTGAAAATTAATTTATTCTAACAATTTTAAATATAAGAAAAATTAAATTCTATTTTCAATCAGTGCAATATTGTTGTTAATCAAAAAAAGTGCAAAAACCTAGTAGTTTTCTTTTCCCCAGTGACTGCTATATATTTTTTAAAGTTAAAATTACCCAAAATAATTATTAATTTTAGCAATTGATGTAGAAATAGTTTTCTCCATAGGGACAATATCTTTAATTGCTTGTTTCGTCTGTAGTTTTCAAGGTAATTTAGCATATATTACATTCCTTCACTGAACTACTAAAAGGAAAGTGTTTCCAGTGATATAAGTGTTTACCTGATATAAAACAGGTATTGGCCACTTTTTAAAGTTTAAATTGTTTAACTTGTGTCTGTTTATGCCATCATGGAAATAAAAGTTTCCTCACTACATGCAATTAGCATTTATTTCAAATCAAGAGAAAAGTGCTAAGTTTGTTTTACTTCAAAAATTATCTCCATGAACTAGACAAATTTTATATTATTTAGCATTAACCAAAAACTGCATAGTGTTACGAAACTCTGTTTCTGATTATCATACATCAAAAATAAGGAATAATAGCAATAACAATGCCAGCTACTCTTTAATGTGCTATGCATGTATTAACATACAGGTACTGCTCATAACAACACTCTGAGGTAGCTACTATTTTTATCCCCACATTATAGATGAAGAAACTCAGGCAAATACTAAGTTAAAGTTCACAGTAAGTGATGGAGCTATAATGTGTCCTTCAGAGTCATGCCCTTAAACCACCCCTCAGATGGTTAAACCAAGCAAAAATATGTGTACATAATAATTATGAGATTTAGTTGAATGAATAGTGCCACTTCTGAAATGCTATGTTCTGAGAGAGAATGAGTTTGATAAACTATATAAATTTGTGTCCCTTCTTGTAAAGCAAAAAGGATATACAAAAGTAAAAATGTAATATATTTCTTTAGACTCCATTACATTATAGAAGTTAGTTTTTAAAATATTTGTTTTGGAATATCAGAATTCAACTTGAAATACTAGATTTAAGTCTTCAGAAAAGATGGGGGCACTGAGTGAGATACTTCTCACTCTTAAATCCGGTTTTGTCCTACGAATTTAGAGATGGACCAGGTAAATTTGGAGAAAATAAGCCTAATGAACATTTTTCTTGCTTCAAGCACACCTTTAACTCAAATAAGTTAGGACCCAAAATAAATACCCTTGGGACAGTGAAATAACCAAATAGTTCTAAATCACACATATGGTAGTAAGAAAATTATAATACTTGGGATATTTTGCAGTAATTCCTTTTTGCTGCTTCTGTTTTTTGTTTTGTTTTGTTTTGTTTTATTCCCCAAAGATTATATACATCATCTATTACACATACTCTACCAGAACCTAATTTAACATTTCCTCTGTTCCTTCTTCAAATAGCACCAACAACAATAAAGGTAACCCCAAATTTTTTTCCCAGTGGTTTATTTATATCTGGGGTTAGGGTTACTGAAATTTTACAGGTGAGAGTAGTGACCACAAATGAATTTATTTGGAGCCAGTAACATCATGCTTTTTAGTGTTCTGGAAATGAGGTTTCTAACAACCCTCAGATGTCACTGGCGTATACATTTATAAATTTAAACAAAGTATTGAATATTATTAGTATCAAATATTCTAGAATTAAATATTATTCTAAATATGTGGTGATATTAAGTATCACTAAGAAAGATGAACAATGGAGAAAAAATAAGAAAACATAAAACATCAGAAAGATTACAAATCTGAGGTCTTTAAATGAGTAATTTGGGGTTTCTTTCCATTTCTTTTCATATTTCTAATAATAACAATTTCTAAACAACAAAAATAGGTTTGACTTCACATCTTCTTTGCATAAATAATGTTTCTTGTGTTTCACACTCTCTTGATCTTATTGTTGTTTACCTTTATTATTTATTTTTGCCATGGTTGGGTGAAAGAATGTTTAGAAATTTAGTTTAACTTTAATAGAATTAGATTAAATTCACAGCATTTTATTTATCATAGATATACTTTTAAAAACCCATTTACAAGAAAAAATGCTATAACTATGTACCTTACTGTTTGTGATAGATGTATTCCTAAAACTATTTATGTAAATAAATGTATATTAACTTTAGTAGAGAAACTGGCTCTGTAAATGGAAAAAAAAGAAAAAAAGGTAGTTAATTATTTTATAAAATGATTAATTATTTTTTAAAGTGATAATCATCTTCAAAATGTTAACTGTTTCATAAATTGGATATTTGTACATCAAATTTTTTTAAATCAGATATTTCCTTGCTGGCAATTAAAATACTGTAAATTATGCTCACTTTTTTTTCTTGATGCAGATAGCAACTTGACAAAATTGGGAAATCAAATACACAAAGCCAAACAATAAAATTTCTTGAGTAACTATTGGGATATAAAGAAAAACATGATGAAGAGTTAAGGGTAGTAAACTTATTATATTATTCACAAAGAAGCAGTAAATTTCCCATCCAAAGTGAAAGGTAACCAGTGGTATAAAAATGCACTCTTCCAATAATATTTAATAATTCTGGGATTTAGTAAAGGTAATAATTGTCTAGTCCCATGACATTTTGTTGAAGAGCAGACATCAAGTACTGAAATCTGTCTGTTCTCAGTCACTGTGCCTTGTGTTTCCAGTAGAACTTTTTATACTCTACAGAGCTGCCAGTACCCTTAAAAATCAACCTACCCCAAATCATCTATGTCTCTGTAAATATGTTCACAATGACCCAAATTAAAAGAGCCAAATTTATTAGTATATTTCACTATTTTAAAATTATTGATCTAGTTTACTTTTATCTTTTTTTATCATATATTCTCCAAAATTCAGATCTCCTGGGAGTCATAGAATTTAAAAATTAAATATCTCCGCAGTCTCCTTAAATTCAACTTCAAAAATGTATTGCACGATATATTACAATAAATTCTGTTTATATAGTGTTGTCATATGACTTTAAAAAATTAGAATTGTTTTAAGTAAGTTCTCCATTAATAACTGGAGAAACTAGTCCTCCGGGCATTTACAGAAGTTATCCAAATATACCCAGCCACTGCATGGTTGAATTAGATATCAAAGAAAAACTCTTCATCTAGTTATTTGAGTGAGACATTAGGTAACAAATGTCTTGGTTAATAAATTTTTATTTTTGTAGAATTTTGTCTTCTTTGCCTTAAATTCAGTAAAAATTATTTATAGTTATTCAAACTTTCTACAGCTAAAATTCAGAATTCGTATGATATTACCTATTTTTCCTATAAAATTGTGTTCACAGATTTTTTTAAGCTTATTTCTTATCCTTTTCTGATCTTCATTTTTACTGTAGATTTTTTGACAATTCTTTATGTATGCTGGTAATAATAAAATGTATTAAATAATATTAAGGCTATTCAACTAAAAATGATAGAGTTGGAAAATATAAAGCTGAATCAAGATTGAGACCATGGTACCATGCCAGATATCACCATGCTGTCACTGAGCTGACAGTGAAGCTGTCTCTGCTAGCAAAATTCTCCAGTAGCAAAACTATCAGTTTCTTCAACTACTATCCAATATGGATACTAAGCACTTGAGATGTGGCTCTTAGTGTAAAACACATGCTGGATTCCAAAACTAAATACAAAAATCATGTAAAATATCTCATATCTTTTAGTGATTGCATATTCAAATGATACTTAGGATAAATTGGGTTAAAACATACTAATCATATTAGTTTCATATTTCTTTTTACTTTTTAATGTAGTTACTAGAAAATTTAAGAATATATATATAGCTTGCATTTGTAATTTGCAGTACAATTTCTAAGGACAGTGGTGTTCTGGAGGATCTGTACTTGTTTCACTCAGTTTGTGCATTTCCATCATTTGACTTTTATAGGTAAAACTTATATATACTACTCAAAAAATATTGATGTGGCTCAACTAAAATTCACCATCTCTACTTGATTTTCAGTTTCCTAATGGAATCACAGTTAGCAATTTGCTGTATTTCATGTTTTTCCTTGCCTTTGCAAATTTAAATATAAAAATGTATGTATATATTTAGATTATAGTTTGTATTAATCAAGAATAGGATTATACTATACCTATGACTCAGTGCATTGTTTATTTTCCTTATAACAGGGCATCCTAGAAGCCTTTTTTAAGAGTCATTTAATATAATAGAGCCATTTAAATCAATTCAAAAAATTCTCTTCATTTGTTTTGCCTATTGAAATATAGTCATATGCTACTTTTGAAACCACTATGGAAGTGCTACTTATTGAACAAAACATAAGATTTTTATTGTACCAGCATCATTTCTCAGCATTATTCTTTCAAACACACTAAACCAGTCATTCTGGAGTTCTTTTAAATATTTAAGACAATATTTCTCTTTCCCCAACATTTTCAAATACTATTTCTCCAATCTTGGGTCATAATTTAACCAAAAATTTTATTACTTTAAATAATTTTATTTAATCGAGGATTTTAATTAACCCTAATTGATCTGTTTTTATGGCTTCCTTTAGATCTAATTGTTTTAGCAAATATCTTTTTTTCTTAAAGATTATTTTTTTTCTGAACCTATGCTGGGAAAAGAGGTTATCTGTATTGATTTCCTTTCTGGGTATCAACGAGTTTAGAGAAATTTAATTTAGTCCCAGGAAATAACTCACTGTGTTGGTTCAGCATTCAGAATGCAGAATGCCCTGTGGTCTAGAGGAAGGTAGGAAGTGAATATCTTTTCATAGCTGCTGTGTAGTTACTGTAAATCGGACATTTCACTCATTTAGACTTTATTGGCAGATACTTAAAGTTTCTAGATAAATATGTCCATCTAGTTCTAAAATACTGAACTATGCTAAATCACCTTTCTAAAGTTATAAGTACCAAACAAATAGAAAACTGGAAATGTAGAAAAATTAAAAGGACCATTAAGTATTCCGAATATAGTTATTTAAACTTGTTTTTTTTTAATTTTGAGATCATTATAGATTCATATGCAATTGTAAGGGTAATATAAAGATATTTCATTTACCCATTTTCCCCAATGTGCACATTTTTTAAACTATAATACAATATTGTAGAATATTGACATAGATATAATCTACCAATCTTATTCAGGTTTCTGCAGTTTTACTTGTACTTGTGTGGGTGGGCTTGTGTGTGTATTTAGTTGTATAGAATTTTATCACATGTATAGGTTTGTGTATCCACAGTCGTGTTCAAGATACAGAACATTTCTATCACCACAAAGATCCCTAGTATTATCCTATATTAACCAAACCCATCTCCTAACAAGACTAATCCCAAATCCCTAAAAACCACTAACTTGTTCTTCATTTTTATAATTGTGTCATTTTAAGATTGTTATATAAATGGAATCGTATAGTAGGCAACCTTTGGGGATTAATGTTTTTCAGTTAATATAAATCTCTGGAGATTTATTCTAGTTGTTACATCTATCAGTAATTTGTCCCTTTTTTGTTGCTATTTGGTGGTATGGATGTAACAATATTTGTTTAACATTTCACCTATTAAAGGATAGATATTTGAGCTGTTTCTAGTTTTTGGCTATTAAAAATAAAGTTGCAGTGAAGATTCACATGTTTTCGTGTAGCTAGGACTTTAATTGCTGGATAGTATGATTGTTGCAGGCCTAATTTTATGAGAAAATAGCAAACCTGTATTCCGGTGTGGCTATACCATTTTGCATACTCACCATCAATGTATGAGTGAGTCAGAATTTTTGCTAGTATTTGGTGCTAACATTTTTATTAACATTTGATTCTGTCACCAATTTTTATATTTTATTCTGATAGCTCTGCAATATCTCAATGTGCTTTTAATTTGCATTTTCTTGATGTTAATGATGTTGAACACCTTTTCTATGTTTGTTTGCCATCTGTATATCATTTTGGTGAAATTTCTGTCCATGTCTTTTGTACGATTTCTAATTAGATTATTTCTGTTTTTTTAATATTGAGTTTTGAGAGTTATTTTTATGTTCTAGATACTAGTCTTTTGACAGATAAGTGTTTTGCAAATATTTTCAAAATATTTGAAAATATCTTTTCATCCTCTTAACACAGTCTCTCACAGAGCAAAATTTAAAAATTTTGACTTTAATAAGTCTAATTTTTCAATCTCACATTTTATGACAATTCTAAGAAGTATTTGTGTAGGCCCAAATCATAAAAATTTTCTCCTGTGTTTTTTTTTTCAAAAGCTGTATACTGTTATGTTTTACATTTAACTATATTATGTAAAATATAACATTTAACTATATTATTTTTATTATTTTTTTCTAAATATTTTAGCATATAAACACAGTTATAGAATGAAAGTCATCTTGAGGAATGGGATCACATACATATACAGAAGGAAAATGATAATGAGAGTTGTTGACAGGCAAACATGAAGGTAGTAGTGAAATTGGAGTGACAATAAGAAAAGTAAATCATTTTTATTACGAATGACTTAGTTATCCTGAAATGATAGTCAGACTTTTCTGAAGCTCAAAAAAAGAAGCTGAAATAATATTTTAACTCTATTATATTTTCCCCAGCTTCCTGAATCAGATGGAAAAGCAATAAAGAAAAAAACCTGCAATAATAAGACTGGATACCAGATATACAAAAAGAAATTCCAAATATACCCTTCTTCATGAAATTCAATTGCTATTTGGAAGAGCTTGGGCATGCTGAAACATGATCCCAAACCCTATTTCCTGAAAAAAATTACTAAATTTGAAATTAGTATGTGGGTATCATTAAAACAATCTTTTGTTTGAAACATTTCCTTTGGATTTAAGAACAAAAAATAGTGCACAAAAACAAACAAAAATAATAATTATTTGGGTATAAAGGTAATATAATCCATTGGGGTAAACAATAAACTAGCATAATAAAATTGTAACTACATGAGACTATATGAATCATTAAACAAGGTAATTTAGTGCACACACAAAAATAATTGAATAATAGAGTGTGACATAAAATTCTCATGTTAATTAAAATAATTTCTGAGGCTTTCATTAGAAAGGAAAATTATCGATAATACATAGAAAAATGTGGACTAGAATTTTAGCTATGGCATTATGTTATCTAATATCACATTTTGATTCTCTGATTGAAATATAGTAATGAACGGGATTGCTTAATCAATGAAAACAATTGAAATTCTTCTATAAATTGAAAAATGTCACTTTACAAAGCACACATTTGGAAATTGTAACTCAGTTTGAAACATGATATAGTCTTTAATTTTGCTTTCATTTTCTATCATTTTCATCCTTCATCATCACACACCCCATTAGAGAATTGCCCTATGATAAACAACAGGGATAGAAAGATGAAGTATATTTCCTAGAGTAACTCACAAGGTCAAATCTGAAAAATCTCACTTATGTTCTGTATTATTTTTCATACAGCTGGTGCTTAACACTCACTTTGCAGACCAAATTTCTTTTTATTTGTCATCCATCAAACCATGTGAAAAGATACTATTTTCATTATTTTTTAATTAAAACTATTGGAGGAACATTGGTTAAAAAAATCAAATCGGTTTCAAGTGTACTATTCAAGAGCATGTTGTATATATAATTGCATTGTGCGTTCACCACCCGAAATCAGATTTTCTTCCATCACCAAATATTTCACCCCCTTTACCTCTATTTATCTTTCTCTCTCCTTCCCCTCTAGTAACCACTAATTCACAGTCCATATCCATGAGTCTCTGTCATGTTTGTCCATTGCTTTTAGTTTTATATACCTGAAATATATATACATATGAGTGAAATCATATGGTTTTCAACTTTTTCTGTCTGATTTATTTAGTTTAGCATGATAATATCAAGATACATTCATGTTGTCACAAATTGTAATATTTCATCTTTTCTTATGGTTAAGCAATATTTCATTGTATATATGTACCATATGTCATTTATCCAATTATCTACCCATGGACATTTTGGTTACTTCTATGTCCTGGCCACCATGAATAATGTTGTTATGAACATTTATGGTGCATATATCTTTTATAAATGTTTTCAATTTGCGGGAGTAAATTGCTGGGTCATGTGGTAATTCAATTCCTACTTTCTTGTGGAAGCTCCATACTGTTTTCCATAGTGCTGTTCCAATTTACATTCCCACCAGCAGTGTATAAAAGTTCCTTTTTCCCTACAACCTCGCCAACACCTGTTATTACTTGTCCTATTGATGATAGCCATTACAGGTGTGAGATGTGTCTCATTGTAGTTTTTTTTTTTTAGCTTTATTAGGATAATTTGTAGTACCCTAAGAGCTAGTGAATTTGAACATCTTTTCATATGTCTGTTGGCCATTTGTATGTCCTCTAGGGAGAAGTGTCTGTTCAGGTCCACTGCCCATTTTTTAATTGAATTATTTCTTTTATATTATTACCTCTGTAAGTTCTTTATACATTTTGGAAATTGGGTCCTTATCAGAAGCTTTGTTTACAAATCTATTCTCCCATTCAGAAAGTTGCCTCTTTGATTATTGATAGTTTCTTTTGCTGTGCAGAAGCTTCTTAGTTTGATAAAGTCCCATTTGTTTATTTTTGCTTTTACTTCCCTTTTCTTTGAGGTCAAATTTATGAAATCTTCTCTGAATCCTATGTCCATGACCTTATTACCTATGTTTTCTTCTATTCAATTTATTGTTTCAGGTTTTATATTCAGGTCCTTAATCCATATTGAGTTAATTTTGGTATATGGTGAGAGTAGTCTTGTTTCATTCTATTGCCTGTGCCTTTCCAATTTTCCCAGGATAATTTATTGTAGAGGCTTTTCTTTCTCCATTGTATGTTTCTGGATTCTTGTTGAAAATTATTTGCCCATATATATGGGGGTTTAATTTTGGACTCTCAATTCTGTTTCATTAATTCATCTATTTTCTGCAAATAGCATGCTGTTTTGATTATTGAGGCTTTGTAGTGTAATCTGAAGTCAGGCAAAGTGATACCTCTGGCCTTATTCTTCTTCCTCATGACTACTTTTGCTATTCAGGGTCTTTTGTGATTCCATACAAATCTGATAAATTTTTGTTTTTTTTTTCTTTAAAAAACGCCTTTGGGACTTTGATGGAAATTGAATTATATGTTTAATGCTTTAGATAACAAGGTCATTTTAATTATGTTGATTCCTCCAATTCATGAACATGAAATATCTTTTCATTTCTCTGTGTCTTCTTCAATCTCTTTTAATAATGTCTTAGAGTTTTCAGTGTTTGGTTTCCTCATATGTTTTGTTAGGTTTATTTTTGGCATTTTATTCTTTTTGTTGCAATTGCAAAAGCAATTTTTTTCATATATTTTTCTGTAAATCAATTTTAGCATATAAAAACACTATGGACTTTTGTACATTGATTTTGTATCTGAAACTATTTCTAATAGTTTTTTTAGAGAATGATTTTCTACATAGAGAATTATGTCACTGCAAAAACTGACAATTTGATTTCTTTATTTAACCTATTTGAGTGCTTTTTATTTTTTCTCTTGACTAATTTTTCTAGCTAAGTCTTGCAATACTATATTGAACAATAGTGGTGATAATGGACAACAGTCTTTTTCTTGTTCCTTATCTTAGAGAAAAAGTTTTTCATTTTTCTTCATTAAGTATGACATTAGCTAAGGGTTTGTCATATATGTGGAGTTACTTTCCTTTTATACCCATTTTATTAGATATTTTAGTCATAAATGGATGTTATTTCTTGTCAAAAGCTTTTTCTGCATCTAATGTTATAATCATATAATTTTCATTCTTCATTTTTTTAATGTGGTATAGTACATTGTTCAATTTGTGTGTGTTAAACCATCCCTACATTCTTGAGATAAAGCCCATTTAACATGATGTATAATCTTTTTAATGTGCTATTATATTTCATTTGCAAGTATTTCATTTAGGATTTTTTCATCTGTGTTTATGAGAGATATTAGTCTATAGTTTTCTTTCTTTCTATTAACTTTACCAGGTTTTGGCATTGGGGTCATGTTGACCCTATCAAACGAGTTAGAAAGTAAGGCCTTTTTTCAATTTTTGTGGAAAGGTTTGAGAAAAATAGATATTAAATCTTCTTTGAATGTTTGGTAGAATTCACTGGTGAAGCCATCTGGTCCTGAACTTTTATTTTTTGGGAAGTTTTGATAATTATTTCAATTTCCATACTGTTGGTCAGTCTATTTAGATTTCCCAGTTCTTCATGATTCAGTCTAGGAATGTTGTATATTTCTCAGAACTTGTCCATTTCCTCTAGGTTATTAAATTTGATGTTATATAATTTTTTCATAGCATTCTTGTATGATTTTTTGTATGTTAGTGGTATCTGTCATAACTTCTCTTTCATTCCTGATTTTTTTTCCATTTGTGTCCTGTCTCTTTTCTTTAGTGAGTCCAGCCATGGGTTTGTCAATTTTATTAATCTTCTCAAAGAGCAAGCTCTTTGTTGCATTAATTTTTTTCTATTGCCTTTTTATTCTCAATTTCATTTAAGCTGCTCTATTTTGATTATTTTCTTTCTTCTGCTAATTTTAGGTTTCATTTGGTCTTCTCTTTCTCATTTTTTTTTTTAAATTTAATGTTAGATTGTTTGGGGTGGGGCTCATTCTTGTTTCTTGAAATAAGCCTGTAATGATATGAACTTTTCTCTTATTACTGCTTTTGCTGTGTCCCAAAAGTTTTGATATCTGGTATTTTCATTTTTATTTGTTTCTATATATCTATTGAACTCTCCTTTTATCTTATCTTTGACTCAGTCATTCTTCAGTAGCATGTTGTTTAATCTCCACATGTGTATGGTTCTTCTTGCTATCTTTTTACAGTTGATCTTCAGTTTGAAAACATTATGGTCAAAGAACAAGCTTAGTGTAATTTTCAATTTCTTCAATTTATTGAGGCTAATTTTGTGTCCCAACATATTGTCTTTCCTTGAGAATGTTCCATATGCACTAGAAAAGAATTTATAAACTGCTTAAACTGCTGTTCTGGGATGAAATGTCAATTTTGTCCAATTTTTCTTATGCGTCATTTAAGGCTAATATTTCCTTATTGATTTTCTGATGATCTATTCACAGCTGACATGGGGTATTTACGTCCCATACTATAATTGTGTTTTTGTCGGTTTCTCCTTTTAGTTCTGTTAGTTACTTTACATATTTTGGAGCTCCTTTATTGGGAACATAAATATTAATAAGTGTTAGGTCTTCTCGACGTATGGTTTCCTGTATCATTATGAAGTGTCTGTCATTTTGTCTCATTACCCTGTCTACCTTAAAGTCTATTTCATCAGATATAATTACATCAAAACCCACTTTTTCTCTGGATTCTATTTACTTGTAATGTTTTTTTCCAACCTTACATGTTTAGTTGATATTTATCCTTGCACTTGAGATTTCTCTCTTGAAGGTAGCATATGGTTCGGTTTTGTTTTTGATCCAATCTACTACCTTGTCCTTTTAGTGCTGAGTTCAGTCCACCTACATTAAAGGTGATTATGAAATATGAGGTTTTCCTATAGCCATTTTATCTTTCATTTTATGTTAGCTAGTGTCTCTTTTATCTGTTCTTGTGTTTCTGTCTTTTAATTTGGTGTTTTTTTATGTTTTTTCCTCTGTTCCCTCTTGTTTTATGATATGTGCTCCAGTTCTGGATTTTTTATGTGTGTGGTTCCCATTAATTTTATGTAAAAGTATATTGCATATATACACTAGTCCATTTTCTTCTGAGCGCGACTTATCTCCATTACCCTTTGTGGATTCAGATCGTTACTCCTTTCACTTTTCTGTTTTTGTTGTCTCAAATTATCACTATAGATGCTAAACTTTAATTTCTAAGTTTCAGTAGCTGTTTTCTTCTCTTTTCAAAGTAGTTTTTTTTTTTGGACTTTAATCTTTATGTAACATTTATGCTTATAATACTCTATTCTTAATAAGAATTACATTTTCCTCCTATCTTACACATAGTAACATATTTTTTTGTCATTTTGTTTTAGATAAAATGACTCCTCTTAAGTATTTCCTGTAATGCAGTTCTTATATTGGAAAATTTCTTCAGATTTTTTTTTTCTGGAACTTTTTTTTTTCCTTATGTAAGAGAGATTTGCTGAATATTTATTCTCACCTGTTGATTTTTTTCTTTCAGTAGTTTAAATATTTGGTTCTACTCCTTCCTTGCTTCTAAGCTTTGTGCTGAGAAGTCCGATGATAGTCTAATGTGTTTTCCTTTATAAATTACTGACTTATTTTCCCTAGCTGCCTTGAGAATTCCTTCTTTTTTTTTTTAACAATTCCATCATTTTTAAAAAAATTTAATATACTGTGTCTTAGAGAAGGCCTTTTGAGTTGAAATAATTGAGTGTTCTATTTCCTTCTTAGATTTATAGATTCAGTTTTTTCCATAGATTTGGGAAATTGTTGCCAGACATTTGAATATGCTCTTTGTTCCCTTCTCCTTTCTTCTCCTTCTTGTATACCCATTATTCTTATGTTGTTTTTTTTTCTGATGATGTGAGATAGTTCTTTTCTTTATTTATTTTATTTATTTTTTACATTTTTAATTAAGTTTATTGAAGTAACTTTGGTTAATACAATTATATAATTTTCAGGTGTACAATATAATTTGACATCTATGTGTTCTATTGTATGATTACCACCTAAAGTCCAGCTTCCTTCAGTTACCATATATTTGATCCTCTTTCCCCACTTCACCCTACCCATACCCCCCTATATCTGACTCCTTTTAACCTGTCTACTTCTCTCCTCTACCTTCTGGTAACCACTAGTCCATTGTCCATGTCCCTGAGTCTCTGTTTGTTTGTATTGCCCATTTTAGGTTTATATCCCACATGTAAGTGATATCATGTGATTTTCAACTTTTTCTGGCTTATTTAACTTAGCATGATTATCTCGAGGTCCATTCATGTTGTTGCAAATGGCAGTATTTCATCTCTTCCTATGGCTGAGTAATATTCCATTGTATTTATGTACCACAGCTTCTTTAGCCAATCATCTATCATAGGACACTTAAGTTGCTTCCATATCCTGGCCATTGTGAATAATGCTGCTATGAACATCTGTGTGCATATATCATTTTTGATATGGGTTTTCAAGTCTTTGGGGTAAATAGCCAGTAGAGGGATTGCTAAATCATATGGTAGATCAATTCTTAGTTTTTTAAGGAACCTCCATACTGTTTTCCATAGTGGCTATACCAATTTGCAGTCCCACCAGTAGTGTCTGAGTGTTCCTTTTTTTCTCTGCATCCTCTCCAACATTTGTTATTACTTGTCCTGTTGATTATAGCTATTCTAATAGGTGTGAGAAGGTATCTCATTGTAATTTTGATTTGCATTTTTCCTAATAGCTAAACAAGCATCTTTTTATATATTTGTTGGCTATTTGTACATCCTCTGGTGAGAGGACTATCTGTTCAGGACTTCTGGGATGAAGCCCACATGATTAAAGTGTATAATCTTTTTAATATGTTGCAGTATCTGGTTCGCTAGTTTCAGTTTAGGATTTTTGCATCTGTGTTCATGAGAGAAATTAGGCTGTGATTTTCTGTTTTTATGTTATCTTTACCAGGTTTTTGTATCAGAGTAATACTGGCCTCATAAAATGAGTTAGGAAATATTGCCTCCTCTGAATTTTTAGAAGAGTTTGATGAGAATTGGTATTAAATCTTCTTTGAATATTTGGTAGAATTCACTGGTGAAGCCATCTGGTCCTGGACTTTGACTTCTTAGTAAGTTTTTAATGATTGTTCCAATTTCAATACTGCTGATCGGTCTATTTAGGTTTTCCAATTCTTCTTGATTCAGTCTAGGAAGATTGTACTTTTCTAAGTACTGGTCCATTTTTTCTAGGTTATTAAATTTAGTATTTTATACTTTTTCATAGTAGTCTTGTATGTTCCTTTGTATTTTGGAGATTTCTGTCATCATTTCTTCTTTAATCCCTGATTTTGTTTATTTGCGTCCTTTCTCTTTTTTCTTTAGTGAATCTTGCCCATGATTTGTCAATTTTATTAATCTTGTCAAAGAACCAGCTCTTTGTTGCATTTATTTTTTCTATTTTTTTGTTTTGTTTTCAATTTTATTGATTTCTGCTCTAATTTTGATCATTTCTTTCCTTCTGCTGACTTTAGGCCTCATTTGTTCTTCCTTTTCTAGTTTTCTAAGATGAAGTGTTAGGTTGTTTATCTGGGCTCATTCTTATATTTGAATATAGACCTGGAATGATAAGAACTTTCCTCTTATCACCGCTTTTGCCATGTCCCAAAAGTTGTGATATGTTGTACTATTATTATCATTCATTTCTATGTATCTCTTGAGCTCTCTTTTTATTTCTACCCTGACCCAGTTATTCTTCAGTAGCATGTTGTTTAATCTCCATGTATTTGTGGTTCTTCCTGCTTTTCTTTTCCAGTTGGTCTCTAGTTTCAAAGCATTATGATTAGAGAATATGGATGGTATGATTTCAACCCTCTCATATTTGTTGAGGCTATCTCTGTGTCCCAGTATGTGTTCGATTCTTGAGAATGTTCCATGTGCATTAGAGAAAAATATATAAGCAGCTATTTGGGGATAGAAGGCTCTGTATATGTCAATTATTTCCAATTGATCTAATGTATCATTTAAGAATGTTATTTCCTTATTAATTTTCTGTTTGGATGATCTGTTCATATCCGACTGTGGGATACTTAGGTTCCCTACAATGATAGTGTCTTGGTCTGTTTCTTTCTATAGTTCTGTTAGTAATTGCTTTACATATTTCAGGGCTCCCTGATTGGGAGCATAGATATTAATAAATGTTATGTCTTCTTGGTGCATGATTCTCTTTATCATTATGAACAGTCCCTCAGTATCCTTCTTTACTTTTTTTATTTTGAAGTCTGTTTTGTCTGATATTAGTACTGCTACTCCTGCTTTTCTCTGAATGCCATTTTTTTGAAATATCGTTTTCCACCTTTTCACTGTGAGTCTATATTTGTCTTTGGAGCTGAGATGTACCTCCTGGAGGAGGCATATGGTTTGGTTTTGTTTTTTTTTTTATCCAATCTGTAACTCTGTGCCTTTTTAATGGTGAGTTCAGTCCATTTACATTTAGGGTGATTATTGAAATATGATTTCTTCTTATAGCCATTTTATCTTTTGCTTTCTGCTAGCTTAGTATTTCCATTGCTTCCTTGTCCTTGTGTTTCTGTTTTATTTTCGTTGGAATTTGTGGGTTTTGCCTCTAGTTCTTTTTATTTTATATTATATACTTTAGTTCTGAATCTTCTGTGTGTGGTAACCATTATTAAAATGAAAAGGATAATTATATATATACAGTTAATCCTTTTCTTCTGTACATGCCTCCATTTTCTTTTGCAAATTTGGATCTTTGAATCCTCCCCTTTTCAGACATTGTTATCTCAATTTGTTTCTATTTATGCTGAACGTTCATTACTATCTTACTATAGCAATTCTCTTCTTATTATTTAAGCTTATACTACCCTATTCTTAGCAAGGGTTGCACTCCTCTGCTTCTATTTACCTGATAGTCACTTTACTACTAATTATATATTTTTGTTGCTCTTGTTGTTATTTAGTTTTAGGTGAGCTGACCCCTTTCAGTATTTCCTGTAGTGTAGGCCTTGTAATGGAGAATGCCTTCAATTTTTGTATGTCTGGAAAGATCTTCATTTCTCCCTCATATCTAAAGGAGAGCTTGCTGGATACATTATTCTAGACTGGTAGTTCTTTTCACTTAATAGTTTAAATATTTGATTCCATTTCTTTCTGGCTTGTAAGGTCTGCTCTGAAATGTCTGATGATAATCTAATGGGCTTTCCTTTATAAGTTACCATTTTATTCTCTCTGGCTGCCCTAAGAATTTTATCTTGGTCATTGATTTGATAACTTCAATACAATGTGTCTTGCTGGAGGCCTTTTGGGTTGAGATAATTAGGTATTCTATTGACTTCTTGAATTCCAAGCTCCAGCTTATTCTTTACATTTGGGAAATTCTCATCCACTATCTTTCTGACAATACTTTCTAGACCCTGCTCCTTTTCCTCACCTTTGATAATACCCATTAATCTTATGTTTTCTCTCCTGATAGTATCAGGTAGATCTTGTAATTATCTTTTATTGTTTTTCATTATTCAGTATCTCTCTTCTTCCTTCTGATTTATTTCTAAATTTCTGTCTTTGATATCAATGACCCTTTCCTCCATTTTGTCATCTCTATTTCTCAAGTTTGCTATTTCATTTTTCAACTCTTGTAGTATGTTTTTTGATCTTCAGCAGATCTATTCTGTTCTACTTGAGGGTTTCAGTCTCCTTGCTCTGCTCATCCAGTTGCTTTTTCAGTTCTTGAAATTGTTGATAAGACTCATTTCAGAACTCACTGAGTTTTTTCAGAAGTACAATCCTGAATTCTCTGTCATTTAAGTTGCATATTTCTATGTCTGTAAGCTTATTTTCTGGAGATTTTCTCTTTCTTTCTGAGATATTTTGTCACCGTGGTTGTTCATGGTGTTTAATGTATTATTTCTCTGCCTGGGCATTAATGGAAGTATATTCTCCTTTTTTCAGGAAAAAAAAAGATTTCTTATATAAAGGTGTCTCTTTAGCCTGCTACAAAGAAGGTGCTTTTCATTTGGTTTCCAAGAGGTGGCATCTAACTCTCTTGGATCTCTGCTATATATAAAACCTAAATATATATTTTTAATTTTCTTGTAGAAATTTAATCATTCTTATTCCCCTCTGTTTCAGTTCCTGTCAGTATTAGCAACAGTTTCGATAGTGTTTGCTCAGATTCCCCTGGGGCTCCATGGTGATTGGTGTCGGAGAGTAACAGGGGAGGGGCCCTCTGGGTTGGGAGTTTGAGACTGCAGCTCAGCCTCTGTTTTGCAACTGCAGCCAGTAAAAATAAACTGTTGTTTCACCGTGGTTTTGTCCCACTTCTCTGCTTCCTGCCCTGATGACTGGGCCCTCCTGCTAGATAAATAGAATCCCAGCACTTCCAGGCAGAATTGTTCAGGGTAGTCGCTGAACTTTTTCCCCTCCCCCTCCTCCTGCAGGGAACTCCTGTGGCTGCGAGAGGCAACTTTTTTATTTCTTTCAGTCGACCACTCAACACCTGTGGTTCTGACATGTTGTAGCTCTTATGTGCAGATGCCACACTCAGAGGTGCTGCTGTGCAGTTTAGGTGTTTTTTTGTTGAGTTTTAGATGTTCAGTTTATTGTCATTTCAAGGGGAGAGATCTGAGGCTGTCTCTCATTCCACCATTTTTCCCAGAATTGAGATAGTTCTTGTAGAATTCTTTTATTATTTTTATTCTCAACTCTCCTTCCTTCTGTATTATTTTCAAATTTTCGTCTTCACTACTACTCATTCTTTTCTGCATCTGGTCAGCTCTGTTTCCTAAGCTTGTTATTTTATTATTCATGTCTTTTAAATTTATAGATTTTACTGATCTAATTTTCTCATATTTTTATATTCAGCTCCCCCCAGCTTTATTGAAATATAATAGACAATTAGTTGTCCATATTTACATTGTACAATTCAATGATTTTTTTCTAATTATATTTGGCATACAGTAATATACCAGTTGTACAGCATAGTTATCAGAGTTCCACATAACTCTCAAAGCAATCACTACACTAAATCTAATACACCTCTTCCCCTTACATATTTATTACAACATTATTAACCATTTTTCGCATACTACACTCTACATATCCATGTCTATTCTGCAACTATCCATTTGTACCTCTTAATCTTTTTGCATTTTTTTGCCATCCCCCAAAGCCCCATCCCATATAGCAGCCCTTAAAATATTCTCTGTATCAATGAGTTTATTTACACTGTTGCTGTTGTTGTTTATTTTGTTCTTTAGATTCCACATGCACATGAAATTATGCGATATTTGTCTTTCTCTGTGAGACCCATTTCATTCAGCTCAATGGCACTCTAGGTCTATCAAGGCAATATCTTTTTTTATCTCTTCCCTTTTAGTCTGTGTGTGTCCTTTAATCTGAAGTGAGTCTCTTGTAAGCAGCATATGTAGGGAACTTGTTTTCTTGTCCATTTAGCCACTCTATGTTTTAGTAGAAGCACATAATTCTTTTCCATTTGAAGTACTTGTTGATAGGAATATAGTTATAATCATTCTTTGTTTCTGTTTTTGATACATGATTTTTCTTGGTTAACAAGTCCCTCCAACAATTCCTGTAATACTGGCTTGGTGATGATAAATTCCTTTAACTTATTTTTTTTGTTTGAGAAGCTCTTTATCTGTCCTTCAATTCTAAATGATAGTTTTTCTGAATAAAGTATTCTTGGTTGTAGGTCCTGGGTTTTCATCATGTCAAATATTTTGTGCCAAGCCTTCTATCCTGTATAGTTTCTTTTGAGAAATCATCTGCCAAACTTATATGAGCTCCCTTGTAAGTAACTAACTGCTTTTCTCTTGCTTCTTTAAGATTCTCTCTTTGTCTTTAACCTTTGGCATTTTAATTATAATATGTCTTGGTGTGGGCCTCTTTGGGTTCCTGGTTTTGGGGACTCTCTGAACTTCCTCGGGTTATATGTCTATTCTCTTCATAAGGTGAGAGAAGTTTTCCAACATTATTTTTTCAAATAGCTCTTCAGTGTCTTGGTTCTGTTCCAGTACCCCTATGACATGGATATTTTTACATTTAATAGTGTCTCTTAGGCTTCTTAAATTATTATTATAGTCTTGGCTTATTTTTTCTTGCCATTCTGATTGAGTGTTCTTGACTTTCCCATTCTCTATATACGTCATTTGATCCTCTTCTTTATTCTCTTTTTATTCTATTTAATATATTTTTCATCTCAGTAATGAGGTTTTTTTTCTGACTGTTCTTTTTTAAATTTTACATTTCCATTTTTATGTTTGTTATCTCCTTGTTAAAGTTCTCACTGAATTAATCTACACTTCCCCTCAATTCATTGAGCATCTTTATAACCAGTATTTTGAATTCTGTATCTGTTAGATTGTTTGATGCAATTACTTTTGGATCTCTGTTCTGTTCTTTTATATGGTTTCTGCTTCTTTGTCTTCCCATTTTGGCTGCCTTTCTGTGTCTGTTTCTTTATATTAAGCAAAGCTCTTAAGTCTCCCAGTCTTATTAGTGTGGCATTGTGTAGTAGGTGTCCAGTGGCACAGTCCTGAAAGGAATTCAATTGCAGGTCAAATTTAATCCCAGCCTATGCCCCTCTGGGGTCACCTGTTAAGATTCAGCAAGCAATCCACAGGTCCTGTGCTCATAGTTGCCTCAAGAAGCCACCAGAAACCACAGTCAGTTGCCACTAGTGTGAGTCTTGCACTGCTCAGCAAGGAGCACCTGACTCCCCAGGGTATACCTAGATGTGTCTTGGATGGGGCTGTGAGTTGAAGGTGGTGGAGTTTCAGGGAATCCTCTGGGTGGAGTAAATTCTTTTATCTGGTTTGATAACATCCCCACTATAGTTGAGCTGAATCCACACTGGGAAGGTGGAGAGCTCAACAGAGGAACAATGGATACCTCCAGCACTCTGTTCAGAGCAAACCTCCGGCCTTCACTTTAACAACTTAGTGTTCCCCTGTTAAGTCCCTGGTACCCTTGGAGAAGCCAAACCGGTTGCTGGTGCTCAGAGAGAGCAGGTCCATCACTGCAAAAGTCCGGTTGTGGACACAGCCTTTTTAAGAGGTGTCTGCAGTTGCTGACTGCCACTGCTACTGCCACTGCCTCCGTCCCACTCAGCTGCTCAGGACCAAGCAGCCTCATGTCTTTGCCCCCTCCTAATTTCTACTGTTGCCAGTTAATTAATTATTTCTCTCCTTTGTTGTAGTGCTTCTGTTCCTCTAGATCTCGGGCAACTTACCTTGCTGTTTGCTCCTTGTTTCTGTCATAACTTTGATTTGGTCGCAAGAAGGATGAACTGAGCCTCTATCACCTATGCTATTTTTTTTTGTCCTTATGTCTTATAATGTGTTCTTCATTTCCAGAAGTTCAATTTTTTTTTTGGGGGGGGGGATGTTTGTTTGTTTTAGAGTTTTAATCTCCATAGTAAAATATTCATTTTGTTCATTTTGTTTCCAATCTCTTGGAATTGTCAGAATTTCCTGTATCTCATTGAGTTTTTTCAGAAGTGCAATCTTGAATTCTCATTTAAATCACCTATTTCTGTGTCTTTAAGCTTATTTTCTGGAGATTTTCACTTTCCTTCTGAGCTTCCTTTTTATCTTGGTTGTTCATGGTGTCTGATGGACTATTTCTTTATCTGGGTATTAATGAGCGTGTACTCTGCATTTTTTTTAAAGATAATTTGGTATCTAGTGATCTCTCTTTAGGTTTTTCTTTTGACTTCCAGTAAGTGGTGATCAAGCCTTTTGAATCTCTTCTTTGAGGCTAAAAATGTCCTTTATGCTGTGGTGGAATATGTGCCTCTTCTAGAATCAAGTCACCTTGGTCCCAGGGCTCCACCCTTGTGAAATGATGCAATGGTCATGGGGATCTGTCTCCAAAGAGGTCCTGAAGTCCCATTAGTGCCCCAGCAATCATATGCAATGTTCCACTGATTCCTTCCCACTCAGCCTGACTCGGGGGGGCGGGGGGTGGGGAGACTAAGAGAGAACTGCAGTGTGAGTTGCAATATTTCTTCTTTAAATGCTATCCTCCAGGTTTTAGCTGTCTTGCTGCAATATCACTGTACCTGTGTCTGGTACCAATTGTAGTGTTTGTTTCAGTACTGCTTGTGCAAATTCCACAGAGGCTTGGTGATATTAGCTCTGAGAGGACATGGGGGCCATAAGGCATGCTCTGGGTTGGTGGGGGAGGGGCACAGCCAGGCTGTGTGACTCAGCCTCTTGATTGGCAGTGGAGTTTGGTAAGCCCCAGCTATTGCCCCTCTGCACTCAATCTCTGCCCTGCTCTCTACCCTGAACCTTGGAATATGTGTGGAATATGTTGTGTGGAATATGCTGATCACATAACCACAACTCTCTGGGACTTCAAAGATCTAAGATCAGTCATGAAATGTCCCCTCTCCCACCTTCTGCATGGAGCTCCCATTGCCTAACATAGCTCCTTTGTTTCTCATTCTTAATCTTCCTCCTTGACCACATGGAGTTACCCATCTTTGGATGCTCTGATGCACAGATCTCCCAAACATGCTTGAGAGTAAGTTCTTTCAATTCTAAAAAGGAGGTATTTTAGCATTTCACTTAATGACTTTAAATAGCCTATCCTCAGGTCTTCAGATAATAAATGGGTAGTAATTTTTTATAAAGCAAAACAAGTCAATACAATTCTAATTAGGTTTATATTTTGAATTTTAAATAAGCTATATATATTTATATTTAATCATAATGACTCTTCTGGTCCTTCTTAATAATTTGAAGAGCAATTACCTTTTTAAAGAGTTTTATTGAGATATTGTCCATACACTCATTTAAGTTCAAAATTTAGTGTTATTTTTAGCATATTCACAGCTATGTACAATCATCACTGCAGTCAAATTTAGAACCTCATGCCCTTTGACTACCAACATCTTATTTTCCTACTCTACTTCCTTCAGCCTTAATAGACCACTAATTCTCTACTGAGACTGAATTTTTATATGAATCAAATCATATATATGGTATTTTGTGACTGACTTTTTTCACTTGGCATAATATTTTCAAGGTTTATCCATGTTGTAACATGTATGAGTATTTTATTTATTTTTATAGTCAAGTAACATTCCATTGTATGTATATACTGTATTTTATTTATTTATTTATTCCCCTGGGCATTTGAATTGTTTTATCTTTTGACTATTATGAAAAATGCTGCTATAAACTTTTATATTTGAGGTATTGTGTGGACATCTGTTTTCATTTATCTTGGCTAGTTAGAGTGAAATTACTGAATCTCATGGAAACTCTGTGTTTAATCTTTCAAGGAGTTGCCAGACTGTTTTCCATGGTGTTTACACCATGTTACATTCCTACTAGCAGTATATGAGATTTCTCCTCATCCTCATCAATACCTTTTTTCTAAGTTTTTGATTCTAGCCATCCTAGGGAATGTGAAGACATATCCATGTGGTTTTGATTTGCATTTCTCTGATAACTAATGATGTTGAGCATCTTTTCATGTACTTATTGGCTGTCTATATAATATTCTTGATGAAATATTTATTCAAATCCATTGCCCATTCTTAACTGGGTTATCTTTCATTATTGAATTTTAAGAGTTCTTTGTATATTGTAAATACAAATTCTTTATCAGATATGTGACTTGAAGATATTTTCTCTCCTTCTGTGGGTCAACCTTTTACTTTCTTGATAATGTCTTGTGAAGCACAAAAGTTTCTAATTTGGATGAATTCTGATTTATCTATTTTTTCATTTGTTACTTATTCTTCTGGTGTTATACCTAAGAAACTTTTGCCAATGTCATGAGTATTTACCTGTGTTATTGTGTGAAAGTTTTATAGTTTTAGCTCTCTCATTTAGGTCTTTGATTTATTTTGAATTAAATTTTGAATATGTACTGAGGTAAGGGTCCAACTTCATTCTTCTGCAACTATCCAGTCACTTCTGCATGGTTTGTTGAAAATACTCTTTTTCCCCCATCAAAGGGTTTTGGCATTCTTCTCAAAAATTGGTTGACCATAGATATATGCATCGACTTATTTCTGAACTTTCAATTATATTTAATTGATATATGTACTATTACCACACTGCCTTGATTATTATTGCTTTATAGTAGTTTTAAAATCAGAAAGTGTGAGTCTTCTTTCCTTATTCTTCTTTTTCAACATTATTTTAGCTATTATGGCTCTTTTATAATTTTATATGAATTTTAGAATCAGGTTTTTAATTTCTACAAAGAAACTAGCTGAGGTTTTGGTAGAGATTTCATTGAACATGTAGGTCAGTTTAGAGAGTAAACTTTTAAAAATGTTAAATCTTACAATCTATGAATATGAGATATTTTTCCATTTATTTAGATCTTCTTTAACTTCTTTCAAAAAAGTTTTAGTTTTAGAACATGTTTTGTACTTCTCTTGTTAAATTTATTTCTAAGTATTTTATTCCTTTTGAAGCTATTATGATTGACATTTTTATTATAATTTAAGATTCTCAAATTGGAAATTATTGATATATAAATACATATAATGATATTTATTAATACTATAATTACATTAATTAAAAACTAGATAAATTGAAATTTATGTCCCTTATTACCTTAAACTTAGCATTATCATCTATCTTGCCATATCATATTGTGAACACATCCCCATGGTTCTTTTTTAAGAAGGAACTTTCAAACTGTACTGGGTTTTATGTATGTATATACAATAGCTTGTCAATGCTATTATACACTAAGTAACCAGCATAGGAGAACTCATTTACACATATATAATTATAATGTTACTGACAAATTAAGATAGGAGAGTAGAAAAGTAGATTAAAATACTTATTACTGTTATTTATATTTTCAGTTTTACTATAATTAGTTTTTGACTAATATGAAAAGCATGCCCACAAATTTTTTCAGTTTTCTAAATCAAGATATTCTATTAGTCTCTTATATAGGACAGGAAAAATGATAAATCTAGCTACTTTGGAGAATTAAGACTCACATTACTTCCTTAGACAAGGCCATAACCAGACTAATTGGTTACATTAGTTGAAAAAGTGAGATGGAAATAAAAATACAAGTGGGGTGTATTGGAAAACTGGGTCTATGATTATGAAAATCAAGATTTCATTATGAATAATGGGGGGAAAAGTGAGAAGGAAAGTGGCAATAGCACAACTTTACTTCCAGAACTCTTAGTAGAAGGATAGTATTGGTTCTCCTGACAATGCCTTATTTATTGGCCTTCCTCTGCTCTATTTCTATGAGGATAATTTTAAAAGAAATAAAAATGTGTTGAGGAAAAAATAGGCCAATCGTGGATATAAATATACTGACTTTATATTTATGTCTACATGACACTGAATAAATAATAAATAAAAATAGCCAAATTTGTAGCCTAAAGCAAGAAGTTTAGTTTCCAGCTTTATATGTCTTTATTGGTTCATTTGTAAAATGAGAAAATAGCAACTTACTACTCCTGACCAAGGAGTTCAATTTTCATTATGATTTAAAAAATGCAAAAAGAAATAAAAATTTTGTTTAGTTTAAGGAGCTATATGTGCATGGTTTTCTTTTCATCATATGAAGATAACAAAATGAGCCACAGGCCAAGATTATATTGCAACCTAATCTATTGTATTAATGTGATAAAACAAAGACTGTGAGTTGGGGTGACAGCCACAACCTGGAAAAATGTTATAAAAAAAAAGGAAAGGAGTGTCATAATAGCCAGTTTTGTTATTTCTCAGTCACATATTTTCCTGGAAAAAAAAAGGAATCTTAGTCCATTGGCTTGGATCATTAGATCCCATGGGTAAAGCTCACCCAGTGGTGGAGATAAGTGAATAGAGGTAAGTTAGCTAGATGCCTCTGACATTTTGAGTAAAATTTTACTTTTTAATACTAGTGAGGCCCTCCATTGTATTTTTATTCATGGAACAAGTGCACTACTAATGTTGAATCATGTGTTTAGTTTATGTAATAGCTATAACCTTGAAAATAAAAAGTAGGCATCTTGATTGTAGAAAACAAGCTCCCAATTTAAGTAACTTGAGGGTGTGAAAGATGGGATCTTTGATGACTTAAATTAATCATGACTAAATAAATAAATGAATAAATAAATAAGTAAATAAATAAATAAATCTCTGTATACTCCAATGTTTGATTTTAAAGACCAACATAAGTTAGTGGTGCTAAAGATTAGAAGTCAAGAAATACACTCACATCTCTGACATGAGCAGATAAATAGTTTGTCATTGCACAGAATGAAAGGAAATGACTGAACAATCTAAAAAGCCACAGACAGAATAATGGTGGAAAAGTAAGAGAGATGTAAAAAAGAAAAACATTTTTAGGAGAAAATGGCTTATAAGGACAAGAGCTTCGAGAGGTCAAATAATATAAAGGTAGAATTTCTTTGAGAATAGCAAAAAATGGACAAGAACAGAGTAGCTTAGAACAAGTTAAAATGAAATTTACAAGGTGGAAGAGCGATATTCTGTAAGGTACATCGAAAATTGAAAAACTTTCAGACTTCAAACTTCCTGTTCTCAAGATACATTGGATGTGAAGAAGAACCACACTACCACATAGGGAGATAATTTCCTCAGATGAGAACCAAATATTCAAGAAATATAAAATTAGTGGAAATTATTTTCAAAACAGAAATGATTATTTACAAATTATTTCTTTGCAACAAAATAAGTAAAGGCATAGTTGTTCCAGAATTTAAAATAGAAGGGTTCAGGGGAGGAATCACAAAATAGATGTCTGGAGAAAATAACATGAAGATTAGTTAACTATATGACAAAGATATCAAACAAGGTGGTTCTGGTGTGTTTAAGTTCCTGCTGGATTTGGGAAGAGATTGACAGCATTAATTATATTAATCTCCTTTCTAGAAAAAATCAGCCTTATTCTTGAATAATTATTTCTGAAGGGACTTTAGCCCAGGTGAGCCAAAAATCACCATACCACCTAAAATTTTTTCTAACCAGGAACTTGTTTATTGTTTCTTTTTGTATTTTTTTTGTCTCTTTATCTCTAAAATACTACTCCATAAAGGCAGGGGTCTTATTCATTTTGTTCACTCATATTTCTAGTGCCTATAACAGTGCTTGTGATATTAAGGTACACCTAATACCTAATTTTGAAATATTTCTTTATATTGCCAAGTTTATTTGAAATGTATGTAAACTCAATGGGGTTCTAAAATCACAAACTAAAAAAAAAAATAGCAAAGAAATAAAGAAAAAAAGAATCTAGTTGAACACTTACTTTTACCAGGAGCCTTTCATACATATTTTTATTTAACTCATAAAGGTTGTTAATAAATAAGTTTTGCAGGTTAAGGAAATAGAGATTGAGAAAAGTTTAGTATGTTGTCCTGTTTTAAATGACATGTTTGTGGAATTCAATAGATTTTAACATGAGGCCTCACTTCAAAGAGAAAAATTTTTTTTAAAAAAAAAGGAAGGAAGAGAAAGGAGATGGGGAAGAGGAAGAAGGGGAGGAGAAAGAAGAGAGAAGTTAAACAGAAAAAAATACTTCTTGTGACAAACATTTAACTCACAATTTTCACAAGAATTAGATATGATAAACTCCATTTTCTTCTCACTGAAAACTGAATATGGTAATGTTTTTGTGATTTATCTGAGTGATTTATAGCTAAAAGGTAGTGGAGTTGGGATTTGAACTACGGTAAATTTCAAAGCCCATGCTCTTCTGATTATATCAAAGTTTTTGACAGTGAAAGAAAAGAAAAGCAGAACATATTCAGTTATCATTTAAAACCCAAAATTATTTTGCAGAATACTACATTTGGGCTGATTCTTAAAGTAATGAGAAATTGAGCAACATGATGTTCCTTCTTTTTCACAAGTCCCCATGTTTCAGTGAGCTGAGTTAAGTAGTTTGCATTCACATATTCATATTATGCTAAAAATAAAATTATGAGGAAATTATTATTAAAATACTATTATTCTTTACACATATAATTACCTTCCTAAACAATTGCTTCCTGACACAGGAGAACCTGTCAAAGAACTATTGTATAAACAGGAACAAAAAGACTTTTTCCCTTTGCTTTCTGTCTCTATAGACTCATTGTGTAGTGATCACATGATTATAAACAAAGTCATTCTGAAATTAACCCCAGAAGATCTCTATGTGAAGAAAAATGTAGTATAATGACATTAAGTGCATTTTTCTTTAACAATATATTTGTATTACTATTTTTTTAATTAATAAAAGCAGAGTAATTTTAATGGGCTGTGCCTGTGTACTCTAACTTTTCACATTTATTCTGTCTTCCTGAGCTTCCATGATGTTTCATTGACTCATGTGATCACCTACAGTAATTATTATAGACTCTCATAAAGGTTTCTGTCATCTGGTTTTTGGATAAGCAATGCATATAATAGCATCAGATAAAAAAAATTCAAAGCTACAGAAGCTAACATTAGTTTTGTGTGCAGAGAAGGGGAGGGAGAGGAAGAGAGAGAAATGATTGCATCAACATAGAGTAAAGGCAGATTTGATTGTCATGACATGATGTTTCATAAAGGTCTATCAAATAAATTTGATCTGAGAAAATTTAACAAATGATGCTTTTGCTTAGTTTTTAAAGTATTATATTTTAAATATTTTCATCAAGAAACTTTTGATGCATAACTATTTCCTGACTCTAAAATAAAATAAATATTCTAGTCATGCTACACCTTGTGCAGGATGATTTCAGCTATTGAACAGAATTGGCTATTGGCTGATTGAAAGAGAATAAACAGGGGCACAAATGTTCTTTGTCTAGTCCTCTCTGCTTTTGTCCTTCATCCTCTCACATTACTAGTTCTTGAAATAAATATGCCTTTTTCTCATATCGGAATGCTCTCTTGACCTGACTTAAGTGGAGTTATATAGGAATTGTCTCAATTTTAACTCTTCTAATACAAGTTATTGCAATAGCAATCTACCTATTTCCAATCTTTCACTCCCTGTCAGGAAGCAGGTGAAAGCTCTGAGAGAATTGTTTTACATAAGTGACAGACACAATATGATGTGTCCAGGTCCATAGCCTTTGTGAGTATGGGAGGAAAAACTGTGACTTCCAATTAGGGAGTGCTATAGGGACTTCAAACAGATTTTGACCTTCAAACATACATTTGAGTGCTAGTTTGTGCTCTAACTCATGTATGCCTGTGTCATAAGCAGGGAGTAATCACAGTCTGGCTCCCAGTTCAGAGAAAATTATCAAAGGTAATTTTTCCCAGTAGGAAAAAGGTTGGCAATGGCAAAAATCTCAGGTGATGTATAAGTTTACTTTAGTGGACTTAAAAGTTTTCCATTCTCTCTATTAGTATCATGAAATTTCTTATGAGATATTAATACTAAATATAATAATAGAAACTAGAAAATTTGAGTCAGGCACTGCAGATCTTTTAAAAACACTCACTATAAATTTCTCCAGATAATATGTGTTATTATTCCCATTTGTAAAGCTGGTGAAACTGAGGGTCTTCTAACATCAAACAGTCAGTAGAACTGTGCAAGGATTCTAATTCTTTGTTTCATGTAACAGCCTCTTGAGTCTTATAGAATACCACATACTCTATACCATTAAAAATAAACTCTCTACCATTTTTCTTTTACATATTACATGTTTTGAACTTCTCAATTCTACTCTCTTCTGTCTATGGTTGTTTATGGGAATCTGGGGTTTAAATATGAGAATACTGCTCATGAAAGGAACCTTAGAAATGTCCAAAGGAGATGATCCTTTTTCCCTTATAGATTTAGTGGAGACACACTATTCTGGGTCATAAAACTAATTGTAAGAATCTCACCTAATAGGTGCAAATCAATATCAATCTTTTTTTTCCTCAAAGTATGAAGAATTTTGTAAAACTATATAGCTATTAACTTTCTGTTTATTTTCTGGTATTGTAAAACTGTCTTTTAATATGCAGTTTGCATACCATTCTCTAAACATTGAAAACATTGCTTTGACCCATAAAGAAGTAACCTATTATCATTAATAATTCTCTCCTAATTGATTATTTTACCTAATACATTATTGTGTAGTAATAGTTTAATCAATATACTCTGAAATGCACAGGTTTTATAAAAATTACTTCTCAAAACAATAGAGAATAATTGGTACTTCTGTCTTGTACCAACATGTATGAAAATGTAAATCATTTTTAATAATTTCTTCTTCAGAGGAGTATTTGAGGGTTGTGTCTCATTTAAATTAACAGTATGCTGTAGCTTAGCTATAGAATTTCAAATTATAAGGGATCTTTAAAATCATCTACTCTAGCAGTCTAACTTTAACTGAGCTTTTGGTGAAGTAAAAATATAAGATTACACAGTAAGTTAGAGATGGAAGCAACACTGGAATCTAGGTTTTCTGATTTCTAAGGCAACATCTTAAATTCTATCTAAATGACTAACCTTGAGGAATTATCATACTAAATGGCACCCATCACTGATTAAATACTATACTTTAGGGATTCCTGTAGAAACTTCTCATTCTACATGAGAGCTGATTGGAGTTGCTTACTGTGATCCTTTTGTAGGCTGATACCTCACAACTATAACTAATTCACATTTAGAGACTACGCTATAGTATGATAGACATAATATTTATACCAAATCATAGTCAGAAAATTTAATAATGTAATAATTCATACCATTTCATCTCCTTGTAGAACCTGTTCTGGGCATTAGTAATTACTATACTAAAAAGTTTACCACAATCTGGGGCCCATTTATTACAATTCTGATGGTAGTGGCTTATTTTGGCTAATCTAAAGCAATATAAAAAATCAGAAGGCATTAGGATTACTCCAGAATCCAACACTTAGGCTTTATTGTATCTTACTTTAACCAAAAGCTAGTTGCTTTAGCAATAAAATGGAGTCAGTTGTAACATGATTTACTGAATTATGAGAATCAATTAAAATCAGGTGATTAAAAGTTCTTTAAGGTTCAAAAATGTGATAAACAAAGGTTGATGATGCCACAGAAGTAAGATACATTGAAGGATGCCTAAATCCATCTGTCCATCCATCTGTCTCTTTTTCTGTCTCTCTTTTTCTTACTGTCACACACACACACACACACACACACACACAATGATAGATCCTTGGAGAAGAATATATATTTTCAGGTGAGGGTTTGGTGACAAAATGGTAGTCTAGGACATTATAGAAAGGACATAGACTAAAAAATGATTGCAGGGCGTTGCCATTAAAAGAAATTCTACCTATGATACCCTATAAGCATAAGAATGAATATTATGCAGTAGTCAAAAATAATAAATTAAGTCTATATAGCAACATGGATTAAATTTTTAAAAATAGCATTGAGTAAAAATACATACACATAGCAAAATATTATTGACATAAATTCATAATGTATACTCACAAAAATGTTGCATATTGCACACACATATTTACGACCAATTGAGTCTCTATGGGAATAAGAGGAACACCATGTGGATGAGTAAAATGAAATGAAACAGAATGAGCCTTAAACTTCCCTACTGTAATATTTTATGAGCAAAAAAATATTGTTATTTTTAATCCACCAATTTGATGGAAAAAAAGGAAAAAGGTGCAGGAAAATGGAGAGAAAAAATATAGGACTTGAGTGTAGTGTAATACAGTGGCAGCTTCCAATTATTTTCAAGTAGTGACTCCTTAACAGCTGTCCTTTGTATATTTTTGGACAATAAGCAAAACAAAGGGCTAATGTGACGTCAGCATCATGTCACATGTGAATATTATATAAAGCATTCAGAAGCAGAACTCTGGTAATCTGTGTTCTCTGAAGCCCTTTCCACAAATGAACAAGAAAACAGTTTTGGAATGCATATGGAAAGAGAAACCTTCGCACGTGATGTTTCTGATGAGACACTGACACACAGGTGGAGCCTTAACTCTGGGATCCAAAATGCTCAATCAGGAAGTTAGATCAGTCTCACGAATAATGCTCAAGGCAGTGGCTTTCCATCGAGCCAAGTTTATTCTTTACACTTCGCTTTCGTCTTGTAGCTCCAAAGGCGACCTTTACTCCGGGGAATTAGTAGGTAATTTGCATCGCCGCCAAGTATTGTTCTAACAGAGGACTTGATATCTGCCCTGCGTGAAGCCTCCTTGAAAACTTGCAACATTTACAAAGTGTCAAGCGATTAGGGGACATCTGACTGTCTCCGTGGTGGCGATTTGTCCAAAGCGGGTTCTGGCTGCCATGGTTGAAAAGGAAGCATCCATCCTGAAGAGACCTCACTGCTTTGCGATCAACACTGTAGTATGGTGCTTCAATTCTGTGGATCTTTTGTTGCCGTGAAGAGGAGAGAAAAAAAAGTATAAAATTGAGAGGCAGTTCGTAGCTCATGCAAGGAAAACATATTGTAATAACTGCCTACTTAACCAGAGGTTCATTCAGTGATTCAGTTCCACAATTGGTGTACGCTGTGAAGTCTAAGGTGGCACTCTAACACTGAGGAGGAAGACATTATGGATCTTACCTGGCATACGTGTAATATGCTTTTGATCTGGCCAAGTTCTGTAGCCCAGTGTTCTTGACTGCGGTGCATTTCTAAGTCAGTCCAACCGGAATGTAGATGTAATGAAGTTGCAACCACTTTTCCCTGCCAAAGAGCTGGTGCCAGTTACTGTTTAGAGATCCATGATCTCGAACGTACCCACTTCAATGACTGCATGAGCTGATACTAATTAATAAATTGACACATTGGGGCGTTTTCTGTAGTGGCTCTTTAGTAGATATCCTACCCTGTGTTTCTTTGCCAACCAGAAGAAACACCAATGTGACTTGCATGTTGAGTCACTGGGAAAGAGGTGAGAAAAGTATCTGGTAGGAATATTCTAATAATCAGTGTCCTCCGCAATCCATTCCAGAAATGAACAAAAACAATGATTTGGAATGCCTCTGGAAATTGAAACCCTTTTCTAAAGAAGTTTCTGAAGAGCCCCTGACACACTGGTGGAGCCTTAAAGTGCGGATCGGATATGCTTAATCAGGACGTTAGATCACTGTAACGAAAAAGGCTCGTGGCTGTGCCTTTGAATTGAGTCGCTTTCATCCTGTACTCTTCTCTTTCGTCGTGCTCTCAACACATTCTCACGACGAAGTGATCATAGATAATCCGAATTGCCTGCAGTATTGTTGCAAGAGGTGACTTAACATCTGCAGTGAGTGAAGCAAATTGGAAGCTTCCAACATGTAAAAAGTGAGAAAGCAATTAGGGAACACTGGCAGTTTCCAAGGTTGTAAATCGTACAAAGTGGGTTCAAGCAGTCATGTTTTTGGAATACGGGGCACATTCTGGACTCACATCGTTGGGATAAAGCATGTGACACCCCGTTTCTATACTATGGTTCATTTGTTACCACGAGGACAGCGAAAATCCATAAACTCCCGAAAAAGACCGCAGCACATGGAAAGGAAACATTTTCTAAATATTTGCATCCTTGAATCCAGAAGTCTGTTCAACGTTTCAGTGCTAAACTTGCTGTCTGCTGTGAAGTCCAAGGAGGTGCTTTCACAGTGAAGAGGAAAGGATTACAGATCATACTTGTCATGCATGGAATACTTTTTTGAATTGGGCAAGTTTTTTTTTACCACAGTGTTCTTGATTGCTCTGAAATTCTAAGTCGGTTTGATATGAATGTAGCTTTACTGTGGACACGACTAGATTTCAATGCTCAAGAGCTTGAACCAATTACTCTATATATAAAGATCCGTGTACTCGAAATTACCCTCTTCATAGTGGCTCCTTTGCAGGTAATTTGCTTTTTTTTTTTTTTTTTTTTTTTTTAAGCAAAGCAAAGTGCCAATGTTGGTTCTTTACAGTGATCTCTATATGGTGATTCCCATCAGCTCTTTGGCACTGAAACTTGGTCGCATAATCAACACAACTACATTCGTATCAGACTGACTTAAAACTTCACTGCAGTCAGAAATACTAGGGTAAAATACTTGACCAATTCAAAAATGTATGACACATATGAAAGGTAAGAACTATAATCCCTACCTTTTTATTGTTAGAGTGCCACCTTAGACTTCACAGCGTACACCAATTCTAGCACTGAATCGTTGAATGGACTTCTGGATTAAGTGGGAAGTTATAACAAAATGTTTCTTTTGCATGTACTGCGAATTTCTCTAAATTTTATACTTTTTCTCACTCTTCTTCATGGCAACAAAAGAACCACACTATTGAAACACCATATCTCATTGTTGACCACAATGGTTTGTGGTCTCTTCAGGATGGATGCTTCCTTTCAAACCATGGCAGCCAGAACCCGCTTTGTACGTATTGCCACCATGCAAATGGCCAGTTTTCCACTATTCACTCTCACACTTTGTAAATACTGGAAGTGTCCAAGATTGCTTCCCAGACTGCAGATATCAAGTCCTCACTTAGAAAAATACCTTCAGTGACATAAATTATCTATTAATCACTTGGCCTATAAGATGCCTTTGGAGCTACATGATGGAACAGAAGTGTAAAGAAGAAATTTGGCTCAGTGGAAAGTCACTGCCTTGAGCATTATTCATGAGACTGATTTAACTTTCTGATTAATCATATTTGAATCTCAGCTTTAAGGTTCTACCTGTGTGTCAGTGTCTCCTCAGAAACATCCTTGTGTGAAGGTTTTTATTTCCAAATGCATTCCAAATTGGGAAATGCTTCTTAAAACTGGAATGTGCCTCACGTGTCTTCATTGTTGTTACAGAAGAGCAACCTATGACAGTTTCACAGTAACCATCCCAATAATACATATCATTTTTTACTTGATACTTGTATTCATACATATACATATATACACACATATTTTTCCACTCATGTCTTTACTGTCTGTCTTTTCAGATGATAGAGTTATAATAAAATAAAAATAATCTGACTTCATTTTTGATGTTGAACTACTAACAATTGTCAACCCCCATCTTTTCCTTTTCTATTCTTGACTCACATCTAGTCAAGTAAAGAAGAAAGATCAAAGCACCTACAACCTCCTTTGGTGTTGGCAGAAAATTAAAACCAAGAAAACTTAGGTTTTATGTGAAACCACTCACCCTGGCTCTAGAATCTAATTCGATAAAAGTCCATTTTGCCATCCAGGTTGATCAAGCCACTTTTGAATATTCTTGAGAGACTACTCCACTCTCCAGAGAAGCTTTAGTATGTAAATAATAAATTTCTGCTTCTTTATGTAAGTATGGCATATATCAGTTTTGACATCCAGACTACATTTGAATAGTGGTGTCAATTCTGCCTCCCATGCATGGATAATCATAAATCAAAAGAGGAAAATAAAATATAAACAGGTACTAATTTCCATTCACGTGGTCATTCTAATGATGGCCAAGATATGGTAAAATCAAGTTGCTAAAAAGAGACTCATTGATTACTTTTATCCTTCTTTCTAAAATTGCTATTAAGGTTAAAGAAAAAATGAAAATGTTTTAAATTTTTTTCTCCATTTCAATTTGAATAATATAAAAATAGCACATAAGCAAAATAAGTCTTTTATAAGCCACAGGGAATATATTACTACGGTTACATGATCCCCAACAGAAATAGCAACCCTGATCTTGACAATCATAGAATTACATTTTTCTCTAGATATGCCATAGTGACTTACACATAAGACCTGCAAGACCTTAAGCAGAACACCTAAGCTAGAATGTAATGCAAGCTCTAACGAGGTTATTTAAAGCTTTTCCCTGAAAGTGATCATGCAAAATAATCAGAAACTACTTTTTGGACTGTTTGTTTTCATGTCAATAAGAAATACAAAATTCGGTCACTTTTTCAGCACACACCAGTAGAACAGAAACCACAGTAAGTAGCCCTGAACTTTTTTAAGTCAGTGGCAACTCTATGATTCCTGGCAGCCAAAAACAAAAACAAAACACAAAACAAAAAACAAATAAGAAATATCTTGTAACTTTTTGGACAAAATACTAAAAAAGAAATTTTTAAAATTTGATTTACTTTTATTTACAAATGTGAAAAATTATTGTATATTATCACAAAAATTTGAATAATATTCATATTCATATATATTTCTGTTTATTTGGATATAATGCATTTTAAAGACTTGTTAGTTTATCTCAATGTTATCATTACCTAATCGTACAATCCTTGCAGTAAAATTATTCACTAGGTACTTTGTATTTTGTTCACTGGGCCTTCCCTTTCTCCTCTACAGTTGGGTTCTCTCTCTGTATTGCCCCAGAGTTGTTTCCCTGAATATGCAAGTGGGTACCTCTATGTATTTTTCTCTCCCCAAAGGTCTTAATTCTAGATCTCCAAATCTTCGTTCTCCTGCTTTACAGTTGAAAAAGTACTTTCACACACAGTCCATTTTATCTTCAACAAAAAATGACAGTAGACATTTTCACCATTATTTTTGGGGCTATTGTACAACAGTTTCTTGAGATCAATCACCACTCCCATCAAGGCTAAAATAAAGGTATCACTTAGTGCTCTTTCAAAGTCTCATGTGACATAAATATGGAGTTGGCAATTTTGAAAGTGATGTTCAATTCTGTCAACTTTGAAAAGACACAGTATTTATTCTATTTGGTCATTTATTTAAAAAATTCCTTGTTCTTTGAAAATAACTTAAAATATCTCTAAAGTGTTGAAAGGGCAGGTATATTTAGCTGATTATTCAGCTAAGGAAATTGAAGCATAGGGATGTTAAGCTATTTTCTTGATTATCTCACAGTTGATGACTGGCTAATCAAGGATTCAATCCAGGCCATCTGACATACCAGTAGCAGCCACTTAAAAATATATAACACCGTTTCTCTCTTTGCCTCAACTCTTTAAGTTTTAATCTGTTTATGCTATCTTTTACTTTTATTAATATTTGAATCTCCTTTTAAATTTTAATATTAATATATGTTTCTGTGGAAAAAATGCTCTAATAAAATTATAGAGAGGAAGGAAAGAAGAGAAGATTATCTTTACTAAGAGACAACATGGTACCAATTTTTTTACTTTGAATTTTTTCTAATTTTTCTTATCAGAATCTGATCTCAAACAGAAAGAGATAAGCTCATTTTTACCTTAAAAAATAAATAGCTGATAACAGATGAAAGTTTTACTTTTGCTTCTCAGAGATATACTTTAACAGATGAAATTCTTTTTTTTCTATTTTTCCATTACAATTAATATCTAACATTATTTTATATTAGTTTCTGTGTATGGCACAGTGGTCAGACATCCATATAATTTACAAAGTGACCTTCCTCATCAGTCCAGTGCCCACCTGGCACTACATTTAGTTATTACAGTAGTACTGATTATATTTCCTATGTTGTACTTTACATCCTATAACTATTTTATAACTACCAATTTATACTTCTTAATCTTTTCATCTTTTCACACAGCCCCCTAACCATCCCCCTCATCTGGCAACCATTGATGTGTTCCATCTATGAATTTACTTAACAGATGAATTTTTTAAAAATAAGAAAAAGAAAAAGACTTCCACACAGTGGAATTCCATGCTATAGCAAATGTTGAAGGATGTTTGAAAGATGAAGAAATTGAAGAGAAGGAAAGAATGTTTGTACTGAAAATATACCTGTTAGTTTTCCTGCTCAGCCTTGTATTCATTTTTCTGCTTTAGATTTGATGGTTTGGGTCATTACCAGTCTATGGGCAAACCCCAAACACCATTTATTTCACCTTCATACCTTGCAACTGTGAGAAGTTATATAACACAATAACAAACAGTAATCCTAATACTCAACTAATCTAATTGCTTTATTTGAAACTAATCTTGAAAACACAATCTTTTCCTGAGTTATAAATGTTCTATAGTGGAGATTTTTGCAAGCTAAATTAATTAGAAGCTGAAAGCATTTGAATAACTGAAAGAGAACAACAATAGTTGTTCTCAAGCCTGGTTGTTTGTTATGGTTTTCCAGAGGATAACTTATTTATTTTGTAGGGGAGGGTGGTGATCTGGCTAGCTGTATTTTTAAAGATCTTAAGGTTACTCTAATGTGCAACTAGGAATGATAAACACTGATCCAGACATTTCATACAATAGTACTTTAAAACCCAAACTGGCTGGATGATGGCCAAAATAATTTTGTAATGTAAGTATAAACCACTCACATTCATTAAGGTTTACCATTGAATTTACAGATAAGTTACAAGTAAACATTTAGAATTTTAGTTACTAAAACTTTATCAAAAATAATTTCATCTGCTAAATCTTAAATTTGTTATTTTATCAATAAAATTTCATTTTACTTTGTCAATAAGATCTCAAAGGAGTTAAGTTAGTCATATCTGAATAAGTGGCAAAGATTCTTAAAGCTATGAAAGGAAAACAAATCACTTATTTTGGTTTTACCAACACATTAATGAAGAAATACTACAATGAAACTAATAATTTGGAAGAAATCAAGAACATCAAACACTGCTAAAACAAAATTAAAAAATAAGTGTATTGATATTTTTGAACTTATCAGATTTTTAAGCCAGATATTCATAAATATAATACATAAATAAAATATAAATCTGATCACTAGCACAAAGTCATCAAAGCACTTAATTGAGAATGTAATGATTGGAAAATGTTAGATTTCTAACTGGTAAAAATATATGTGTTAAGCTATCCAAAAACTCAGTTGTAGCAAGAGAGACCTAATTCTGGTATAAGATTATAAAGAAAATTGAAGCTTTGAGAACTAGGAAAAATTGCCATGTTTTGTTAAAGTCTGTCATCTCTAAAGGTAAGTCTGAACAAAATCAGACAAGTATCCAAAATATTAGGAACTATATTTTGTAAAGTTCAGAATAAAAATTAATATTGATTGGCTAAAGTCATATAGTTCTAGAAAGGAACATAATTCAAGAAAAGAACTCTCAAAATATAATTTCAATGGTAAATTATAGAATATTTCAATAAAGCAAAAAGGAAAAAACTTAAAGCAATAAAATAATTTGCCTAGAGAGCTCTGAATTTAGAGGAGAGATACATAACTAAGAAAGAAAATGTGTTAAGAAGACCAGAGTCCAAAGTAGATAGCGGTTTGTGAAAATTGTAAAAGTAGCCAAAAAGGTTTTATTATTATTATTATTATTATTATTATTATTGATTATTATTATTATTCCTGCATCACCTGGTCTTCCTAGGTGTTCTCCCATCCAAGTACTAACCAGGCCTGATCCTGCTTAGCTTCCGAGATCAGACGGGATCAGGCATGTTCAGGGTAGCATAGCGTAGAAAAGGCTTTATTATTTATTTTCACAAAAAGAAGCAGATTAGAAAAGAAAAAGGTCAAAGATAAAGCTCAGAGATTGACAGAAACCTGGTGACTAACTTGTTCACAGCTTTGCGGAAATGATTATTCAGCTACTTTTAGTCCTTGAACCCAAACCATGTTATCCTTATTAAAAAGTTAATGAATGACTTTATATTCAAGGCCACAGAATTTCTTTGCTTATAAGATTCCCCTCATTTATGTTATCCTTATAAAATATTCATGAATAACTATTTACTAAAATTCACGTTTTTTATATCTACAAGTTTCTTTTTGTCTATCAATATAGTCATTCAATCAGCTACATAGTCATTCATTAAGTTAAGCTAATCAGACATGAATCTTGGTAATCATTGCTTCCTCTTTTACTTGCTCAATAATAATTAAATTTAATAACGACATCATTTAATCTGTAGTGAATATCGAGTGATTGGCATGAAGCTGGAACAGATAGTAGAAAAATAAAGTTTTTCTCCAATGGTAGTCACTATTCTAATTAGATTATGTTGATTAAAAAACTAAAAATAGTTTGCTTTTTTAATATTCTGAAGAGATTGATTATAAGACTAATAATCAGGATCCTAGGCCACACAATGTAAACTCAGTGTCTTGGGTAAAAATATAAAAGTACTTGAGAAATTACATTTATTTAGCTTACGAGAGAAATTTTTTAGTTTATACCTTTATACTTTATTGAGGTCTTCTTATAAATTAGGACTTTTCTGTGTCTCTTTCCTCTGATATAACTCATTATTTTTTCAGACTAAAGAAATATGATTTCTAGTTTTCAAAAAATATGTTGTAATATATTTCTATAAATTCAGAGCAAACATTTCAAACAAGAAAAACCAATGGTCAAAAGTATACAATGACATAACTGGAATAAAAAGGCTGAATTCTAAAATGGAATACAGAGCCAAGACTAGAATACAAGTATCTGATGCTTGGCATATACTATGTATGTATGTGAGACTCTATATAGTAAGTTCACAGATTAATGAATTTATTGCATTCTAATTGTTAGAACAGCAGTTAACAATCATAGAAATCAAGCTATGTGTGTTAATTCTTACATAATTAATGATTTATCCCTCTCTTCACAACAAATTTTCTCTAATGTAAGCTTACATTTCTCTGTTTACCAAAGGCTTTTTTGAGTTTTATGCCTGGACAGAAACATAAAAACATAAAATTGGTTTATATGATATTATGAGTATTCTTCCCGATACTCAGTTTAGAGTGTGCACACTAGTTTCAGCTTTCATGAGAACTGAGAATGATTTGAATGAAATTCCTTTTTTCCCCACACCCCCACTCACCATGGTGATCTAGCTCTTGTCCATATAAGATTAAAGGGTGGAAAACTGGGTACCTATATTTTTTCTTAATGTGATTGATGTTCAAATTCTGTCTAAACAGCTCCTCTTGGTTTAGTCTTTACAAAAATTGTCCTCAAAACTGGCTGTTTTAAAATTCACTTGGAGGTTAAAAAACTTGTTCCAACCACTTTTACATGAATACCTATTTAATAGCAGGAAGCCACATCTCTATAAATTTCAGGAGTAGTATAAAATCTGTATTGGGGCATTAAAAAGACTATAATAAATGCCATTGAATTATAGGCAAATATAATTCTAATTCTCAAAACATCAAGTTATATGTTCAAGAAAGTCATCAAGCTTCAATTAAGATAAATATAAAAATTCCAAAACCTAAGAATATTATAGAAAAATTGTCTGAAACCAAAGATGGAAAAAGCCATAGAAAAAGATACATTGTATTCATAGAAAAATGAAGAGAGAACTTCTTTTCAAAAATACTGCAAACCAGAAGACAATGAATAAAGCATAACTGCTGAAAGAAAAAAAGTTAATCTAGAATTTTCAAAATTTAAACAAAAAAAAATAAAGCAGAGAGTTTGCATCATTAATGACTCTCATTTTTTAAAAAAATGCTAAAGAAATTTCATCAGGCTGTGGGAAATCAGAGGAAATTTGCATTTACCAGAAGAAATGGAAAGCACAAATAGTGGTAAATAGATAAATATTACTTGGTTATTTTCTTAAACTTTTAAAAGATAATTAAAGCAATATAACTAACAATAGTTTATTTTACATCATATGTAAAAGTAAAATTAAAAGTAAAATTAAAGATAAAAATATCACAAATGATAGAGGTCAAATAGAAGTATACAATTTTTAAAATTCTAACATTATATATCAAAAGGTATAATTTAATTCTATTCTTAATTTTTTAACTAAGTATATTATAACTCTAGAGCAGCCAATAAAATAAGTAAAAAAAGACATCTAAATATTTGAGATATTTAGAATATATGATGGAATAATAAACACTCAATCTAAAGGAAGACCATAGCAAGAAAGAATGAATGGAACAAAAAAAAAAACTGAAAAGAAGGTGTATTTAAACTCAATCATATCAATAACTATATTAAAGATAAATTGGCCAAGCACTATAATTTAAAGAAAGATTTTTTTTAGAATAAATAAATAGCAAGAGCCAACTATACATTGCTTATAAAAGATAAAAAAAAATAATATAAAGACACGGGGAGTGATGCCACCAAAATGGCAAAACAGGATATCCCAGCCTCAGTCCCACCACAAAGATCAATAATTTGCTATTTATGAACACAAACAGTTCTGGGAAAGTTCAGAAGTTTACTAAGGAAACTTTAGCAATACTTTGGACAAAAAAATATGAGAATAACCATACAAAAAGGGAAGAAAGAGCAACTTTGCCTGCATCATCCCATTCTTCAGAAGGGCACTGCTCAGAACTAAGAGGGAACTTTTCAGCTAGAGAGTTTCCCTTGCCAGGAAAAGAAGAGCAGGAGGAGTGACCAGCCCCCTCACCCCATCTCTCCAGCTTTTCTCAGAGCACTGAACAAAGGATTTTCTTTGGTTTCTCCCACCCAGAGACAGGCAAAACTGAGATGTATCGAGATTGCTAGGAACAATGAAGAAGAGCAGAGACTACCAATATCAACCACACAGTAGAGGCACAGTAATACCCAGTAACCTGCTATTATCAATAAGAGAAGAGATAACAATTGCCACCGAGAATGTGAAGAAAAGGGAACCCTGGAGCATTGTTCATGGGAATGTAACTTGGTACAACTACTATGAAAAAGGATACGGAGAGTTCTCAAAAAAAAAAAATAGAACTACCATAAGATTCAGAAATCCCAGTTGTAAGTATTTATCCAAATAAATTAAATCACTATCTAGATATCATATATGTGCTTCCATGTGCATTGCAGCATTATTTGCAATAACCAAACACTCATCATAAGCTCCAGGTAAGAAATAGAAGCTTGAAAAGTGCCAGACACATATGGGGAGAAACTGAATTATCTGGCTTCAGGGCAAGGGCCAGAAGGGCAGCTCTCTGAGACTAACATGCCATCAGATGCCATTGTCCTTTGTTGCACCCTCTCCCTACAGAACCTACAAACATGGAAGAGTGATGTAGCTGAGTCTCCATTAACCTGGCTAACACCACTCTCACTCCACCCTGGTGATTCTCTGAGACTTCACCAATTCAGTTCATATGCTGAGCCATACAAGCAGCCAGCCTGTGCCAACTCTGTGAACTTTCCTAAAATATTTCAAAGGTCCGCAAACCCTAAATAAGCAGTGGCTGGCCTCGGCATGTCCAATACCTCTTGCTAAGGAGTTCTAAGCAAGGCATTAGCACAGCTGGCCTCAGTTCACAGCTTAACTTCTACCAGGCACCTCCAAGCCCAGCATAGGCAGCTACCAACCACAGAGATCACTTTGTAGTTCTTGCCAGATGGCCCTGGGCCAGACACAGATAACAGTTGACCTTGGCCTACACCAGAGCACCTCCAAAGAGGCCCCAGAATCAACAAGCTAGAACACCACCAATTAATTCCACAAACAACACACTCAAAGGGTGGACTCAGTCCCTGCACAATAACCTGTCCACTGTAGTCATGGCCCATCTTCTAAGCCAATTGGCCCAAGGGTCAGTCCCACCCACTGACATGCCATAGCAAACAAAGCTCACTTACAACAGGACACCCCGAGACACTCAGCTCTATCCACTTTAACCAATATTTCTTATAAACATTAATTCAAAGTTCTCAACAAAATAGCAATAAGTAAAATTCAGCAGCATATTATAAAGATTACATACAATGAAATATACTCATTAAATAAAAATTTCAAACTATAAATAATTGAAAGACCAAAACCTATAATCTCACTATAGAGATATAGTGAGATTAGATATAGTGATATAGAACACACCTTATTATGTGTTCTTCAAGGATTTTTTTCTATACTTTAAAAATATATATAGTTTAACTTATGTAGTGTATATCACTATATCTTGTTTTTCAAGTTTACTACGTATCATGTTTTTATTCTTTGTAGACACAGCCTGAGGACAGGCAAATATTTTATGTCTTGGATAGTAGTTCTTTCTCTTCCCCCTTTGGAAGCATGAAAGAGCTGGCTCAGGGGGACTAGGCTAAATAGGCCCAACAGCAGGATCTCAGGTGTTGTATGTAAACTCCTCTTGCTGAGCTCTAGAAGACCCCTTTCCCAGTATGGCATCCCTCAACCTGAAACTTTTTATAATTACCATTCCCATTTCCCTATAAATAGCAGCTGCACAGGGGCAGGTGTTTCTCCTGGAGCACTTCTGGCAGTGTGTCCATCTATAACCACCTCTCTGAGATAATGAGAGCTCAGAAACTAATCACTTTTTATTCTTTGCTTGTAAGTTTTTCCTTAATAAATCTTATTTTATACATGAAAATAAAAGTAGTTATGAGAGTAAAGCTTTAATGTTCTCATCATAATCACAACAAAGGAATCATATGAGGGGAAAGATATGTTAACTAACCTTATTGTTGTAATATTACACAAATTACATGTGTATTAAATCATCACATTGCATACCTTAAACTTACATAATGTTATATGTTGATTATATCTCAACAAAGCTGTAAATAAAAAGAAATACATATACTAAAACATATGCAAAAGATAACTAAAATGCAAATTGACAGACAACTGGTATAGCTAATTTAATAATGATAAAGCAAAATTCAACACAAGAATAATTATTTACCACTCAAAATTATCAAAGGGTCAATTCATAAAGTAAACATAAAAATAATACAAAGTGTACTCAACATCAGATCTTCAAAATATATGAAATAAAAATGCAAAGAACTGAACTGAGAAGCAAACAAATTAGAATACTTAGAAATTCTGCAGTCAAGAAGAGGATTATTTCTCCTTAACCTCAAACAAGACCACCTGAGTTACCTGTTAAGAAAACCAAGGTGTGCTTTCTACCTTGCTGGGATTTCAAATAGGGCAGCTTTTTGAAACCCCTAACATTGAAACACAATAAAAGTCACCCCTTCCCAAATTGCTCACCTACTTATAAGATTTTTTATTAAAAATTATTGAGGTGACATTGATTAACAAAGTCAAGTAAGTTTCAAGTGTACAATTGAACAGTATATCATATCACACACACACACACATACATATATATATATATATATATATATATATATATATATATAGAGAGAGAGAGAGAGAGAGACACACACACACACACACACACACACACACACACACACACACACACACACACACACACACATATATATTGCATTGTGTGTTGGCCACCCAAAGTTAGATTTCCTTTCATCAGCAAATATTTTACCTCCTTTTACCCATATTTATCTATCCCTGCTCCCTTATCTCTAGGAACCACTAATACACAGTTCGTGTTCATGAGTCTATGCTTGTCATGTTTGTTTGTTGCTTTCAGTTTTATATGCCGCATATGAGTGAACTCACATGGTTTTCAGACTTTTTCTGTCTGACTTATTTCACTTAGCATGAGAACCTCAAGTTGTCGCAAATGGCAATATTTCATCTTTTCTTATAGAGGAATAATATTTCATGGTATATATGTACCACATCTTCTTTATCCAATCTTCTATCTATGGACCCTTCAGTTACCTTCATGTCCTGGCCACCATGAATAAATTTGCTATGAACATTGAGGTGCATATATCCTTGTGGATAAATATTTTCAAGTTTTTTGGGGGTAAATACTCAGAATAGGGATTGCTGGCTCATATGATAATTTAATTCTTAGGTTTTAGAGGAAATTTCATACTATTTTCCATAGTGGCTGTACCAATTTGCATTTCCACCAGCAGTGTATGAGAGTTCCTTTTTCTCCACAACTTCTCCAAAACTTATTACTTGTCCTGTGGACGATTGTGATTCTAACAGGTGTGAGATGATATCTTATTGTAGTTTTATTTTTAGTTTTATTAGGGTAATTTACATTACTCTAATAGCTAGTGAAGTTGAGCTTCTTTTCATATGTCTGTTGGCCATTTATGTGTCTTCTTGAGAGAAGTGTCTGTTCAGGTACATTGCCAATTTATAATTGGATTGTTTGTTTTATATTGTTGAGTTATATGAGTATATGCAAATATATTCTTCTATTCAAATGGTTGCCTCTTTGCAATGTTTTTTATCTTTATTGAAATATAATAGATAACTAGTTGCTTGCATTTACATCATATAATTCAATGAGTTTTTTTCAATTATAGTTGTCATACAACACATCATTCTCAGCTGTACAGAATATTGATCAGAGATCCATACAACTCGCAAAGTGCTCACCCCACCAAATCTAGAAACCCTCCTTCTCCCACATATTCATTCCAACATTATTAACCATCTTCCACATGCTATATTCTACATTCTCATGTCTATTCTGCAACCATCCACCTGCACCTCTCAATCCCTTTGCCCTCTTTTCTCCCCAACCCCTCCCATCTAGTATCCCTCAAAATATTCTCTGTATCTGTGAGTTGATTTCTACTTTTGTTGTTGTTTATCTTGTTCTTTAGATTCCACATGTACATGAAATTATACGATATTTGTCTTTCCCTATCCAACCCATTTCATTCACTGCAATATCTTCTAGATCCATCGAGGCAATATCTTTTTTCACCCTCTTCCTTTTAGTCTGTGTGTGTCTTTTAATCTGAAGTGAGTCTCTTGTAGGTAGCATATGTAGGGGTCTTGTTTTCTTATCCATTCAGCCACTCTATATTTTGGTTGGAGTACTTAATTCTTTTCCATTTGAGATACTTATTGATAGGAATGGGTTTATTACCATTCTTTGTTTCTGTTTTTGATACGTTTTTTCTGGTTAAAGAATTCCCTCCAACATTTTCTGTAATACTGGCTTGGTGATGATAAATTTCTTTAGCTTATTTTGTTGTTGATGTTTGAGAAGCTCTTTATCTGTCCTTCAACTCTAAATAATAGTTTTACTGGATAAAGTATTCTTGATTGTAGATCCTGGGTTTTCATCATGTTGAATTTTTTGTGCCAAACCCTTCTGTCCTGCATAGTTTCTTTTGAGAAATCAGCTGCCAATCTTATGGGTGCTCCCTGGTAGGTAACTAACTTCTTTCCTTTTGCTGCTCTTAAAAGTCTGTCTTTGTCTTTAAGCTTTGACATTTGAACTATGATATATCTTGGTGTGGGCTTCTTTGGGTATGAGACTCTCTGAGCATCCTGTGATTTTATGTCTTTTCCTTCACCAGGTTAAGGAAGTTTTCCATCATTATTTCTTCAAATAATTGTTAAACATCTTGTTTTCCTTTGGGTATTTTTAACTTTAATAATGTCCCATAGGCTCCTTAAGTTATTATTATAGTTTGGCTTATTTTTTCTTTTCATTCTGATTGAGTGTCCTTGGCTTCCCCATTCTCTATATAGGTTGTTTGATCCTCTTCTTTATTCATTTTGTTTATTCCATTTAATATATTTCTCATCTCAGATAGTGTGTTCTGCATTTCTGACTGGTTCCCTTTTATAATTACCATTTCCATTTTTATGTTTTTTTTATCCCTTTGTTGAAGTTCTCACTGAATTCATCTGCTTTTCCCATAAGTTCACTGAGCATCTTTATAACCAGTGTTTTGAACTCTGCATCTGTTAGATTGCTTGACTCCATTATTTCTGGGTCTCTGTTTTGTTCTCTCATATGGTTTCTGCTTCTTTGTCTTCCCATTTTGGCAGCCTTCCTGTGTCTATTTCTATGTACTAAGCAAAGCTCCTGAGTCTCCATGTTTTATTAGTGTGGCTTTGCGTAGTAGGTGTCCAGTGTCACAGTCCTGAGAGGTTCAGCTGCAGGCCAAATTTAGCCAAATCCTGTGACCCTCCGGGACCACCTGCTAAGATTAAGCAAGTAATCCACAGATGCTGTGCTTATAGTTGCCTCAAGAGGCAATCACAGAAACCGTGGTCAGTTGCCATGAGTTTGAGTCTTGCACTGCTCAGCAAAGAGCACCTGATTTGCTGAGGATACACCTGGATGTGGCTTAGGTGGGGCCGTGAGTTGGTGAAAGGGGGTTTCAGGGAATCCTCTGGGCAGAGTGAACTCTTGTTATCCAATTTAATGATATCTCCTCTATGGTGTCTCTGAGTTTGCACACTGGGAGAGGGGAGGGCTCAACAGAAGAAAAAAGGATACCGCCGGCACTTCTGCCAGGGAAAAAGCCTTGCCGTGGCCCTCACTCCAACAACTCGGTGTTGCCCTATAAGTCTCTGGGCAGAAAAACTAGCACTGGTGTTCAGAGTGAGCATGGAAGTCCGCTTGCAGTCGCAGTCCCTTTAAGAGTTGTGTGCAGCTGCCACAGGTGCTGCTTCAGTCTTCATCACACTCAGCCGCTTGGCCCAGGCAGCCTTGTGTACTTGCCCCATCCTACCTTCTTAAGTTGTAGGGTGATTTCTTAGATTTCTCCCTAGTTCTATGGCTCATTCATCTAGCACCCAGGAGATTTTTCTTTGTTGTTTACTCCCTGTTTCTGATTTGATTTAGTTGCCAAAGAGATGAACAGAGCCTCTATCATCTGTGTCATTTTCCCCTTCCAAAACCACCTGTTTGCCTTATTGATTGTTTGTTTTGCTGTGCAGAAGCTTCTTAGTTTGATAGAGTCCCATTCATTAAATTTTGCTTTTATTTTCCTTGCCGTTGAGGTCAAATTCATGAAATCCTCACTAAATCCATGAATTTAACACATGTGTTTTCTTTTATGCAATTTATTGTTTCAGATCTTATATTTGGGTCTATAATTCATTTTGAGTTAATTTTGGTATATAGTGATAGCAGTCTAGTTTCATTCTCTGGCTTGCGGCTTTCCAATTTTTCCAGTACCATTTATTAAAGAGGTGTTCCTTTCTCTATTGTATGTTTCTGGATTCTTTGTTGTGAATTATCTGTCTGTATATAGGTGGGTTTAATTATGGACTCTCAATTCTGTTTCATTGGTCCATCTTTTTTTTTCTGACAATAGCATGCTGTTTTGATTATTGACACTTTGTAGTGTACTTTGAACTCAGGCAGAGTGATACATCCAGCCTTCTTTTTTCCCTCAAGACTACTTTGTCTACTCAGAGTCTTTTTGATTCCATACAAAGCTTATAAATTGTTGTTCTATTTCTTTAAAAAATGCCACTGGGATTTTGATGCGGATTGCATTATCTGTATAATGCTTTAGGTAATAAGGTGACTTTAAGTATGTTGATTCTTCCAATCCATGAACATGGAAAATCTTTCCATTTCTTTGTATCTTTCTAAATTTCTTTTCATCATATCTTAGAGTTTTCATTGTTTGAGTCCCTCATATTTTATTAGGTCTATTTTTAGGCATTTTATTCTTTTTGTTGCAATAAAATAAAAAAGTATTTTTTTCTGAAAATAATTTGAGTATAATAATGCTGTGGATTTTTGTACATTGATTTTGTATCTAAAACTGTACTACATTTTGTATTACTTTTAAAAGTTTTTAGAGAATAGTTTTCTATATAGAGAATTGTGTCACTGCAAAAAGTGAAAATTTGATTTTCTCATTCCCTATTTGGGTGCTTTTTATTTTTTCTCTTGCCGAATTATTCTAGCTAAGATTTTCAATATTATTTTGAATAATAGTGGTGATAATGGACAGCCTTTTTCTTGGTCATGATCTTAGAGGGAAGGTTTTGAGTTTTTCTCCATTAAATATGACATAAGCTAAGGGTTTTATATATGTGGACTTTACTATGTTGAGGTATTTTCCCTTCTATATCATTTTGTTAAGTGTTTTCATCATAAATGGATGCGATTTCTTGACAAATGCTTTTTCTGCACCTAATGACATGATCATACAATTTTCATTCTTCATTTTTTCAATGTGGTGTATTACATTGTCCAGTTTGTGTGTCAAACCATCCCTGTAACACTGGGACAAAGCTCACTTGATCATGATGTATAATCTTTTTAATGTGTTGTTGTATTTCATTTGCTAGTATTTCATTTAGGATTTTGCATCTGTGTTTATGAGAGATATTAGTCTGTAGCTTTCTTCCTTTGTGTTAACTTTACCAGGTTTTGACATCGGGATAATGTTGGCCTTATCAAATGAGTTAGAATGCATAGCCTTTTTAAAAAAAAAATTGGAAAGAATTGAGAAAAATAGGTATTAAATCTTCTTTGAATGTTTGGTAGAATTTTCTTGTGAAACCATCTGGTCCTATACTTTTACTTTTCGAGATGTTTTGATGATTGTTTCAATTTCCATACTGTTGGTCGATCTATTTAGATTTCCCAGTTCATTATTCAGTCTAGGAAGGTTGTATATTTTTCAGAACTTGTCCATTTTTTCTGGGTTATTAAATTTGCTGTCATATAATTTTTCACAGCTTTTCCGAATGATCCTTTGTATTTTATCGCTTTCTGTCATAACTTCCCCTCTTTCATTCCTGAATTTTTTTATTCGTGTCCTGTCTTTTTTTTCTACAATGAGTCTAGCCAGGAGTTTGTCAATTTATTAATCTTCTCAAAGAGCAAGCTCTTTGTTAAATTAATTTTCTTCTATTGCCTTTTTATTCTCAATTTTATTTAATCTGCTTTAATTTTGAATATTTCTTTTCTTTTGTTCATTGGGCTTCATTTATTCTTCTTTCTCACTTTTTAAGATGTAATGTTAGGTTGTTTGGGGTGCTCATTCTTGTTTCTTGAAATAGGCTTGTAATGATATGAACTTTCCTCTTATTTCTGCTTTTGCTAAGTTCCAAATGTTTTGATATCTTGTACTTTCATTTTTATTTGTTTCTATGTATCTCTCACTCCTTTTATTTTTTGTCTGACCCAGTCATTCTTTAGTAGCATGTTGTTTAATCTCCATGTATTTATGGTTCTTCCTGCTTTCTTTTTACATTTGATCTCTAATTTTAAAGCATTATGGTCATTGTGTTTTTGTCAATTTCTCCTTTTGGTTCTGTTAGTCACTTGACATATTTTGGGGGTGCTTGATTGGGAACAAAATATTAATAAGTTTTAGGCCTTCTTAATGTTTGGTTCCCTTTATCATTATGAAGTGTCCATCATTGTCTCTTGTCACCTTATTTTATTGAAGTCTATTTCATCAGATATAATTATGTTTATATCCACTTTTCTCTGAATGCTATTTATTAGAATGTTGTTTTCCACTTTCACTTGAGTCGATATTTGTCCTTGCAGCTAAAATATGTCTGGCAGGGTTTAGTTTTTTGATCCCATCTGCTAATCTATGCTTATTTATTGATGAGTTCAGTCCACTTACATTAAGTGTGATTAAGAAACATAAGGTTTTCCTATAGCCATTTTATCTTTTATTTTGTGTTACCAAGTGTCTCTATTGTTTATTTGTTCTTGTGTTCTTATTATTTATTTGTTTACTTATTTATTTATTAATTAAGTTTATTGAGACAACATTGTTTAAAACAATTATATAATTTTCAGGTGTATATTATAATTTGATATCTGTATATTCTATTGTGTGTTTACCACCCAAAATCTAGTTTCCTTCAGCTACCATATATTTAATCCCCTTTACCCACATCACCCTAACCCTACCCCCTTATATTTGATGCCCTCTAATTGTCTATCTACCCGCTCCTCGCCCACCCCCTACCCACAGGTAACCACTAGTCTATAGTTCACGTCCATGAGTCTCTGTTTGTCCTATTTGTTTCTTACTTTTAGGTTTATATACCACATATAGGTATTATCATGTGATTTTTAACTTTTTCTGTCTTATTTTTCTGGCTTATTTCACTTAGCATGATTATCTCGAAGTCCATCCATGCTGTAGCAAATGGCAGTATTTCATCTCTTCTTATGTGTGAGTAATATTCCATTGTATATATGTACCAAAACTTCTTTAGCCAATAATCTATTGTAAGACACTTCGGTTGCTTCCATGTCCTGGCCTCCATGAATAATGCTGCTATGAACATCGATGTGCAAATATCTTTTTGGATATAGGTTTTCAAGTCTGTGGGGTAAACACCCAGTAGAAGACTTGCTAGATCATATGGTAGATCACTTCTTAGTTTTTTGAGGAACACCCATACTGTTTCCCTAGTGGCTGTACCAATTTGCAGTTCCATCAGCAGTGTATGAGGGTTCTTTATTCTCTGCATACTCTCCAACATTTGTTATTATTTGTCATGTTAATTATAGCTATTCTGACAGGTGTAAGATGGTATCTCATTGTGGTTTTGATTTGCATTTTCCTAATAGCTAACGATGTTGAGCATCTTTTCAAATATTTGTTGGCCATTTGTATGTCCTCTAGGGAGAAGTGTCTATCCAGGTCCTTTGCCTATTTTTTGATAGGATAATTTGCTTTTATTTTTGTTATTGAGTTGTATGTGTTCTTTGTATATTTTGGATATTAAGCCCTTATTGGAGGTGTTACTTAAAATATATTTTTCCATTCAGATGGTTGTCTCTTTACCTTGTTGATGATTTCTTTTGCTGAGCAGAAGCTTTTTGGTTTGGTGTAGTCCCATTAATTTATTTTAGCTTTTACTTCCCTTGCCTTTGAGGTCAAATTCATAAAATCCTCTTTAAGATCAAGGTTCTTGAGTTTATGTTCTCTGTTTTTTTCTATGCTTTTTATTGTTTCAGGTCTTATATTCAGGTCCTTAATCCATTTTGAATTAATTTCGGTGTGTGATGATAGAAAACTGTGTAGTTTCATTCTTTTGCAGGTGGCTTTCCAATTTTCCCAGCACCATTCATTGAATAGGCTTTTCTTCCTCCACGATATGTTTTTGGTTTTTTGTCAAAAATTATTTGCCCATATAAATATGGGCTTACTTCTGGACTTTGATTCTGTTCCACTGGTCTATGTGTCTGTTTTTCTGCCAATGCCATGCCGTTTTGATTACTGTCACTTTGTAGCATAATTTGAAGTCAGTAAGAGTGATGCCTCCAACCTTGTACTTTTATCTTAGGTTGGCTTTGGCAATCTGAGGTCTTTTGTGCTTCCATACAAATCTGGTGATTTTTTGTTCTATTTCTTTAAAAAATGCCTATGGGATTTTTAAATCTGTATGATGCTTTAGGTAATATGGTCATTTAACTATGTTGATTCTTCCAATTCAAGAACATGAAATATCTTTCCATTTTTTTGTATCTTCTTTGATTTCTTTTAATAGGGTCTTGTAGTATTCATTAAATAGATCCTTCATATATTTTGTTGAATTTATTTCTAAATATTTTATTCTTTTTGTTGCAATTGCAAATGGAATTATTTTTTCCACTTCTTTTGCTAATGCTTCATTATTAGAGTATAGGAAAGCTATGTATTTTTGAACATTGATTTTGTATCCAGAGACTTTACTGTAGTTGCTTATTGTTTCTAGTAGTGTTCTTGTGGAGTCCTTAGGGTTTTTTATATAGAAAATCATGTCATCTACAAATAGTGACGGTTCCACTTCTTCATTTTCTATTTGGACACCTTTTATATCTTTCTCTTGTCTGAACAGTGGTGATAGTAGTCAGCCTTGTCTTGTTCCTGATCCTAGAGGGAAGGTTTTTAGTTTTTCACTATTAAGTATAATATTGCCCAAGGGTTTGTATAGATGGCCTTTATTATGTTAAAGTACTTTCCTTCTATATCAGTTTTGATGTGTTTTGATCATAAATGGATGCTGTATCTTGTTGAAGGCAATTTCTGCATCTATTGATATGATCATATAATTCTTATTTTTTAATTTGTTTATGTTGTCCATCACATTAATTGATTTGCATATGTGCCATCCCTGTGCCTCTAGAATGAAGGCCACTTTATCGTGGTGTATAATCTTTTTGATATGTTGCTGTATTTGGTTCACTAGTACTTTATTTATGATTTTTGCATCTATGTTCATGATAGAAATTAGTCTGTAGTTTTCTTTTTTTGTTGTTATTATCTTTGCCAGGTTTTGGTATCAGAGTAAAATGAGCTTCATAAAATGAGTTTGGAAGTATTGCCTCCTCTTTGAATATTTGGAAGAATTTAATGAGAATTGGTATTAAATCTTCATTGAATATTTGGTAGAATTCACTGGTGCAGCCATCTGCTCCTGGACTTTAACTTTTTAGTAGGTTTTTGATGATTGTTTCAATTTCCATACTGCTGATCGGTCTATTTAGGTTTTCCAATTCTTCCTGATTCAGCCTCAGAAGTTTGTACTTTTCTAAGTACTGGTCCATTTCTTCTAGGTTATTAAATTTGGTGTTTTATACTTTTTCATAGTACTCTTGTATGTTACTTTGTATTTTGGAGATTTCTGTCATCATTTCTCCTTTCATCCCTGATTTTGTTTATTTGTGTCCTTTCTCTTGTTTTCTTTAGTAGTCTTGCCCATGATTTGTCAATTTTATTAACCTCAAAAAACCAACTCTTTGTTACATGTATTTTCTCTATTTTTTTTTGTTTGCTCATTTTCAATTTCATTTATTTCTGCTCTAATTTTGATGATTTATTTCCTTCTGCTTACTGTAGGCTTCATTTGTTCTTCCTTTTCTAGTTTTATAAGATGAAGCATTAGGTTGTTTATTTGGGCAATCCTCCTATGATTGCTTTTGCTGTATCTCAAAAGTTTTAATATGCTGTACTATCATTATCATTCATTTCTATGTAGCTCTTGATCTCCCTTTTTATTTCTTCCCTGACCCAGTTTTTCTTCAGTAGCATGTTGTTTAATACCCATGTATTTGTGGTTCTTTTTTATTTTTATTTTTTGCAGTTGATCTCTTGATTCAAAGCATTATGATCAGAGGATATCATTATTTATAATTGTTGAGGCTATCTCTGTGTCCCAGTATGTGGTCAATTCTTGAGAATGTTCCATGTGCACTAGAGAAGAATGTCTAAGTAACTGTTTTGGTGTGGAAGGCTCTGTAAATGTCAATTATTGCTACTTGGTCTAATGTGTCATTTAAGGATATTATTTCCTTATTGATTTTCTGTTTGGATGATCTGTCCATATCTGACAGTGGGGTATTTAGGTCCCCTACTACAGTAGTGTTTTGGTCTGGTTTCCCTTTTGTTCTTAGTAATTGCTTTATGTATTTTGGAGCTCCCTGATTGGAAGCATAGATATTAATAAGTGTTATATCTTCTTAATGCATGGTTACCTTTATCATTATGTAGTGTCCTTCAGTATCTTTATCTTTTTATTTTGAAGTCTATTTCATCTGATATTAGTACCACTATTCTCGCTTTTTTCCTTAATGTCATTTGCTTGAAACGTCATTTTCTCCCCTTGCAGTTTAAGTCTGTATCTGTCTTTGGAGCTGAGATGTGTCTCCTGGAGGCAGCATATGGTTGGGTTTTGTTTTTAAATCCAATCTGTAACTCTATGCCTTTTTATTGGTAAGTTCAGTCCATTTACATTTAGGGTGATTATTAAAATATAAGGTCTTCTTATAGCCATTTTTTCTTTTGCTTTCTGGTAACTCGGTGTTTCCATTGCTTCCTTGTCCTTGTGTTTCTGTTTTCTTTATTGTCATTGGCTTTTGCCTCTAGTTCTTCTTGTTTTATGTTATATACTTCAGTTCTGAATCTTCTGTGTGTGGTTACCGTTATTAATATATAAACAATAAGTATATATATATATATATATACTGTCATCCAATTTCTTCTGCACGTGCCTTATCTCCATTTTTCTTTGTGAATTTGGATCTTTGAATCCTCCCCTTTTCAGTCATTGTTTTCTCAATTTGTCCCTATTATGCTGAACATTCACTACTATCTTGCTATAACATTTCTCTTTTTATTGTTTAAGCTTATAATGCCCTGTTCTTAGTAAGGGTTGCACTCCTATGCTTCTATTTTCCTGATAGTCACTTTATTCCTAATTATGTATTTTTTTTTTAGTCATTTTGTTTTAGGTAAGCCAACCCCTTTCAGTATTTCCTGTAATGCAGGCCTTGTTGTGGAGAATTCCCTCAATTTTTGTATGTCTGGAAAGCTCTTCATTTTTCCCTCATATCTAAAGGACAGCTTAGCTGGATACATTATTCAAGGCTGGTAGTTCTTGTCACTTAATAGTTTAAATATTTGATTCCATTCCTTTCTGGCTTGAAAGGTTTTCTCTCAGAAGTCTGACAATCTAATGGGTTTATCTTTATAGTTACCATTCTCTTCTCCCTGTCTGCCCTGAGAAATCTGTCATTGTCATTCATTTTTGATAACTTTAATACAATGTATCTTGGTGAAGGCTTTTTCAGGTTCAGATAATTGGGTTGTCTGTTGACTTCTTGAATTCCAAGCTCAAGCTCGTTTCTTAGTTAATTTTGGGAAATTCTCATCAACTGTTTTTCTAAAAATGCTTTCTAATCCCTCCTCCTTATCCTCGCCTTCAAGAATGCCCATTGTTCTTATGCTTCCTCTCCTGAAGGTATCAGCTAGTTACTGAATTTCACTTTCATTTTTTAATTCTTTGATTTCTCTCTTCTTCCTTCCTGCCCTGATAACTCCATTTGGTCAACTCTATTTCCCAAACTTTTCATTTTTCAACTCTTGCAGTGTGTTCTTCATCTCCAGAAGTTCTATTTGTTTCTTTCTGAGGGTTTCAATCTCCTTGCTCTGCTCATCTAGTTGTTTTGGAATTCACTGAGGTTTTTCAGAAGTACCAACCTGAATTCTCTGTAATTTAAATTGAATATTTCTATGTCTATAAGTTTATTTTCTAGAGATTTTTCTCTTTCTTTCTGAGATATTTTGTCACCTTGGTTGTTCATGGTGTTTAATGGGCTATTTCTCCACCTGTGCATTAATGGAAGTGTATTCTGCTTTTTTTTTCTAAAAAGATTTATTATGTAAAGGACTCTCTTTATCCTGCTGCAAGGAAGGAGCTTTTCTTTTGGTGTCTAAGCCTCTTGGATCACTGCTTTATATAAAGCCTTAAAAATGCCTTTTTATTTTTTGATAGATATTTAATTATGCTCACTGCCCTTCGTTTCAGTCCCTGTCAGTGTCAGCAAGAGTCTCAGAAGTGTTTGCTCAGATTCCCCTGGGACTTTGTGGTGTTTGGTCTCAGAGAATATAGGTGGAGGAGCCCCAGGGGTTGAGGTTGGGGGCTGTGGCTCAGCCTCTGTTTGAACCCCACAGCCTGTAAAATTCAACTGTTGTTTTTATGTAGAACCTGCTTTTCTGCCATCCCTGCTTCTCTGCTTCCTGCCCTGATGACTGGGCCCTGCCGGTAGCTGCGTGGAGCTCACAGCTCTCCCAGGAAGGGCTGTTCAGGGAAGTCGCCACACCTTCTCCCCTCCACTTCTTCCTATAGAGAGCTCTGGTGGCTCTAAGAGACAGCTTCTTTATTTCTCCAGTCCACTGCCTGACATCCAGGTTTCTGACCTTTTGTAGCTCTTATGCACAGATCTCACATTCAAACATGCTGGTATTTTTTGTTGAGTTTTAGCTGTTCAGCATATTGTTGTTTCCAGGGGAGAGATCTGGGGGCATCTCTTACTCTGCCATGTTTCCAAAGATACTTCTTATCTTTCTGTTCTTATTATTTTAATTTGGTGGTATTTTATGTTTGTTTTTTTCTGTGTTTCTTCTTGTTTTATGTTATGTGTCCCTGTTCTGGATTTTTCTGTGTGTGGTTCCCATTAATTTTATGTGAAAGCATATTGCATATATACAGTAGTTCATTTTATTCTTTGTGTGCCTTACCTCCATTACTCTTTGCAGATTTGGATCTTTACCTGCTCCACTTCTCTGTTTTTGTTGTCTCAAATTATCACTATATATAATAAAATTTTATTTCTGAGTTGCAGTTGCTGTTATCTTCTCTTTTTAGTATTTTTTTCTTTTTTACTTTAACCATTACATAACAGTTAAGCTTATAATGCCCTGTTCTTAATAAGGATTGCACTTTACTGCTTCTGTCTGCCTACTCATTATATTACCCATAGTAATGTATGTTTTCCTTTTTGTTTCATGTAGAATCACCCCTTTCAGTATTTCCTATAATGCAGGTCTTGTGTTGGAAAATTCCCAGCTTCAATATGTCTTAAAAGGCCATTTTTTTCTTCATTTCTAAAAGAGAACTACACTTGATATATTATTTATAGCTGGTAATGTCTTTCTTTCAGTAGTTTGAATATTTGACTCCACGCCTACCTAGCTTGTAAGATTTTTGCTGAGAATTCTAATGAATCGCATGAGATTTCTTTTATAAGTTACTGTCTTCTTTTCCCTGTTTGCCTTGAAAACTTTCTTTGCCATTAATATTAACAATTTTAATATAGTCTTCTTGGAGAAGAACTTTTTGAATTGAGATAATTAGGTATTCTATTTCCTTCTTGGATTAGAAGATCCAGCTCTTCTTAATGTGGTCACTGTTCTCTTCTCCCACTCTTCTTCTGATATACCCATTATTCTTATGTTGCTTTTTCAGACTGTCAGTTTTTATAGAGCTCTTTCATTTTTTTTTCATTCTTAAGTGTCTCTCATTTTTTTCTGTATCATTTCTAGATTTCTGTCTTCAGTATCACTAATTCTTTCCTTCATCTGGTCAGCTCTGTGTTCCTAGGCTTGATATTTTATTCTTCGTCTCTTTTAGTGAATTCTTTCTCTCTAAAAGTGTAATTTGACTCTTTTTTAGAGTTTTAATCTCCTTGTAAAAGTATTCATTTTATTTGTTGATTTTGTTTCAAATTTTTTTAAATTGTAGGTCAGAATTTTTTTTACATCTCACTGAGTTGTTTTAGAAGTTAAATCTTGATTTTTCTATCATTTAAATTGAATATTTTTATATCATTAAGCTTATTTCTAGAGATTTTTAATTTTTTTCTGAGCTGCCTTGTCACCTTGGTTGTTCATGGTGTTTGATGATCATTTCACCACCTAGGCATTAATGGGAGTACAATCTGCTTTTTTTTTTTAAAGAAAATAAAAAAACTTGTTACAGAATGATCTCTCTTTAGTAGTTAATAAGAAGATTTATTTTATTTCCAATAGGAGGTACCTTAGCTTCCTGCACTGCCTAAGTCTGCTAGATAGCTGCTTTGTGGTTAATAATTTTCTATATTCCTCTGGAAAGGTGTGTGTCTCCTCTGTGACTAGGACGCCTTGGTTCCAGATTACCACCATTATGGGATAATGTCAAGGGCGAAGGGGGTCTAAGCCTCTAAAAAGTTTCTGAACCAACAGTTCTGTTCCAATTGTCAGGTGCAATGCTCTACTGTTGCCTAACTAGAAGAGGGTGGGGTGAACTGGGAGTTGCCAGCTTAGTGTGTAGCTGTTTTCCTTCTACTGATCCTATCTCAGGCTCTAGCTGCTTTCTATTTGTATCTCCTCCCCTATCTTTGGGACTGTCTGCTGTGTATGTTTTGGTTCTGTTTGCATCATATCCTCTGTGGTTCTGTGCTTGCACAGGGAGGTTATGAGGAGTCGGTAGAAGTGCATGCTCTGGGATGGTGGGGGATGGCAGCCCAGCACTGTGACTCAGCTCTCTGCCTAGGAAAGGTGGTTGCTAAGACACCACTGTTGTCCCTCAGTGCTTGGTCTCAAGAAGTTGCAGGAAGATTGAAGATTGAAGATTGCTGCTCTCTGTCTTGCTCCCTGGGTTCTGCTGTGTTGAAAATGCTTATCCCTCAGGCAGAACTGTTCAAGTCTTTAAAGAGCATTGTTGTTTTTCCCTCCCCCTCACCCTCATGGGAGCTCCAAGCTGCTTCCCACAGTGCCTGGCTCTGTCTCTCTCTGTCCCCCTGTCATGTGCCTTCAATGTCCACCTTCTGAGGCTCTAATGCACAGAACTCAGACATGCTTGTGTGCAGGTTGGTTGTTATTTGTTGAGATGTAGGTGATTAGCTCTTTATAGTTTCAAGGGGATAAACAAAAAGAGATCTCTCACACTGCCATGCTTCTGACATCACCTCAAGACACATCATAATTAAAATGCCAAAGATTAAAGACAAAGAGAGAATCTTAAGAGCAGCAAGAGGAAAGCAATCAGTTATCTACATTAGATTGTTAGCTAATTTCTCAACAGAAACTTTTCAGGACAGCAGGGACTGGCAAGAAATATTTAAATTAAAGACAAGAACATACAACCGAGATGACTCTACTCAGCAAAGCTATCATTTAGAATCGAAGGACAAATAGTTTCCCAGACAAGAAAAAGCTAAAGGAGTTTATCACCACCTAGCCAGTATTACAGAAAATGTTAAAGAGACTGCTTTAAGAAAAAGAAGAGATGAGGTCAAGATGACAGACTAGGTAAAAGCAGTGTTCGCCTCATCTCAGGTCCACGTTAAAATTACAACCAAATTATAAAAAATAATCCACGTGAAGAATCACGTGAAGTCCAGCTGATCATAATATGTACATTTGATAATATAAAGAAGGAGCAAAGCTGGTAGGAGGGACAAAGTCACAAATTGCACTGGACCCACACCAGCAGGGTGCAGTGAGCATGGGGAAGGAAAGCGAGATTGCAGAGGACCCCCGAAAGACAAAGGGATTCTAGCCCCATATGAGAGCTCCCAAGTTAAGGTCCCAGCCCAAGGAAGAGGAATTCCCAAAAGATCTGATTGTAAATATCAGAAGAGATTCTGGCCATCTGGGTGAGATAGAAGGAGACTGAAATCTCAGACATCCTGTTAAAGGGCCCACACACAGGCTCTCTCATGCACAAACCCTCACCTGGGGCACTGGTGTTGAAATGGAGGCTCAGGAAAGATTCGTATGGTGAAAGATTACATTACCTGGCACCAGAACAGGGCTGGACAAACAGCCACCATTGTGCCTTACTTGGGGCCCCCTACAGGCCATCTACAGACCTGTGCCAGTTTGCCTATGCAGATCCCTCCCCAGATCCCTGCCCCCACACAGCTAATTCTGAAGCTGGACTGGCCTGAGGAGATAAGCCCACCCCACCCAACCCACAGATTGCCTGGGATCCCTTGTTGTCAGGTGGCTGCCCCACCCCACCTCTCTGTAGAGCTGAACATTCCACGCAGGCAGCAGACCTCAGCCAGTGCTGTGACCTCATTTCAGGGACAGTTTCAGGGATATCACTGCTGCCAACATGAGCTTGGGCAGATTGTGGGGATCTGAGGGGCACGAATTGTGGGAACACACAGGCAGACACAGAAGTTGCAGGAAGATTGAGGATGTACTGGCCTGACTGCCATTGTCTTCCTGATACCCTGCAAATAAAAAGCAAATAAAAGCACTCAGTTCAATAGCAAATAAAAGCACTCAGTTCGTGCAGCCCATGCAAAGCCTGTGCATCCAGAAGAAGCTTTCAGTGGCAGACCACAAACACATGCCTGTGAGCTTCAGTAGGTCTAGAACAGATCTCAGGTATCTGCAAGCCCAAGGTGTGCAGCAGCTAACCCTTATGCAATCTGGGACTTGTATAGGAAGCCACAGATACAACACTGGCACATAAGCTGACATGTCAGTGGCATACCAAAATCTGTTTAATATATAGAGGTGACTCCCTGGGTCCTTGTGCCACCCAATACCCATATCTCCCAGAAGTTCTTCAACTTTTGGAGTCTTACAGGGAATTGACAAGTGGCTCCAGCCTTAAGGAGCCCGCATTCTTCTGCTAAACTGCACAAGGTCCAATACTGAAGGTAACTGGACCATGGCCTGCAACGTCATCTCTTCCACTTACTTATAGATCCAGCATAGGCAGCAACCATCTGTGGATCACTTTGTAGCTCTCACTCTAAGCAATCAAAAGAAGCAGGTGTTGTTGTTCTACTGGGGTGCCCCTCCCAAGGGGCCACACCAATGCACCCAGATGCTGGCACTAGATCACAATAGAGCAACTCCTGATTAGCCCCATAAACAGCACACACAAAGGATAGTCTCAACAAGTATACAAGCCTTCTAGGGTAAATCTTACCCACTGGGCTCAGCCCCAACAGAGCAACTCATATCCTGAGGGCATAGCATATTTCCATAGTTACTCAATCTAAGTGTTAATCCCATCCACTGAGATACTAACACCAAAAAAGGCTTAGCCACAACAGATCACACACAACCCACACAAAGAACATGTCCAGAGCCCCTGTTGAAGGTGATTAGGGAGAGTGCACCACTGGGCCACACAGGACACCTTCCACATAAGGCCAAGGCTAAAAGACCAAACAAATTTCCCTACACATAGAAACAAACATAGAGAGCTAATAAAATGAGAAAACAAACATTCCACAAAACAATAGGAGAAAGCTCTAAAAAATAAGCTAATTGAAATAAAGGCAAGCAACCTACCAGAGACAGAGTTCAATATAATGGTCATAAGGATGATCAATGAAATTAGAAGGAGAATGAATGACCTTGATGAGAATTTCAACAGAGATAGTAAACATAAAAAAAAAAGTAGAAACCATAAAAAGACAAATGAAGAATAGAACTGAAATGAAGAATACACTAGAAGGATTCAACTGTAGTTTAGACAAAACAGAAGACAGAATCAGCAAACTGGAAGAAAAAATAGCAGAAAACATTCAATCAGAACAGCAGAAAGAAAAAAGAATTTTAAAAAATGATAACAGTTTAAAAAACCTCTGGAACAATATGAAGTGTAACAATATCTGTGTCATACAGTACCAGAAGGAAAAGAGAGAGCTAGGGTTTGAGAATCTATTTGAAGAAATAATAACAAAGAAATTCTCTAACCTGGTAAAGGAATTAGACATATAGGTCCAGGGTGCACAGTCTCAAACAAGAAAAATTCAAACATACCTAACCAAGACACATCATAATTAAAATACCAAAGGTCAAAGACAAAGAGAAAATATTAAAAGCAGCAAGAGAAAGGCAGCTAGTTACTTACAAGTTTACCCCATAAGAATGTCTGCTGATTTTTCAATGGAAACTTTGAGGTCAGAAGGAATTGACAAGAAATATTCAAAGTTATGAAAAACAAGAATCTAGAACCCCAAAAACCCTACCCAAAAAGGCTTTTGATTAAAATAGAAGGTAAGATAAAAAGCATCCAGATAGGAAAAGCTTAAGAAATTCATCACCAACAAGCCAGTATTACAAGAAATGTTAAAAAGGACTTCTGTAAACAGACAAGAAGGAGGAGAAAAATATATGAATAATAAAATGCCAATAATTACATATCTATCAAAAATCACTTTAAATGTAAATAGATAGCTGAATGAATAAGAAAACAAGATCCATGCATATGCCATGCAAGGGTCTCACTACAGATCAAACGACACTCACAGACTGAAAGTAAGGGGATAGAAAAAGATATTTCATGCAAATGAAAATGAAAAAAAAAGCTGGGGTAGCAATACTTATGCCAGATGAAATATACTTTTTAAAAAAGGCTATATAATAAGAGACAAAGGAGGCATTACATAATGATAAAGGGATCAATACATTGAGAAGGCATACCCTGAATAAACATATACACATCCAACACAGGGGCACTTACTTATATAAAGCAATTATCGTATGACATAAAAGAAGAGAATAACAGCAATACACTCATAGTAGGGGATTTTAACACCCCATTGACCCCAATGGACAGATCTTCCAGACAAAAAGTCAACAAGAAAACAATGGGTGAGCCTAAAAGACACACTAGACCACATGGATTTAATTGATATTTTCAGAGCATTTTACCCCAAAGCAGCAAAATATACATTCTTCTCAAGTGCACATGGAATGTTTTCCAGGATAGACCACATATTAGGCCATGAAACAAGTTTCAGTAAATTTAAGAAGTCTGAAATTATATCAAGCATCTTCTTCGACCATACTGGTATGAAACTGAAAAATCAACTACAAGAAAAAAATGGAAAATACAGAAACACATGAAGACTAAATAACATGCTACTAAACAATGAATATATAACAATGAGATCAAGGAAGAAATCAAAAGATACCTAGAGATAAATGAAAATGAAAACACAATGACTTGAAATCTATGATACATAGCAAAAGCAGTCCCGAGAAGGAAATTCATAGCAATACAGGGCTACATCAAGAAACAAACAAACAAAAAGCTCAAATAAACAGTCTAACACTACTTTAAAAAGAACTAGAAAAATAACAGCAAACAAAGCCCAAAGTGGGTAGAAAAAAAGGAAATAATAAAGATCAGAGCAAAAATAAATGAAATAGGGTCTAGAAAAAGTATACAAAAGATCAATGAAACCAAGAGTTGGTTCTTTGAAAGGATAAAAAAAAATTGATAAACACTTAACCAGACTCATCAAGAAAAAAAGAGAAAAGACGCAAATAAATAAAATCATAAATGAAAGAGGAGAAATAACTACAGACTCCACAAATTCAGACTCCAGAAATTCAAAGGATCATAAGAAAATGCCATGAGCAATTATATGCCGACAAATTGGACAGTCTGGAAGAAACTAATACATTCCTAGAAACATATGATCTCCCAAGACTGAGTCAAGAAGAAACAGAATATCTGAACCAATGAAATACCACCAATGAAATCAAATCAGTAATTTAAAAACTCCCCAAAACACAAAAGTCCTGGACCCAATGGCTTCACAGGCAATTTTTACTAACATTCAAAGAAGAATTAACACCTATTCTTCTCAAACTATTTCAAGAAATTCAAGAAGAGGGAAGGCTTCCTAATTCCTTTTATGAGGCCACCATTATCTTGATTTCTAAAATAAAAATTATCTTGATTTCTAAAAAGATATTACAAAAACAAAAGCTATAGGCTGATATCTCTTATGCACATTGATGCAAAAATTCTTGATAAAATATTAGCAAACCCAATTCAGCAATACGTTAAAAATGTCATACACTATGATCAGGTTGGATATCAAGTTGGATTTATTCCTAGAATGCAAGGTTGGTACAATATTTGCAAGTTAGTGAATGAGACATACCGCATAAACAAATTGAAAGATAAAAATTATATAATCATGACATTGGATGCAGAAAAATTATTTGACAAAACCCAACATTCATTTATGATTAAAAATAAACTCTCAGCAAAATGGGAATAGAGGGATCATTCCTCAATGAATTAAAGGCCATATATGACAAACCTATAGACAACATCATACTTAATGCGGAAAGGCTAAACACTTTTTTTTTAAGTTCAGGAAAAGACAAGTATGCCCACTTTCACCACTTCTGTTCAACATTATAGTGGAAGTCCTAGCCACAGCAATCAGACAGGAAAGAGAAATAAAAGCTTTCCAAATTTGAAAGGAAGAAGTAAAACTCTCACTATTTGTGGGTCACATGATACTATATATAGAGAACCCTAAAGAGTCCACCAAAAAAAATCTGTTAGAACTGATCAATAAATTTAGTAAAGTAGCAGTATACAAAATTTATATTTAGAAATCAATGGCATTTTTATATACCAATGATAAACTTTCAAAAAGAAAAATTAAGAAAACAATCCCATATGCAATTGCATCAAAAATAATAAAACACCTAGGAGTCAAATTAACCAAAGAGGTAAAAGACTGGTTCTCAGAAAATTATAAGTCATTAAAGAAAAAAATTGAAGAAGATACAAATAAATAGAAGCATATATACTGCTCATGATTAGGAAGAATCAACGTCATTAAAATGGCCATACTATCCAAAGTAATTTATCAAGTCAATGCAATTCCTATCAAAGTATCAATGGCATTTTTCAGAGAGCTAGAATAAATAATTTTAAAATTCATATAGAACCATAAAAAAATCTTTATAGCCACGGCAATCTTGAGAAAGAAGAACAAAGTTGGAGGTATCACACTACCTGATGTCAAACTATACTACAAGGCTATAGTAATCAAAACAGCGTGGTTAAAAATATATACATTAATCAAGGGAACAGAATAAAGAGCCCAGAAATAAATCCATGTCTATATGCTCATCTAATATATGACAAAGGACACAGGAATATACAATGTCTTAAAGATCATCTCTTCAATAAATGGTGTTGGGAAAATCGAACAGATACATGTAAAAAAAATGAGATTGGACCACATTTTTATACCATATACAAGAATAAACACTAAATGGATTAAAGACTTAAATGTAAGATCTAAAACATAAAACTTATTGAAGAAAACAGGCAGTAATCCCTCTGATATTGCTACTAGTAATTTATTTTCAGAAAAAAAAAAAAGGTCCTTGGGCAAGGGAAACAAAAGAAAAAATAAACAAATAGAACTATATGAATCTAAAAAGTATTTGCACAGCAAAGGGAATCATCAACAAGTGAAAAGACAACTTACTGAATACAAGAAGATATTTGCTTATGATACATGGGATAAGGGATTAATAACCAAAATCATAAAGAACTCATACAACTCAACAGAATAACAACAAAAACAATCCAATTAAAAAATGGATTGAAGACCCACAACCAAAGGGGAGTGGGAAGGAGAGTTCTGAGAGAAAGTGGTGAAGAGTTAAAGAAGTAAAAATTAGCAATTGATAGGTGATCACGGGAATGAGGGGCACAGTTTAGGAAATGCTTTGAGTGGCTATGTGTAGAGCCAGAGGAAAGATAGAGTAGTCAGGGGGATCATTTCATAAACTATATAAATGTTTAACCAATGTACCGTATACATGAAACTAAGAAAACTCACAATGAGGTATCACCTCACATCTGTCAGTGTGGCTATGATCAGTAAATCAACAAACAAGTGTTGTCAGGGATATGGAGAAAAGCGAACTTTTGGACACTGTTGTTGGGATTGTGAAATCCCTCAGAAAATTAAAAATAGAACTACCAGTTGATTAAACAATTCCATTTCTGTGTATATATTTTAAAAAATCCAAAACACTAAATTGAAAAGGTATATGCACCCCTACATTAATGATAGCATTATTTGCAATAGCCAAGATACGGAAGCAACCTAAGTACCCATAGCTAGATGACCGAATAAAGAAGAAATGACTATTACTCAGCTATAAAAAAGGATGAAATCTTACCATTTGCAACAACTTGAATGCACCTAGAGAGTACTAAGTTGAGTGAAACATGTCAGACTAAGACATATACTATATTATTTTAGTTATATGTGGCATCTAAAGAACAAAAAATCAATGAACAAACTAAATAAAAACAAACTTATAGATACAGAGAACAGACTTATGTTTATCAGGTGGAAGGGGCAGTGGGGAACTGGTTGAAAAACATGAAGGGATTAAGAGTACAAATTGTCAGTTACAAAATAGTCATAGGGATATAAAGTACAGCATAGGGAATATACTCAAATATATTATAATAATTATGCACGGTGTCAGATGAGTACTAAACTTATCCGGGTGATCACATTGTAATTTACACTATGTTATACACCTGAAACTAATATAATATTGTATGCCAACTGTAATTATAAAACAAAATTAAAAATGATAAAAACAATAAAATATTTAAAAGAAAAATAATCAAAAATATGAATAACAAAATGGCAATAATTACATATCTATCAATAATTACTTTAAATGTAAATTAATTAAATGCTCCAATCAAAAGAGAGGATGGCTGAATGTATATAAGAAAAAAAACAAGACACTTACATGTGCTGCCTACAAGAGACACACTTCAGATCAAAAGACACACACAGACTGAAAGTAAAAGATGGAAAAAGATGTTTCATGAAAATGAAAATAACCAAATGAAAAACCCTGGGTAGCAATACTTACACAAGACATAATAGACTCTAAAAGAAAGTCTAGCAACAGAAAAGAAGACCCACAATAATCCCACTTCTGAATATTTTTCTGAAGAAATCCAAAACACTACTTCAAAGGACATGTGTATGCACACATTTATTGCAACATTTTTTACAGTAGTCAAGATATAGAGGCAACCTGGGTGTCCACCAATGAATGAATGAATAGAGATGTGATACATATATGTAATGGAATATTAGTCATAAAAAAAAGAATAGTATCTTGCCATCCATAATAACATGGATTGTAGAGGGAAGTATGCTGGGTGGCATAAGTCAGACAGAGAGAGATAAATGACATCCGATTTCTCTTAAATGTAGAATTTAAAGAACAGAACAGAGAAACGAACAAAACAGAAACAAACTCAGAGATACAGAGAACATTTTGATAGTTGACAGATGGGAGGGGCGTTGAGGGGATGTTTAAAAAAGGAGAAGGGATTAAGATATATAAATTGGCAGTTACAAAATAGTCATTGGGATATAAAGAATAGCATAAGGAATATAGTCAATAATATTGTAATAACTATATAACTATGTATGGCATCAGATGAATACTTGATTTATCAGAGTGATCACTTTGTAAGTATATAAATGTCTAATCAGTATGTTGTACACCTGAAACTAATATAATATATACCAACTGTAATTTAAAAAAATAAATTTTTTATAAAAAGACAATTATTAATCTTTAGTTGTTTGACATTTTGAAATTCATGTAAATGTTTGATTTTTATATCAATTTCATCTTAATTATTATTTTAATCAAAATACTCTACTTTCTCCACTAGATGTCTCCAGAGAAATACAAGTAAATACTGTTAATAAGAAAAATTGCTGATACCCACCCAGTTTAAGATTTCAAAAGTCTCAGCTCCTAGGGACAAATAGTTACACTGATTACTTAGTATGACAGTGAGATCTGTCACTTGATGGCTTACTACATACAGTTATCAAAGAAAGCTTTCTGTTCTGCATCTAAATTAACATTAGAGAGATATCACGTAATGTTTACTTTGGAGTCAATTTAGTTATCTCTTTCTCCGAACGTGATTTCATTATCTTAAATATATTAGGCCGGAAAATGCCTGTAAGTTCTATGGGGCTATAGGAGGAAACCCACTTGAAATATATTAGGAGGAGGGCTCAGGAGGTCCTACTTCTTGTATGTTCTACAATGTGTTGGCTACAAATACGTGAGCCTGTACGTTGGCCTCTTTAAATTAGCCATTGATATTTAATTTCATTTTGGCTGTATGAATGTTTTTATAAGGAAAAAAATCATAAAATTTAACATTTGCTTAATTTAAATTCCTTCTACTCTTGACTTAGTTCAACATAATCTAATAATTTTAAGAAAACATTTTCCCTCACTTAAAAAAAATCAAAGATAACTGGGTCTTTGCCAGACCTTCAGAGCTGCAAACCCATGTATCAGAGAAGTCTGAGACCCTCACTGGCCAAGGTGCTTGAAGACAAGAGTTCTGCCTGTAAGAATGTGTGGCATTAATTTCAAGGTCTTATCATATTTTACAAATAGGCCACTAAGAAAGGTAAGTGATACTTAGAAGATGGGAAATGTCAAGATCCCACAGACCATATGTTGAAAAGCAGATGTTTATAAACTTTGCGCAAATAACCACTCTGCATCATTTAAAAGCAAGGAAATTAGTCCTAAAAATCTACTCTTGGCTTGAATTTCCAAGTTTATTGAATCCATAGGTCATGTTCAATTCTAGAGAGTTTAGGGCAAGTTTAATGTTAGTTACATGCTAGCGACAGTAAGCATGATATTACACTGACTTCACAGTCTTCAAAGATTGTAAGACTTTCTACAAAAAAGGATAATTTGGGAACTGACAGTAAATTACCATCCTGGTAGCTAGAAATGCCTCTGTTTTTCAGATACATTATATGATTGCATAATACACAGTTTCTTTTTTAGTTATGACTTACATTTCTGGGTCAGACTTTGCAACCCTGAAAGTCAGATTTAATTGCCAAGATTTCAATCTTCCTCCAAACTGCTAACGAAATTGCATAGTCAAATCAGGGCCAGGATCTTTTCATGAAGCAGAAGAATAAGGGTCCTATGTGGAAAGGAAGATTGACTCTTGAGTGCTCTAAAAGGAGAGAATTGTATTTCTCTCAAGATTTTTTAATCTTTTCTCAACTTAGACAACCTTTTCTTCTCACTCTCTGGAACTTTCCATTCCTTCTCTCACCCTACCCCAACTGTCAGCTATGAAACAGGACTTAATTATTAACTTCCCTGAAGCCAGAATTCTGGTTAAAGCAGTTAGTTGGAATTTCTCCCACTATATCACATTTTTGGGCTTGGCTTAGCTTTTTAAGTTGAAGTGTTTTAATGTTTTTATAGTTACCCTAAAATTTTCCTTCTCTTGGAATGTTCTCTAACCTCTAAATTAATATGTACAATCTGACCCTCGTTTTTAAGATCTTTTTTGCTGTCATTACTCATCTTGAGTATAAATGTTTGTTGAAGGCCAGCATTTGTTGGTTTCCATGGGATTTATACAAATTCCAAATAAGATGCTCAGGATGAATAGATTTAAGACTCTAATATTTGAAACTCTAGAAGGAAAGATTTAAGAACTTTCTTTTTAGTGTTATGAAAATCTATTATGATTTTTACAGAAAGGAAAACTCTATCTCCTGTCATGAGAGAGCAGTCCTCTTTTGAAATACGAATACATTTCCATTTTCACTACTCATCCCATACAATTATTTGTCCATCTAAACCACTGAAGGAATCAGGATAAATGGAAGCTATTGATTGCAGCTGATAAAAGTGTAGCCACAAGGAACAACTAGGTCAAAACTGATCTTGAAAAGAATTATCTTTTCAATTTATTGCAGGCACTAGGAAGAAAGTAGGTGACATGGCAGAAAATTATTGATTCTTTCTTTTCCTATATACACTTGATCAAGTTTACCCATTATCATTCTGGACTTTAGGTATTTAAGTAGTTCTTTTACTCCTAGGACATAATTATTCAAGTCCATATCTCTTTCTCTCTATACCCTATTCTTTCCTCTCCAGTCAAACTACATTGGATTTGAGCCAATTTCAGCTTCATTACAGAAAAACTTATAAACAATTACAGCTCTCTAAAATAAGGAGGAATGCATTAATAGTAGTGAGCATCCCAGGAAAGAGTAAATTACTACTTATAGTGGTGAAGTTAGAGAGATTTCTGTATTTTAAGTTTGATTTATTTTTCTGTATTATAAATTTTACTTTGAGTCTTCTATAATCCCATCAATTTATTTTTGACCCAAAATCCTTCTGAACACCTATTCTAAAGATTTGAAAACATTTATTCATAACGATATGTGTGCCCTGATGTTCATTGCAGCACTATTCATGATGGCCAAGATGAAAACAACCAACCAGAAAAGGCTGAGAACCATATAATTTTATTCATAAATAAATAAATTACCATGTTGCACACCTGAAACTAATATTTATTGCATGTCGAGTGTAATTAGAAATTTTTAAGTTACTTAAAGAAAAAGTACAAATTGGTAGTTATAAAAGAGTCATGGAAATGTGAAGTATAGCATAGGGAATACAGTCAATAATATTGTAATAACAGTGTATGGTATCAGATGGGTACTAGATTTATTAGGGTGATTATTCATAAAATATATACATGTCTAATGACTATGTTGTGCACTTGAAATTAATATATTGTATGTCAGTTGCAATTAAAAAATAAAAAATATTTTTAAATGTAGTTTTAATATATTTCACATAATTTTACTCTTCTAAAAAGTCATCCTATAATAAAGATGATCAGTTTTGACCTAGTTCAAACAAATGATGATATTGATGAAAATTACAGTGTATTTTTAGATTCATGAATAATCCAAAAGATAATAAAGATAATGAACATTAAATGTACATTTTAAATAATTTAATTTTATATTTATAATAATAGCATTTTTATTGAAGTAAATATTTTACACACATTGGCTAATGGGAGGTATATACCACCTCTTTATCCAGTGTCTATTGGTGGGCACTTAGGTTGCTTTCATATCTTGGCTATTGTGAACAGTGCCACAGTGAACATAGGAGTGCATAGATCTTTACAAATCAGTATTTTGATTTTCTTTGGATAAATACCCATAAGAGTAATATTTTTATCAACAGGTAGTTTTATCTTTAATTTTTTAAGAAACCTCCTAACTTTTCTATAGTGGCTGTAGCAATTTGCAGTCTCACCAACATGCATGAGGGTTTTCTTTTCTCCACATCCTTGACAGCACTTGTTAGTTGATGTATTGATGGCAGTCATCCTGAGAGGTGTTAGGGAATATCTCACTGTGGTTTTGATGAGCATTTCTCTGATGACTAGTGAGCCTGAGAATCTTTTAATGTGTCTATTGGAGATCTGTATATCTTCTTTGAAAAAATAGCTATGCATGTCTTCTGCCTATTTTTTAAATTAGATTGTTTGGGTTTTTTTTTGATTTTGGGGTAGTAAGAGTATCATACATGAATATCTTCTCCCAGTCAGTAGGTTTTCTTTTCAATTTTTGATAGCTTTTTTTTTTTTTGCTGTGCTAAAACATTTTAGTATGATGTAGTCCCATTTGTTTACTTTTTTCTTTCGTTTCCCTTGTCCAAGGAGATAGATCAGAAAAAAATATTGCTAATAGCAATGTAATAGAGTTTATTGCATGTTTTCTTCTAGAAGTTTTAAGGTTTGGGGGCTTATATTTAAGTATTTAATTCATTTTTAATTTATTCTTGTATATTGTATAAGAAGATGGTTCAGTTTCGTTTATTTTGCATGTATTTGTCCAATTTTTACAAAACCTTTTGTTGAAGAGGTCTTCTTTACCCCATTCTATATTCTTGCCTTATTTGTCATAGATAAAATGGCCATATTGGCAAGGATTTATTTCTGGTCTGTCTGTTGGTCTATGTATCTGTTTTATTTTTTTATGGTAATACCATGCTATTTCAATTACTATAAACTTGTAGTATAGTTTGATATCAAGATTACCATGGCTATTTGGAATCTTTTATGGTTCGATATAAATTTTAGGACTATTTGCTCTAGTTCTGTGGAAAATACCATTGGTTTTTTTTATTGTTTAAATTTTATTTGTTCGTTTATTATGGTGACATTGGTAAATGAAATCCAATAAGTTTTAGCTGTACACTTTAAAAATAAGACATGTATATGTTTACACTGTGTGTGCACTTCCCATAGTTAGATTTCTTTCTGTCACCACATATTTGACCCTCTTTACTCCATTTACCTACCCACTCCTCCTCCCCACTACACTCTGATAACCACTAGTCTATTGTTCATGACATGGATCTCTGTTTGTCCTGTTCATTTGTTGCTTTTATGTTTATATCCCACATATAAGTGATATTCAATAGGGATTGCATTAAATCTATATATTTTTTTGGATAGTATGGACATTTTAATGATGTTAACTTTTTCTATCCATGAGCACAGTATATGCTACCATTTATTTGTATCTTCTTTGGTTTCTTTTTTTAATGACATGGGTTTCCAAGAACTGGTCTTTTACCATCTTGGTTAATTTAATTCCCAGGAATTTCATTGTTATTGATACAACCATAAATAGGATTGTTTTCTTAACTTCTCTTTCTGGTAGTTTATCATTGGTGTATAAAAATGCAACCAACTTCTGAATATTAGTTTTGTATCCTGCTAATTTACTGAATTCATTGATCAGTTCTAACAAGTGTGTGTGTGTGTGTGTGTGTGTGTGTGTGTGTGTGTGTGTGTGTGTGTGTAATCCTTAGGGTTCTCTCTATAGAGTATCATGTCATCTGCAAATAATGATTGTTTCACTTCTTCTTTTCCAATTTGGATGCCTCTTATTTCTCTTTCTTTTCTGATGGCTGTAGCCAGGACTTCCAATACTATGTTGAATAGAAGTGGAGAAGGTGGGCATCCTTGACTTGTTTCTGATCATAAAGAAAAGTCTCTTAGCCTTTCCTTTTGAGTATAATGTTAGCTATAGGTTTGTCATATATGGACTTCATTAGCTTGAGGTATGTTCTCTCTATTCTCACCTTGCTTAGAGTGTTTATCATAAACAGATGGTGGATTCTGTCAATTGCTTTTTCTGCATCTATTGATATAATCATATGATTTTTATCTTTCAAATTTTTAACATAGCGTATCACTTTAATTGATTTGCAGGTATTAAACCTACCTTGCATCCCAGGAATAAATCTAACTTGATCACAGTGTATAATATTTTTAATGTATTGCTGAAATTGGTTTGCTAATATTTTGTTGAGGATTTTTTCATCAATACTCATCATGGATATTGGCTTATAATTTTCTCTTTTTTTTAATGTTGTTGTCTGGTTTTGGAATCAAGGTAATGGTAGCCTCATGAAAAGAATTAGGAAGACTTTTCTCCTCTTAAAATTTTTTGAATACTTGGAGAAGAATTGTTCATTTTTCTTTGACTGTGTGGTAAATTTTACCTCTGAAGTCATCTGGTCCAGGACTTTTTTTGGGGGGGAAATTTCTTTTGATTACCGATTTGATTTTATTGGTGGTAATTAGTTGGTTCAGATTTTCTGTGTTTTCTTAACTTAGTCTTGGGAGAGTGTATGTTTCTAGAAATGCATCTATTTCTTCTAGATTGTCCAATTTATTGGTGTATAACTGCTCCTAGTATTTTCTTATAATCCTTTCTATTTCTGTAAAGTCTGTACTTAACCTCTTTCATTTTTGGTTTTATTTACATAGGTCCTTTTTCTTTATTACTTGATGAGTTTAGCTAGAAGTTTATCAGTTTTGTTTATTCTTTTATATAACTAGCTCTTGGTTTCATTGAACTTTTGCATTGCTTTTTAAGACTCTATTTTGCTTATTTCCACTCTGATCTTTATTATTTCCTTCCTTCTACTAATTTTGAGTTTTGTTTGTTGTCTTTTTCTTTTTATTTTTCTCTCAGTCTTTTAAGTTTAAGGTTAGATTGTTTATTTGAAATTTTTCTTGTTGCTTGCAGTAGGCCTGTACTGTATGAATATTTCTCTTAGGACTATTTGACAAAATCTTGGGACACAAGGTGTGAAAGCGATTAAGCAAAACTGGCAGTTTTCATATTGGAAATTCATATGTAGTGGGATCAGGTTGGCCATATTTTGGAAGGGAGTTGGAGTTGGGATTGACACAAACTCTTGGGGTTGGGTAATTTCAGAATTAAAGTGATGAATGAGGGTTAGGGTTGGAGTTTGGGTTTGGTGTAGTGTCAGCTCTCTGTTTTTTTATGAGGATTAGAATTAGGCTCAGGCTGCCAGGGCTGAGGTTATGGTTCAGATGAAGTTTGGGTGAGGTGGAGATCTACCTTTAAGGTTAGGATTTTGGTTGAAATTAGAGTTAGGATTAGAAGTAGGTTATGGTGCAGGCTTAGCTTAGGGCAATGTTTTGAGTGAGGCTTAGGGTCAGGGTGGAGTTTTTAAGGAGCTGAAAGTACAGTTATGGTGAGAGCTTTGAGGTGAGTTTTGGGGGTGAAATTAGTGTGATATTTCAGGTTTGTGCTAGGGTTGAAGTAAGGGCGATGGTGATGGTTAGGAATAGAATTAGTTTTAGAGGCAGAATTAGCATTAGTATTACGGTTAATGTTAGCTTTGCAGTTAGGTTTTTATTGAAAGGTTAGGGGTAAGGGTAATTTAAGGGCTTTGCATTAGAGTGAATTACCTTTAGGGTGAGGGCTGGGGTTGAGGTTAGCATGAGCTTTAAATTCAAAGGGTTGGGTTTCCAATAGAGTTATGGTTTAAGTTTTAAATAGCTTTGGTGCTGGGGTTCAGGGGAGACTTAGTTCAGAATCTGGGTGAATGATAAAGTCAAATTGGTGTCTGCAGGGAATATTAAGGTTGGGATCCATGTCCAGTTTAGAGATTTCTGTTAGGGCAGAGTTAACTCTGAGCTTAGTGTTTACTTTAAAATTGGGTTAGGCTGAGGTTCAGAGGAAGGGCCAGTGTTCAGGTTAAGGTCTGAGATACTGTCAGGGTTCAGGTGAGGTGCTGCATTATGCTTAAAATAGTGTCAGATTGAAAGTTTGGGTAAGAATTTGAATGAGTCTAGAGGTTACTTTGAGCTTATGGTTCAATGTGAAGTGCATCTAGGGTGACTGTAAAGATATAAGTGAAGGTTGAGGGGGCTTCTGCTTAGGTTTAGGGTTAGGGTTAAATGAATGCTAAGGGCTAAGAGTTAGCGTTCAGGTTTGGTTTTGGGTTTAAATTAAGCTAGGGTTAAAATGAGAGTCGGGGGGGGTGGGGTGGGGTGGGGTGGATCTAAGCCTGAGTGTACTTTGGGATAAGGGTGAAGGTTTGTGTTAGCTTTTGAGGTAGACTGAGGGTTAGAGTGAGGATTCAGGTTTGCTCTGGGATAAGAATTTCCATTTGCATCCATTTTGCGAATAGCATTAGGGAAACTGCTATCAAGGGGTATGGTCAGGGTGAGGTGTAGGGTTAGAATTTGAGACAAGGTTATCATCAGGGGAAGTCAGCGTTGGATCCAAGGATAGGTTTTTATTGGGTTTAGGGCTAGGGTCAAAGGTCAAGATACCCCTCAGGTGAAGGCTTGGGCAGAAATTAGGGTTAGGGTTTATTTAGGGTTAAGGTAAGAGCAACATCTAGGAATAGATTTTGCCTTCCTGTTAGGTGCAAAATCCAGGTTAGTGTTATGTTTAGGATTGGTTGTAGAAATGGTTGTGACTTCAGGGTTTTTATTTAAATTAGACTCCAGACCAGGGAAGAACTCATGTTATAGTTAAGTTTGGACATCAGGCTTAAGGTAAGGGGGAGGGTTGAGGTTAAAGTTGAAGAGAGCTCAGAGATAAGGGCTACTGTGAAAATCCAAATGCCAACCAGCGTGACAGTTTGGTTCTTAATATTCAGTTTAAGGTCAGACTGGGGTTAGGTGTCAAGGTCAGTTGAGGTTTAGGTTTAGAGCATAGGCAAGGTTAGCGGTGAATTGGCATTTGTATTAAAATTATGGTGAGGGTTCAAGACAGCTGTAAGGTCATAGTTTGATTTTTAATGAGGATTAGTTTTAGAATCAGGGATAGGTCCATGGCGAAGTCTAAGGTTAGGGTGTGAGCTAGGTTTCCAAGTCAGGTTAGTGTCAAGGCAAGTGTTACATTGATGGTTAGGTTTAGGGTGAGGGTCAAGGTGAGCTCTAAATTTATGAGTAGGAGCCAAGTTTTAACTAATCACTGGGCACAGGGGGTAAGGGTGTGAGGACTAAAGGCCACTGATCTGCAAAGGGTTTCCAACAGATACAATAGTTTCAAAAGTCAGTCATGTGAGAACTTGGCTGGAGGTATTATGGAGCATGCTGAGTTTCATCCCAAGAAAGAACCCTGCTGCATAGAGCATGCTCAAGTCAATCCCCTTCCCTCAGGCTAAGTATGATAGCTGCTTCCCCCTGACCCAGCACCTCTCAGAATGAAGAAGCAGCACTCACACTGCGCGGTGGCTGGCACCTGATCTGAAACATTTTCGGGCTGTGTACCTCGCAGACCGCATGCACCTGAGAAGGCTTTTTTGTTTTCATTTGCTGAGTGAACAACTGTGATGGACAAAGTTTGCAAGTACATCATCTATGCTGTACAGATTACACATCGCAGTGAACCAAGGGATCATACATGACAGAAAAGGCTTCGGGTCTGGTCACCAAACACAGTTTGCAAGTGTCCCGTGTGGTTCAAATTTACAGCAAGGGAGATCCCAGTTCGAACCAACAGTCGCTTTGCACAGTGTGTACGAGTTGGAAGAGTCAAGGGCCACTGAGCCAAAGAGGTTTTCCAGCTAGCCTCTTGGAATGGGCCTGAAAACAAGTAGCGTCCAAATTTTAGCTATACACATACTAGCTAAGTATGTACTGAACTCCATCTCTGTCAAGGTAGGGCTCTGAGCAGACTTTTGATGCCCTGTGGATACATGTGCTAAGTCCAGAACAACTTTTGGCAACCTTTTAAAAAGATCACATGCATTCGACAGCAAGTTTTGTTTTCATTGACTGAGGGACGAGTGTGCTGAACAACACCTTTTGGAAGTGACTCATTAGTTATGTAGAGAAAACACCTTTTTCTCAAATCGCTCAGGCACCAGTTAGGCTTATCGTTAGTTTTAAGGTTAACCTGGAGGCAGGATTGGAGTTCTCTGTAGGACGAAGGATGACTTGGAAATGGTGGTTAGGATTCGGATAAGGGTTTCGACCACTTAGGTTACTGCCTAGGGAGAGCATTAGGTTTATGGCCAGGGGTAGGTTTAGGGTTAGAGTTAGAGTTAGTTTTTGATTCTGTTAGAATAAATCTGAGTTTAGAATTTGTCTCTGGATTAGCTTCAGTGTTAATAATATTGTTTTAACTGAGGTTACATTTATTTATAGGGTTAGTGTTAAGTTTAGGTAAGAGTTTAGAATTACGGTTGAATTTAGGATAAGGTTTGATTTAGGGTTAGGGTTAGAGTTTCAGTTAGAATTTTGTGTTTGGATCTGGTTGGGTTTAGGTTGAGTTTTTGGTATAAGGTTAGGATTAGGTTTAGTTTTCAAGTTTGGTTTAAGGATTAGTTTAGAGTTATGGTTAGAGGTAGAGTTAGAGTTAGTGTTGAGGGTAGAGTTCAGATTGATGTTGGTTTAAGGATTAGAGTTAGGATTAGAGATGAGTTGAGGTGTAGGTAAGGTTTAGGTAAAGCTTAGTGTTATGTAGAGTTGATTTAGGATCAATGTCCATGTTAGAGTTAGAGTTTGTGTTAGAGTAAGGGTTACAGTTACCCTTGGGTTAAGGTTAGAGTAAGGGAAGAAATTTTAGGGTAGAGCTTATTTTAGGTTCATGGTTATGGTTATTGTTAGGGTTAAGGTTAGATTTGGAGCTGAGGTTAGGATTAGGGTTAAATGATGATTAGTGTTAGTGTTAGGTTTGAGTTTAGGTATAGGATTAGGATTAGTGTAAGGTTTAGTCTTAGGCCTGGGTTTTTGTTTGGGTTAGGTTTAGTCTGGGATTAGGGTTAGTTTTAGTTTAGGGCTACTGATATCAATTTGGTCGAGATTACAATTAGGGTTAGGATTAGGGTTAGGTTTAGATTTGAGGTTAAAATTAAAGGTTAGTTTTGAATTTAGATACAGGTTTAAGCTATAGTCAGTGTTTATGTTTGTGTTAGGTTTGAGATTAGGAATTAAAATTTTAGGTAGCTTTAGGGATATGTTTTGTGTTGAACTTAGAGTTAGGGTTGAGGTCAGAAATACAGTTAGTTAGGTAGTTTAAATTAAGTTAGGGCTGAAATTAGGGTTAGCTTTGAGATTAGGATTATGGTTTGTGTGAGGGTGCAGTTTGGGATTACAGTTACAGTTAGAGTTAAGACTGAGTTAGGTATAGGATTAGGTTTAGAGTACAGGTTGTTAATGATAATGTTGAGTTTAGAATCAGAGATAGGGTAAGTTTAAGTTTAGCATTAAGTTTTAGGTTGACATAGTATTAGGGTTAAGATTAATATTATGGTTGAAGTTACAATTAGGATTAGTGTTAGAGATAAATTTGAGGTAAGGATTAGAGTTATATTAGTGTCAAGGTTCAGGTTGGGTTGAGAATATAGTTTAGGATTAGGTTTAGAGTTAGCAGTAGTTTTAAAATTGAGTTTAGGGTCATGGTTAGGGTTAAGGGTAGAATTATGTTTAGTAATATGGTTAAGGTTGAGGTTAGGTATTAAATTAGAATTAGGGTCAGTGTCAGTGTTTGGGTTAGGTCCAAATTTAGAATTTGGAATGAGGTTAGCTAGGGTTAGAGATATATTTTGGGTTGAGGTTAGGGTTAGCATTGAAGTCAAGATTATTTGATTATGGTTAGTGTTAGGGTTGAGGCTAGAATTAGTGTACAGTTTAGGGTAGAATTTAGGATTAACCTTATGGCTAAGGTTAGGGTTAGGTTTGAGTTAAGGTAAGGGTATAGGCTTAGGGTAAGAATTAGTGTTAGTGGTTGTATTGAGTTTAGAATTAGGTTAGTATTAGCTTTAGGGTTAGGAATGGGGTTTTCACTGATGTTACAATTAGGATCAGGGTTTAGATTAGTTTTGAGGTTAAGATTAAGGTTTAGTTTAAGGTTAGGGTTGAGGTTAGAGTTAGGGTTAGTTTTGAGGTTAAGTTTGAGGTATGTTAAGGGTAGAGGTTAGAATTTGGGTTAGGGTTAATGCTAGAGTTGAGGTTGATGTTAGAATAAAAGTTAGGATTAGAATTAAAATTTGAGTTTAGATATAGAATTGACTTTAGGATTAGGGTTAAAGATAGGGTTAAGATTAGAGAGGTTTTGGGTTGAGTTTAGGATTAGTGTTAGGTTAGGGTTATTAACTCACTTTAGAGTTAGTGTTGATATTGGCATTAGGGTTATGTTTAAGATAGGGTTTAGGTTAGGATTAGGGTTAAACTGAGGTAGTGATAGTGTTAAGATTCAGTTTTGGATTATGATTACAGTTACTTCTAGGATTAAGGATACATTTGGGATTAAGGTTACAATTAGATTTAGGTTTACATTTAACATTTAAATTAGGGTTAGGGCTGAGGTTAGAATTAGGGTTATATTAAGAGTTAGATTAGGATCAGCTTTTGGGTTAAGGCTGAGGTTAGGGTTAGTGTTAAGGTTAAGTATTATTGTGAAATTTAGGGATGACTTTAGGTAAGGGTTTGGAATTAGAATAGATGTTAGTGGTATCGTTGGGGTTGTGTTTAGGATTAGAATTGGGGTTGGATTTAGAGTTAGGAAAATGTTTTGCTTGAGAAACTGTTAGGTTTAGAGTTAGATTTAGGTTTAGAGTTAGGTTTAAGATTAGAGTTAGCAGTGAGGTTAGATTAGGTTCTTTGATTGTTTTAGGGTTAGTGTTTAAATTGAGGTTAGGATTACAACTGAGGTTAGAATTTTGCTTAGGGTTTAGGTTAGAAATAAGCTTGAGGTAGGATTAGTGTTACTGTCAGCATTCTCACTGAGGCTAGGATTAGGGTTAGATTAGGGTTAGGGTTTCGTTTAGGATTATGGTTAGGGTTAGGTTTAGAGTTTAAATTAGAATTAGGATTACTGTTAGGGTTAGCATTTACTTTTAAATAAGAGTTAAATTTAGCATTCGTGTTAGGATTGAGTTTAAAATTAGGAGTAGCTTTAGGTTTAGGTATAGGTTTTGGGTTGAGGTTATGATAAGCATTAGGATTAGGGTTAAGGTTAGGATTAGGATTAGTGTCCATGCTAGGTGTGAGATTAGGATTATGTTTGAGAATAAAATAAGGGTTTGTGTTTGTGTTAGGTTAATGATTAGGGTTAATATTGAGATTAGTATTAGGGTTAGAAATAAGTTTAGGTTAGGCTGTAGGTTTGCTTTTGTGTTAGTAGTGTTTAGGGTGAGGTTACCTTTATGCATAGGATTAATGTCAAATTTAAGTTTGAATTTAAGGTTAAGGTTGAGTTTAAGATTAGGTTTAGTTTTAAGGTTATAGTGAGGGTTGAGGTTAGAGTTAAGGTTGAAGTTTTGAATAAGGGTTTTGAATAAGGCTAGGCTAGGTTTGAGTTTAGGCTTAATGTCAGGGTTAGAGTTGAGTTTAGGTATATAAATTAGGCTTAGGAAAAGCATTAGTGTTTGGGGTTGGGTTGATTTTAGGACTGTGGATAGGGTTAGGTTTAGGTTTTGAGTTGAATTAAGAATTAAAATTATGGTTAGTGGTGGGGTTATTTTTAGTGTTGAAGTTGGGGTTAGGATTAGTTTTAATCTTAGTTTAGGGGTCAGAGTAAGGGTTAAAGTTGACTTTAGTTGTAGGTAAGGCTTAGGTATGGGTTAGGGTTTGGGGTGGCATTAGGATTTGAATTATGGTTACAATTAGGTTTAATGTTAGGGTGAGTTAAGTTTAAGGTTAGAGCTGATTTTAGTTTTAGGGTTAAGTTTATGGTCATGGTTAGGGTTAGATTTAGGATTGAAGTTAGAATTAGAGATAGGTTTAGGGTTAGTTTTAGGATTGATTTAAAGATTAGGGTTGATTTATTATTACAGTTAATGCTATGGTTATGCTTGCGTATAGATGTAAGATTAGGTTTAATGTAAATTTTAGTGTTAGGATTAGGATTTTGTTTATACATAGGTTTAAGCTCAGGGTCAGGGTTTTTGTTCAGGTTACTGTTGAGCGTGAGATTATTATCAACATTAGCTTTAGGGTTAGGGATGTGATTTTGGTTTAGGTTACAATTAGGGTTATGGTTATGATTAGATTAGATTTTGGTTTAGATTTGAAGTTAGAATTAGAGTTAGGGTTAGTGTTAGATTTTGGGTTGAGTTTGGAATTTGGGATAAAATTAGGGTTAGGGTTATGGTTAGACTTAGGGTTTGGGTTAACTAAGAATTATGTTTATGGTTAGTGGTAAAATTAGACTTAAGGTTGAAGTTAGAGTAGGATTGGGTTTAGGATTAGGTTAGAGCAATGGTTAGACAACGTTAGGCATTTTGTGGAGGTTAGGATTAGTGTTACATATAGGGTTATTGCTGAGGTTAGAGTTAGGGTTGAGGTTAGAATTGAGTTTAAGATTAGGGTTAGGGTAAAGTTTAAGTAAGGGTTATGTTTGAGGTTAGGATTAGAAAGTGTTAGGTTAGAGTTTAGTTATAGGATTAGGCTTAGAATAAAATTTAATGTTAGATTTAGGGTTGAATTTAGGTATAGGTTTAGGCTTAGAGTAAGGGTTTTTTAGGGGGTTGGGGTTGAGTTTGGGATTAGGGTTATGGTCTGCTTTATGGTAGGATTTGTTTTTGGTTGAGGTTATGATTAGGGTTAGAGTTATGGTTAAAATAAGTGTAAAGTTTTTAAGTTGAGTTTAGGATTAGTTTTAGGGTTAGGGTTATGTTATGGTTGAGGTTTTTAGTGTTGTGGTTAAGTTTATAGTTAGGGGTAAGGTTTATGTTAGGATTATAGTTAGGGTTAGGGTTGAATTTAGGTATACATTTAATTTAAGTTAAGGGTTAGTGGTATAGTTAGAACTGAGTTTAGTATGAAAACTAGGGTTAGCTTTAGGATTAGGGATATGGTTTTGTTTGAGGTCACAATTATATTTAGAGTTACATTTAGGGTTAGAATTAAATTTGAGTTTATGATTATTGATGTGGTTAGGATTAGCATTAGAGATGGAGTTTTGGTTGAGTTTGGAGTTTTGGACTGAGCTTTGGATTTAGTTCTCTGTTAAAAGATAGGGTTTGGGTTGAGGTTACTTATATTTTACTGATATTTAAGGTTAGGTAAATCTAAGTTTGAGGTTAGCATTAAGGTAGAGTTAAGATTAGGTTTAGGGTTTATTTTAGAGTTAGAGTTAAGGTCAGATTATTGATTTTGGATAGGATTGGGTTAGAATTGAGTTTAGAATTTGTTTAAGGGTTATGATTAGGGTTGGGTTTAGGTATAGATTTAGGCTTTTTGTTGGTGTTAAGACTATGTTGGAGTTTAAAATTTTAGGGTTAGGGTTGAGGTTAAGGTTAATGCATGGTTAGGGTTAGTGATAGAGTTAGGGTTTGTGTTGAGGCTAGAATTATGGTTAGGTTTGGGGGTTAGAATTAAGTTTGAGATTAGTGGTATGGTTTACTTTAAAATTAGGGTTAAGATTAAAATTTAGGTTAGGACTAATACAGAGTTAGAGTTGGTTAGGGTTAAGATTAAGATTAGGGTTAGAGTTCAGTTGGTTTCAGTGTAGGGTTTGGTTTAAGGTAAATTTTAGTGTGTGTTTTAGAATTGAGTTTAGGATTAGTGTTAGGGTTACCTTTAGGTTTAGGGATAGGTTTTGGGTTAAAGTTAGTGCTAGGGTTAGGGCTACAGTTAGTGTAGGTGTGAAGGTTTGAGGTTAGAATTAGAGTTAGGATTATGTTAGGTTTAAGATTAAAATTTGGTCTTGGTTTAAGGTTAGCTTTAGGATTAGGGATCGGGTTTTAAATTTATAATTAGGATTAGGATTATATTTAGAGTTAGGATTAGGGTTTAGGTGAGAAATAGGGATAAGATTATGGTTAGGACTGGGGTTAGGTTTGAGGTTAGTTATAGAGTTAGACTTAGTGTCAGTGTTGGGTTAAGTTTGAGATTTCTATTTAGGATAGGATAGGGACAGATTTTGGTTCATGTTAGGTTTAGGGTGGTGGTCAAGATTATAGGTAGTTAAGGATCAGGTTTAAAGCTGAATTTACCATTAGCATTGAGGTTATAATTAGGATTTGGTTTAGGGTGGAGGTTAGAATACAGTTATGGTTAGGATTAGGGTTATAAGGGTTAGTGTTAGGGATAGTGTTTTTACAATTAGGATCATGGTTAGGATTATCATTAGTTTTGGTTTGACATTTGCAGTAGGTTTAGGGTTAGTTTTAAGGTAGGAATTGAGATTATGATTAAATAAGTTTTAGGGTTAGGTTTAGGGATAAGTTTTAGTTAAGGATTAGGGTTAGGATATGTGTTAGGGCTGAAATTAGGTTGAAGGTAAAGGTTAGGATTAGGATTAAGTTTATGGTGAGAGCTAGGATTGAAGTTAGGATTAAAGTTAGGTTTAGAGTTAGGGTTGAGTTGAGTTTAGGTATAGGTTAATCGTTAGTGTTACAGTTGATTTAGGGTTAGGGTTTATGTTGAAATTAGAGTTATGTTTAGAGTTAGGTGTATGTTTAGAATTAAGGTCGAGGTTAGGATTAGGGTTAGGGTAAGGGTTAAGATTTAGGTTTGGAATGAGTTTGGTTTTAGTGTTATATCCTTCCATTTATTTGCATCCTCTTTCATAATTTTTAGTTTACAATTCTTTAACCTCCTCAATTAAATTTATTCTTAAGTATTTTATTCTTTTTGATGCAATTGCAAATAGGATTGTTGTCTTAATTTCCCTTTTTGATAGTTTGTCATTTGTATATAAAAACAACAGATTTTTGCACACTGATTTTGTATTCTTAAAATTTACTGAATTCATAATCTACTGGTTTTTGGTAGAGTCTCTAAGTTTTCTATATAGAATATTAGGTCATCTGCAAATAAAGACAGTTTTACTTCTTCAATTCTGATTTTGATGCTTTTCTTTTTATTGCTTAACTCTGGCTAGAACTTTTAGTACTATGTTGACTAAAAGTAGTAAGAGTGGACATCCTTGTTTTCTTCCTAATCTTAGAGAAAAAAAGCTTTCAGTTTTTCACCATTGAGTATGATGTTAGCTCTTTGCTTGTAATATGTGGCCTTCATTATGTTGAGGTACTTTCCCTCTATAACCAGTTGAGTTGTTATAATGAATGGTTGATGAATTTTGTCAAATGATTTTTATACATTCATTGAGATGACCATAAATTTAACCTTTATTTTGTTAGTGTGGTGTATCACATTGATTGAAATTTTGAACCATCCTTGCATTCTGAAATAAATCTCACTTGACTATTGTGTATAATAATATTTGTATGTATCGTTGAATTATGTTTGCTAATATTTCGATGAGTAGTAATTTTGCATAAATGTTCATTAGTTATATTTGCCTGTAACTTTCTTTTCTTGTCATATCTTTGTCTAATTTTGAAATCAAGGTAATGCTTGCCTTATAAAATGAGCTTGGAAGTGTTCCATCTTTTATTTTTTGAAAGAGTTTGAGAAGTATTGCTTTCAAATCTTTAAATGTTTAACAGAATTTACCAGTGAAGACATCTGGTTCTGGACTTTGGTTTGTTAGGAGGTTTCTTTCTAATTAGTGATTAAATCTCCTTACTAGTAATGATTTGCTAATATTTCTATTTCTTCATAATTGAGTTTTGGTAGGTTGTACATTTCTAGAAATTTACCCAGTTCTTACAGGTTATCTAATTTGTTGGAGTGTAATTGTTCACAGTTGTTTCTTATGATCCTTTGTACATCTGTGGTATCAGTTGCTATTTTATTTCTGATTTTATTTGAGTCATCTTTTTTCTTGGTAATTTGGGCTTAAGGTTTCTCTATTTCATTTACCTTTAAAAAAACAGCTCTTAGTTTCTTTGATCTTTCTTATTGTCTTTTCGGTCTCTATATCATTTATTTCCACTTTGGTCTTTATTATTTTCTTCCTTAACTTTAGGGTGTGGCTGTTTTTCTAGTTCTTTAAGGGATCAAGTTAGGTTGTTCATTTATTATTTTTTCTTTATATTATTATTTTTTTAATTAAAAAAAATTCAATTACAGTTGGTATATATTATTTTCAGGTGTACATTAGAGATTTATATAACTTAGAAAATTATAACCCTGATAAATCTAATACCCATCTGACCACTGTAGTTATTACATTATTGACCATATTCCTTATGCTATATTTTACATACCCATAACTATTTTGTAACTACATATTTGTACTTCTTAATCCCTTCACTTTTTCACCCACCTCTCATTCCTTCCATCTGACAACTATCAAAATGTTCTCTGTATCTATGAGTTTGTTTTAATTTGTTCTTTAGATTCCACATGAAAGTGAAATCTTATGGCATTTGTCTTTCTCTAACTTACTTTATTCATCACAATACCCTCTGGGTTCAACCATATTGTTGTAGATAGAAGATTTCATTCTTTCTTTATGGCTAAGTAATATTTCATTGTATATATGTACCACCTCTTCTATATCCTTTTTCCATTGATGATTACCCAGGTAGCCTCCACACTTTGACTATTTTAACTAATGCTGTGATGAACATATGGATTCATATATCCCTTCATAGTGTTTTGGGTTTCTTCCAATAAACACCCAGAAGTGGGATTAATGTGTCTTATTTTTACTTTTGTCACAGCCTTTGTTTTAAAGTCTATTTTGTCTGGTATAAGTATTGCTACACCAGCTTTTTAAACTTGGTTTCAATTTTCATCCCTTTAGTCTGTGTCTTTCAATCTGGAGTCTTCTCAAGGGTCTTATTTTCTTATCCATCCTATCTTTTGATTGGTGCACCATTTACATTTAAAGTAATTGTTGATAAATATGTAGTTATTGCCATTTTTATTTTTTGGAATTTTGTTTCTTCTTAAAAAAGTCCCTCCAACGTTTTCTATAACACTAGCTTAGTGGTAACAGACTTCCTTAGCTTTTGTCTGGAAAGCTTTTCATCTGTCCTTCAATTCTAAATGATAGCTTAGATGGGTAATCTCGATTATAAGTCCTTGCTCTTCATTGCTTTTAGTATTTCCTGCCAACCCCTTCTGGACTAGTTTCTGTTGAGAAATCAGCTGACAATCTTAATGGGAGTTCACTTGTAAATAACAAATTACTTTTTTCTTGCTGGTTTTAAAATTCTTTCATCTTTGGCATCTTAATGTATCTTTGCGTGGTCCTGTTTGGGTTCATCTTGTCTGGGACTCTGCTTTCTGCATTTATATTTCTATTTCCTTCACCAGTTGAGGAAGTTTTTTGTCATGATTTCTTCAAATACGTTTTAATTTCCTTGCTCTCTTCTCCTTCTGGTACCCCAATGATAGGTATGCTGGTACCCTTGATGTTGTCCAAGAGCCCCTTAAAGTATCTTTTTTTTTAAATTCTTTTTCCATATTGCTATTCTGATTTGGTGTTTTTGGTTATCTTCTAAATTGTTGATTTGATCTTCTGCTTCAACTAATCTGTTGATTCCCTTAAATATATTATTGTTATTATGTATATTTTCCTATCTCCATTTTTTTGTTAAATTTCTCAATGAGTTCATCTATTGTTCCCCTAAGTTCACTGAGTAACCTTATAACCAGTGTTTTGAACTATCTAGTAGATTGCTAGTCTACATTGTTTAGCCCTTTTACTATTTGCACCAATTTAACTCACAGATTATAGTCCTAACTTTACCCCAAGATTGCCATAAAATATCTTGCTTCTATTTGCATCACTAGTATATTGTCTTGAAACAAATGACATCATGCTATTTATAGCATTGTTTTTATTAGTTTGCTGAAAATGTCAAATCCTAGAAAACAAAGTATCCTTACATGAGCTACTTTTTTTTCTAAATAGGAAAAGGGTTATTTTTCTCCCCCGCCCCCAGTTGTCTTTTTATTTTGTTGGTTTCTTTTGCTGTGCAAATCATTTAGTTGGAATGCAGTCTCATTTGTTTTTCTTTTGTTTATCTTGCTGAAGGAGATAGATCATATGTTATATATTACTAAAACATATATGTACGTATATATATATATACATGTGTGTATTACTAAGAGCAATGTTAGAGAATTTACTATGTTTTCTTCTAATAGTTGTGGTTTCAGGGCTTACAATTAAGTAGAATGAGGAAGGTAACCTGTAGTTATTGATCAGAATAAAGAGACAGGTCATACATTTTAGCATTTACATTATTAGCTACACTTACAAATTTATAGTTAGTACAACCCTGTTCTAGTGAGGACAGCTGCCCCTCTCCCCCGCCCCAAAATCAAACAACTGACTCAATGATAATACGTGCTAAGTCTCATTTTATTTTGGACTATAGACATACTTTTGCCCTTTCCCTATCTAGATAACTCTGTATTACCAACAGCTCAAGTCCAGTTGTGCAATTTTTGGAAATAGACAAACTTGTTACATCAGTTATAACAGACCTATTTAACAAATAATTTGTAGACTGGAAGATGTCTTCAGGAATACTGGTTTGAGACTTTAATTATGGGCCAAGAGCTTTTATGAAAAATTCAATAAAAAGATCTGCTTTAGAACTTTATGAGTTTATGATCAGAAATAGAGAATGTATGAATTTTAAAAAACATTATAAAACTTAACGGTACATTCCTACTGAGAACATAAAGCTCTTAATACTGTGTCTAAGGAAACAAGAATAGTTCTAAATTTTTCTTTCAGAGTGTAACAAAAAGATGTTCAAACTGTAAGACAACTGTTTTGACTGTATGGTAAATTTAACTACAGATGCTTCCTGATTTATGATGCCATTACATCCTGATAAACCCATTGTAAGTTGAAAATATAACTTGAAAATGCATTTAAACTACTCAACATCATAGCTTAGCCTATTTAATTTCTACTTCAACTTAATTTCTACTTAATGTGTATCGCTTTCACACCATTGTAAGGTTGAAGAATCGTTAAGTTGAACCTCTTTGTTAAGTCGGGGACTGCCTGCACATATAGTTTTCATTCAATAATGACTTGTGAAGAAGTCCTAAAGTCAGTGGACAAAACAGGAAAATCTTTATTTTTGCTATATTACACAATTTTGGGAACTAAAATGATAAGTTTTAGGACTTTAAATCTTCATGGTACAGGAACAATATTGCCCACTATAATCAGGATGTAGTTTCTCAGTCATTAAAGAATTTTATCTTTTCATTTTTGTTATTCAAAACATTTACTAAATAGAAAAGGAAACATCAGGAAAATAAATTTTTCTTGTAATTTTTCTAGCATTCTGCCAAGTCATTTAAAACTAAGACCATTTCCTTTACTGGGTAAGTATCTTGTACAACTTCAGTGCATAATTAATGTTTCTTGAAATGAACAGAAACTTTACACCAGTAACATCTGGTTACCTTTAGAAAACAGGATATTAAACTACTGAGACAGATTATCATAGGCTTACAGTTTTAACAAAAAACTGAGAGGCAATGACCAAATGACAATTTGGATTGGGTTCCTTTATTATTATTACTGTCTCCCCATAAATTCTGCAGTATGGCATCTATTTCAAATCTTTCTAAAAGCCTACTTTGTGAGTTAAATATGTACATACAGAATAAAGCAGATATGTTGTAATTTTAAAAAGTAAATAATTTTACATATTGTTGGCTGGAGGCAGTTCAATGTAATCAAAGGTTGCAGCTCTGAAAAATATGATGGTAGGATTTTAAAGCTCAGAATTCACAGGTCCATTAACACTTGGTTTCAAGTATTATTGAGCTGTAGTTGAAATATATATTCAACTCCACATTATTTACAGCTGTCCAATAATAATAACTTAACCAGTAAAATATTGAAGTATGAAATATGTATGATGTAAGACGAAAATGTTTCAAACCACCGGGAATAAAGTTAATGAAGAGCAAAGTAAATCTAGAACAAGGGAAGGTACATTTATCAAAAATAAAAATAGCAGACAGTTTCAGTATACATTGTGCACATATATTTAAAAAAATGACTCATGAAGAAATTTATTTAGAATTTTAGAAAGAAATAAAGTATTTGGCTCCCTTCTGCTGGAGGTCTGCCTACAAAACAGCATGCAGAACCAACATCCAAGTGTTCTGCACAGCACAGTCTTGCACATTGTGTGCATTCATTGAACAATTTCTGAGTAAAATCATAGTCTCTTTACGGATGATCCAGAACATATCAATGGCTCCATTTCATAAAAAATCTTCATAGGCTGGAAGAGCAGTGACAACCGTTTTCCAAAACTTGAGTTTTAACAAAATTTACAAAATAAACTACTAAATCTAGATGCTTTCACATTATTTTGCATGAGTATTAAATACTGTGTAAAAATTTATGTAAAATCTTAAGTTAGCCAAAACTAATGTCTTTAAACTTTAGATCAAGTTCTTCACTCTCTTAGCATGGCTGATGTTTTCTGCCATTGACACTAATAATGCTTTTGAAACCAAAGCACTTTGAAAAAGAATATGCACTGCTGAAGAAAGATAGTACCAAAAATGTCATTGAACTTCAGTCTTAAGACACACATAGTTCCTGTTGGACACCAGACTGTGAGAGTTTATCTTGAGTCTTTTCATTTCCTGGGACATGGCAAGTAGTCTTCCGCTTAAATAATCGCAGACTCAATCGTAATAATTCATTGTCTACCACCGGAGCATTTGTGTAAGCTTGTTTTATCGTGCCCTATTTGGAGAAAATAAAAACAAATTTTAAAAGATGTACATTATTAGTTAACAGTAGGAAAGACAGGTTAAAATCTAACAAAATATTAATGTATAAGAAAAATTAATTTGAGAGAAATATTACCTGTACTTGGTATTTAAAAGCAAAACTAGGAAATGTTTTCAGGCTTGAAGAATCTTAGAAAAGAAAGCAATCTTTAAAGGGCACCTAGTCTAACATCTTGCTTAATGCAGGAATCTTCTCAATCTCTGACAGGTAATCGACTAATTTTCATTTCTAATGAGGAAAAAAACATACTACACATTTTATGATGAACAGTACTACTATGTGTTGAAATAAACTATGGAACTACACACTAATTCAATCTTACTCTTACATGATAATCTTTCAATTATCTGAAAAGAAGCACTGAACTGTTATGTCTCATAAGACACAGCTTCTAGAACTGCACTAATTCTCAGAATACTGGTCAATGCAGTACATTGAGAAACTACTACCTCCCTCATACTAAAATGTTTATCTCTGGCATTGTAACTTAAATCTAGATTAGCGGTTTTGGAAGTTATTGTCAAAAATTTTTGTTAAATGTTCTTCAAGCATGTGTATAATGAAGTAAAGTAAGGTTTGAATATCTCTAGCATTCTGCCATTTCTCTTCTTGCTAGGATCCTTAATGGAATGGTGGTTCTTTAATCACATCTGCATTTAAAAAAATACAAGTTGTAGTACAGTAAAATGGACTTTTTATATATAGTTCTGTGAATTTTTACTCACGTATAGATTCAAGCACTCACGACCACCATCAGGTAGAGATGTTTGTTTCCTCACTCAAAAAAATTCCCTTTGTTGCCCTTTTGTATTCACACTCTTTAATCTCTAACCCTTGACAATCAATGGTAAGTGTCTGTTATACTTTTGCCTTTTTAAGAACTCCACATAAATGGAATCATACAGTATATATGATCTTTTGAGACTAGTTTTTTATCACTCAGCATAATGCCTTTGAGTTTCTTTCATGCCATATATAGTGCTGATAGCTTGGTTATTTTTTATTAGCAATCAGTAATCCATTGTATGGCTATGTCAAAGTTATTCTATTAGCCAACTGAAGAACACTGGGTTTGTTTCCAGTTTTGGAGATTATGAATAGAGCTGCTATAAACTTTTATGTACAGATTTTTGTAAGAAATAACCAAACTGTCTTCCAAAGTAGTTCTACCATTTTGTATTCTCACCAGCAATATATGCGAGTTTCAATTGCTCTGCATTCCCACCAACACTTGATAGTGTCAAGATACTTTGTAGTTTGTTTTTTAGCTATTTGTAAGAGGTTGTTAATGGCATCGCATTGAAGTTTTAATTGCATTCCCTAATGGCTAATAATGTTAAACATCTTTCCATGTGCTTATTAGACATCATATATCCTCTCTGGTAAAGGGTCTATTAATGACTTTTGCCCATTAAAAACAATTGTGCTGCTTGTTTCTTACTGTTAATTTATAAATTCTTTATATATTCTGGATACAAGTTGTTTTTCAAAATGTAATTTGCAAGTATTTTCTTGCAGTATACTTGTCTTTTCATTCTGTCTGCCAAAAAACAAAAAAAAAATTAAATTTTGAACATCAATTATCTAAAAATAAAAATTTTAATCAAAAAACAACTCTTCTTAAAATGCTTTCCCCCAGCAGACTGGTCATATGTATGTCTACATCTGGACTCTTGTTTAGTGTGTTCCATTGAGCTAAATGTCTATCCCTTCATCATTACCACACTATCTCGAGTGCTGTGGCTTTACAGTAAATCTTGAAATCAAGTAGTGTGTGTCTTCCAACTTTATTAATATTTTGTTCATCTATTAAAAATAAATTTTTGGCTATTCTAGTTGCTTTGACTTCCCATGTACATTTTAGAATCAGTTTGTCTATATATACAAAAAATCATGCAGGAATTTTTACTAGAACTGTGTTAAATTGTAGAGCCATTTAGGGATAATCACAATCTTAATTATACTGAGTCTTATTCCAATCTACAAACGCAGTATGTCTCTCCATTTATTTAGGTCTTTGATTTTTTTCCATCAGTTTTTTGTAGTTTTCACCACATAGATAGATCCTACATGTTTTGTTAGATTTATACCTAAGCACTTCATTTTGAGGGGAAGCTGCTAAAAGGTTTTTTTGCTTTGTTTTGTTTTTTACATATTTGGTTTCTAGGTGCTTCTACATGTCACTCTCACATATAAAAACACAATTGCTTTTTGCATTCTGGCTTTGAATCTTATAGCCTTGTTAACTCAGTTATAAGTCCTATGAGTATTTTTGGTCAATTCCATAGAAACTTTTACATAAGCAATTACACTGTCTATAATCAAGACAGTTTTATTTCCTTTCCAATTTGTATGCTTTCTTTTCCTTGCCATATTAAACAGGCTAGGACTTCCAGTACAGTGTTAAATAGGGGTAGTAAGAAAGTCCTTGTCTTGTTCCTAATCTCTGGGAAAATCTTCCAAACTTTTTACCATTACGTATAATATGAACTATAGTGGGGTTTTTTTGTAGAGTACCTTTACTAAGTACTTTCCAATTCCAGCTTGCTAAAATGTTTTATTGTAAGGAATGCTGAATTTTGTCAAATGCTTTTTTTGCATCGCTTGATATGCCATGTGTTTTTTTCTTTCTTCAAGTTTAGAATTTTAAACGAGCCTTTCACCCAGGATAATCCATACTAGGTCATGGTGTTGTATACTTTTTATATATTACTGAATTTGATATGCTATTATTTTTGAGGATTTTTATGTCCATGTACACAGGAGATACTGATCTGCAGTTTTCTTTTCTTATAATGTCTTTGTCTAGTTGCAATATTAGAGTACTGCTGGGCTCATAAAATGACTTAGAAACTTTTCAGGTTACCTATTTACTTCTTGAGTAAGTTTGGTAGTTTGTGGCTTTCAGAGAAATTAATTCATTTCTTCAAATTGCCAAAATTTAAGTACATAGAGTTGTTTATAGTATTGTTTTATTATTCTTTTATTACCTGTGAGAACTGTAGTGACATTCCCTTTCATTGGTATTGGTAATTTGTGTTTTCTTTTTTTCTTTATCAGTATGGGTAGAGGATTAACAATTATATTCTTCAAAAATCAGCTTTTGGTTTCACCAATTTTCTCTAATAGTTTTCTAGTATAAATTTTTATTGATTTGGTGTATATTTCCTTCCTTCTGCATGCTACACGCTCTGTACATACTTTTAATACTATGCTACAAAAATGAGACAAATTCATTTAAAGCACCCTAAATGTTCTCTTAGTATCTCTTCTGATACATACTATATTTATATACTTTAAAAATCATTCTCCCAAATAGAAATGATGACAATTTATAAGGGTTCAATGAATTTCTACTTTCTTTTTATCATCTGATAAGGTACCACTTAACCCCTATTCTGTACTTTTATTTTACAGTCATATATAAAGGTTTTTGTTTTTCTTAGCATTTTTCATGCTCTCTAGCATCTGAAATTAATTTTTCTTTAGTTGTTTCTCTTTTTTCCAGAGACACAATTAGAAAGTTTTCAATTAGAAAGCTTTCAATGTGGAGGTGACATCAGAAGCATGGTGGAGTGAGAGATCTCCCCTAATCTCTTCCCTTGAAATTACAACCTGAAATCTACAATCCAACAAATAACACCCAACCAGCACACAAGGATGTCTGAGAGATCTGTGCATCATAACATCTGAAAGTGGGCCAGCTGCATGTGATAGGGAGGTACAAAGAGAAAAGGAAGAAAGATAGGTGCTGTAGAATGCAGCCTGTAACTCCCTGAAGGATGAGGGAGGGGGGAATTATGTGGCAGATTTCTGGCTCTTTGAAGCACTGAAGAGTCCTGCCTGAGGGATAAGCACCCAGTGGAATGGGGCAGAGACCAAGCATGGAGGAGCGACATCTGTGTCTCAGCAACCGCAATTGCCAGGTAGAAAGCTGAGTCGCAGCCTCCCCACACCATCCCAAAGTCTTTCCCCTCCCCTCCTGTCCCCTTCTTTCCCTCCTCCCTAGACCCTCCAGAGCTAACACTGAGTCCCAGGAGAAGTGAAACATACAGTGCAGCCGTTTCCAGTGATAGTGGCAGAGATACAGAAGCAAGGCAGCTGAAGCCTGAGGGCCAGCATTACTGGAAGGAAAATAGCCACACAGACCACTAGCCTCTCTAAAGCTGGCCGCCTGCCCCCCGAGTCAGGATGATTTGGAAAGAAGCACTGGAGCATTACATCTGACTACTGAGGCAGCACAAGAACTTCAGAGCCTTTTCAGAGGCACGGAACCCCATCATCCTTCACATTCTCCTACAGGGGTGGAGCCCTGGGACAGAGGTGACCTGGTCATAGAAGAGACACACACCTTCCCTGAAAATAAAGGGCATTATTCTTAACTTTAAAGTAGAGATTCAACAGGCTTGAGCAGTGTAGGAGGCTTGGGTGCCACCTACTGTAAATAAAAGAAACCTCTTATCAACCTGCTAAAGAGATCATTATATTATAAATTTTCATTTTTTTTTTAAAGCAGATTACATTCCCATTAATGCCTAGGTGGAGAAATAATCCATCAAAACCATAAACAACAAAGGGGACAAGGAAGCTCAGGGGAAAAAAAAATTCCAGAAAGTAAGCTTAAAGATATAGAAATACATGATATAAATGACAGAGATTTCAAGATTGCACTTCTGAAAAAATTCAATGAGATGAAAGAAATTTCTGAGAGACAGTTCAAAGAACTTAGAAACAAAAACAAGAAACAGGAATACTTTACCAAGATTGAAACTCTAAACTCTTAATTATCTTAATCTAAAAAGGCATTCTCCCTCACCCCCACAAAATAAACCAAAACCAAAAAGGCCTTCTCCAAGACACATATTAAAATTGTCAAAAATTAATGACAAAGAATTGTCAAGGCGTATAGGAAAAAGAAGACAACAACTTATCACACTTTTTAGGACAAACCTTGTAAGCTGAGAGGGAGTAGAACCAAATATTCAAACTATTGAAAGAAAGAAATATATTCAGCAAAGTTCTCCTTCAAAAATGAAAAAGAAAGACTTTTTCAGACTTACAAAAGGTAAGAGAATTTTCTACCACAAAGCCTGCATTAACAGGAAATACAGAAGGGGGTCATTTTACCTGAAACAAAAGGACAAAAAATATATAACAATGAAACAGGAAAGTATAACTCTTATTAAGAACAGTGTATTATAACCTTAAATATTACATAATGGTTAAAGGTAAAAAAAAATTGAAAAAGAGAAGACAACAGTTACTACAACATAGAAATCAATGTACAGTTTATACAGGGATAATTTGAGACAACAAAAAAAAGGGGAGAGAGTAAAGATCTGAATCTGCAAAGGGAAATGGAGACAAGGCAGAAGGATTGTGTATATATAACATTCCTTTACATAAACTTAATGGTAACCACACATAAAAAATCCATACATAACATAAAACAAGAGGGAACAGAAAAAAAAAGATTAAACACCACCAAATTAAAATAACAGACAGAACACAAGAGCACAGAAACAATGGAGATGCCCAGTTAAGAGAAAATGAAAGATAAAATGGCTATAGGAAAACTTCATATTTCTATAATCACCCTTAATGTAAACATACTGAATTCACCAATAAAAAGTTACAAAATAGTAGATTGGATCAAAAAATAAAACCCAACCATATGCTGCCTTCAGGAGACACATCTCAGCTACAAGGAAATATATGGACTCAAAGTAATAGGGTGGAAAACAATATTCCAAGCAAATGGCATCCAGAGAAATGTGGGTGTAGCAGGACTTATATCTGGCAAAACAGACTTCAAAATAAAAAAGGAATGAGAGATAATGATGAACACTTCACAATGATAAAGAGGACCATACATACAGCACCTATCAATATTTATGCTCCCAATCAGGGAGCACCAATATAGATAAAGCAACTACTAACAGAACTAAAGAGAGAAACTGACAAAAACACAATTATAGTAGGGGACATAAATACCCCACTGTCAGTTATGGATAGATCATCTAAACATAAAATCAGTAAGGAAATAATCTTAAGTGACACATTAGACCAATTCTACATAATCAACATTTACAGAGACTTTCATCTCAAAACCTCAGATTATACACTCTTCCTTAATGCCCATGGAATATTCTCAAAGACAGACCATACTAGCCTCAGTAAATTTAAGAAGTCTGAAATTATACCCACCATATTCTCTGACCTAATGCTTTGAAACAAGTTCAAATGTAAAAAGAGTGGGAAGAACCACAAATACGTGGAGATTAAACAACATGCTACTAAAGAATGACTGAGTCAGAGAAGAAATAAAAGAAGAGATCAAGAGATACACAGAAACAAACAAGAATAAAAGTACAACATATCAAAACTTTTGGGACATAGAAAAAGTGGTAATAAGACGAAAGTTCATTTCATTATAGGCCTATCTCAAGAAACAAGAAAGCTCCCTCATAAACAACCTAACATTACATCTTTAAAAAACTAGGAAAAAAAGAAAAATGAAGCCCAAAGTCAACAAAAGGAAAAATAAAAATTAGACTGATCAGCAGTATGGAAATTGAAACAATCATCAAAAACCTCCCAAAACATAAAAGTCCAGGACCATATTGGCTTCACCAGTGAATTCTACCAAACATAATACCTGTTTTTCTCAAACTTTTCCAAAACAACTGAAGAGGAGGCAATACTTCTTACTCATTTTATAAGGCTAACATTACCGATACCAAAACCTAGTAAAGATAATGCAAAAAAAAGAGAAAACTATAGACCAATATCTCTCAGAAACACAGATACAAAAATCCTAAATAAAATACTAGAAAACTGAATACAGCAACATATTAAAAAGATTATACACCACAATTAAATGGGCTTCATCCAAGAGACACAGGGATGGTTCAACATACACAAATCGATTAATGTGACACACCACATAAAGAAAATAAAAAATAAAAATCATGTATCAGTACATGCAGAAAAAAGCATTTTACAAGATACAGTGTCTATGATTAAAACACTTAATGAGTATAGAAGGAAAGTACCTCAATATCATATACGACAAACCCACAGCTAACATCATACTTATTGGTGAAAAACCTTCCCTCTAAGATCAGGAACAAGACAAAGCTATCCACTATCACCACTATTATTCAATATAGTCTTGGAAGTCCTAGCAAGTACAATCAGGCAAGAGATAGACAATGAAGGCATCCAAATAGGAAATGAAGAAGTCAACTTTGAAAAGTCTAAGATATTTTCAGTTTCTCATGATCAAATCTCTTCCAAATCTAATTTCTAGTAATTTCAGTTCCCTTTATTCTTCTCTAGTAAATACTTACATATATATCACCTAGATTTATTTCTCTCTCTTCCAACTTAGTACATTCTCATAAACACTATTTCTATAAATACCCTTTCCAATCTTTCTGGAAAAATTTTTTCTTAATCTTCAATTTAAATAAATTTCTAGTATGTTTTATTATCTAAAGAAACTTTTCCTAATGAAATGAAAAACATTTCACAGAAATAAGAGTATTTTAAATTTTATACATCAATTTTTGAAACACAAATTGTTATTTAAAGTAAAATAAAAAGGATTATAAGTTCTAACAGACTTCTTTCTTTTGTATGTATAAAAGACTAGAAAACCAATCTCATAAAAACAGATGAGACTACAATTTCACCTTAAAAAACAGATGAGATTACAATTTGAGCAATCAAATAATATGTCTTTCATACTACTCAACAAACACTTTGCATTTTCCCAAGGAAACAATACCTTTTCATTTTTAACAAGCTGTTTTCGAATTGCAGAATCCCGTCTGAAGCATAATGCTTTACAACATGGTCCAAGATTACTAAGAAGACTTGCTCTTTCTTCTTTTCGTAGTAATGCAGCCATATTGAGAGCCCCTAATTCATGTTCAAAAAGAGTGTCTGCATCTTTTAAAATAAACAAACAACAACTTGCATTAAATTTTTCCTAAAATATAAGTGTTACTAATTGCTTAGGTAAAACCTATACTCTATCGAAATTATCAAAATTGGTGAATATTATTTATGTATTTTCTGTTAAGAGTCATTCAACATGTTGTTAGTCTAAAACAAAAATAAATATTCTGATAGCCACTTTAAATTTAGAATATTGCATACCATCAACTATTACTTAAATTTCTAGAGTTCAGGACTTTAGTAAGATTCAAATGTAGTAATGTGACTACATTCTGTGACCTGTAAAAAAAAATCAGTCAGCAAAGTGACTAGGTGTTGTTAGTCATAAAAACCTGGACAACATATTAATTTAAAATCACTTAGTTTTAAGTCATAACATGCAAGGTAGGGAAAAAATCCTTAAACTTTATAAAAATGAGAGAATATTTTATTAAATATTTTATTATTTAGTAAAAATAAAGGGGTTGGATTAAAAATAGACAAAAATGAAGTCAAAATATCAGAATAGGACCAGTCAGTAATAAAAATAAATTATAGAATAATAGTAACTTCAAAGCTTCCATAACAACATGATCAAACAGGTTAATGTTAGAACCCACAAAGAAAAGCAGTAGACACATAGGTAAATACAAAACAGTAACATTTAACTAAGAATAAATGGAACTATATTACTTATTTCATTTTCAAGAACTGCAAAGCATAAACAGACTGGAGAGACTGGATAATTAACAAAAAACTAATCTCATGTAAGATACCTAGTCAATAAGTTATATACCTAGCCAATGGGTAAATAACATGAGAAAAGAGTAAATAAATATAAAGAAAACCTCAAAAATAGTTTGCAAACTCTGGTGTCTATCAGAATCATCAGAAGAGCTTTTTAAAATACACTGCCAGGGTTCTACCATATGAACTACAGAACCTCCACAGTTGGAAAAGGATACTTTATAGGAAAAAAGGCAGTTCCTCAGGTGATTCAGACACATGAATGTTTGAATCGATGACATAGTCAAATATATATACTATTAAAGAAAAGAAATTAACTATCATTCCATTACAGATACAAATATGGAAAAAATTTGTATCGAGTCCATGCCATTCTTGAAAATTGTTCATTAGGACAAACTTTTTACTGAATCCTTATCATTTTCTGCTTTCCCAACAGAATATAAAACACATATCTGTAAACCTCCCTAGACAGACTAACCACATACTTAAAAAACTTAACTATATTACAATCAGAAAGCCTAGACAAAAACAATTTAAATTTCAGTACACAGCTGACTCTTAAACAAAACAGGGAAGTAAGGGGTATAGTTGTAAATCTGCATATAATTTTTGACTCCCCAAAACTCAGCTGTTCCTTGGTATCTGTGGAAGGCACTGATTCGAGGACTCTCCAACAGATATCAAAACACATTGATGCTCAAGTCCCTTGTATGAAATAGCGAAGAACAATAAATACATCTGAGGATTTCCAACTGTGATAAAAAATACTTTCCACCTGCTGTTGTATGCAAAACTCAGATATATGAAGGGCTGACTGCACCCATATTAAAAGAAAATCATGTACAGGTAGACCCACACAGTTCAAACCCATGTTGCTCCAGGGTCAACTGCACATGAAAGTTTTTCTATATTAAGAATTTAAGGTTCTCTGAATTTTTTTTAAAGTGACACTTAGAATGGGAATATACTTTCTTTAATACTGGTACTAAAACAGACCAAATAAAATAGAAAACATCTGTATCAATTATTTCACAAATATTTATTGAATACCTATTATGTGTCAGGTAGTATTCTAGGCAATGGAATAATTAGTAAGAATAGATTATTAGACACTCGATACAGTAAACAAAACAAAGTTCTATTCCTTAAGAAACTTTTATTTAGTAACATATGTCAGTTCTCTAACAAAGCTATTATTAACAACTAAAAAACGGGACTGATTGGTAAGGAACAATCAAACTCCTCTTTACAGTGTGTATTTTCACTGTTTAGATTAAGCCATCATCAAGTCAGGATAAAACTGTATATTACAGTTAGCAAAATCAAACTAGATTTTAACCTGAAATGCCAAGTATCTTTAGTGCTAGATAAGACCTTAAGGGTTTTATTGCATCATTTTATGTCCACAGGCTTCAGATAACAGAGCCAAACAAGGTAGAAAGAATGGAACAATAACTCAAGACTTCAGTCATTTGTCAGGTTAATACACATTCACAAGTATGTTTCATACACATACATACTATGTTTATTAAGACAGTAAAATCAAGAGTTTTACTGCTTATCCTGAGTTGACCGAAAGGGCATGGATTCATGAAATTCACAAAGCAATTTTTTTCCTATTTTATCTTAATAAAAATCTTAGTTCTTTTAACCAAACTCTTTTATTCTCATGAACATAATATAAAATGTAAAATGTTGCTTTCACCTTTAACCTTTTTAACATCCTTTTACAACCCTTACCCATTAATAAAGTTTTAATAAGCCAACAAACCAAACAAGACAGGTACCAGATAAGAGAAACAGAACTAAATAAATAAATAAATAAATAAATAAATAAATAAATAAATAAGTAAGTAAAAATTCATAAGCTAAATAAACTGTTCTGGAATAATGAAAAGTTGTGCCGAAAAGCTCTATAATCAATGTGATAAGGTATTTTCAAACTTAAGAGTAGCAGTTAAGATTTATTGAGTGTCATCAAAAACTGTTCTAAGTGCTTCACTTTTAATACCTCGTTTGTTCCCCCTACAATCGTATGAAGTTGGTGGTGTAATTACTCCCAGCTTAAGATGGTGATACTAACACACAGAGATAATAGCTAGTAAGTGGTATGCCTATTGGAATCTGGACCATTTGGCCTGGAGATCAAGTTTTTAACAACTTTGTTAAAGGTTCAACCTACATAACTTCATCGGGGTAGAATTCCCCCATTTCCCAGACGAAAGGGTTGCCAAGACATCCAATTTGCTCATTTATCTGGGTAAACTACTGAGTATCTTCTTAAAAGTAATCTGATACAGAAAGATCAACTGTGCTATTTTTACAACTTTTCTGTGGGCTTAAATGTTTCTCAAAATAAATTTAAAAAAGGAATTCCCACTATGAGAATTAAATAATGAATGTGATTTCTCAAAAAAAAAAAAAAATATATATGCATGCATCCAGCACTATAAATGCTACATGAGAAAAGAACAGAATCCTTGTAAAAGGAATCTTAATAGTTATAGCAGACAGTACATAAAGAAAGTAGAAAGGAATTACCTTTGGATTTTTCTAAAAGTCTCTGACATGCTTCTCTGACTTTGATAAAGAGTTCAGAACCTGCCATCTTTTTAGAAATCCCAACTCTCAGCATAACAGCTCCAGGTGTGAATTTTAAGAGTGCAGCCCCAGGCTCTCGTGGTTCTTTTGGATGCTTTGGCATTAGACCAGACCAATCTACATCTATCACATCTAAAGGATCTGTAAAAAGTTAAAAAAACAGGATTTATTTTTACACCAAGATTTAGGATTCTTGTTTATATAGAAAAATAAAATTGTAAAACACAGAAAGGCATTAAATAACAAGTACTTTAAACCAAAAATGACATATTCTTACAATGAAAACTTTTCTATAAGCAGTAATGTTTAAAATTTGAGGACTTTTACAAAAATCAAAATTTTTCTTACCAAAAGAAAACAGACAAGCAAACAAAAATCCAATCAAATCCATTCTTACAAATAACTCATTTAAACTGCTGGAGAGATCACCAATGAAAGAACTCCATTATTTCACTAAGAAAAGGTCTGAGGTTTTGAAACTTGGTATCAGAATCCTTTCATGGGTTAAATCTAAGAATCTAATTTAGTTTGCATGTATGCACACACATGCACACACACAATTTTATTTTTTTAAAAACAATTCATTATGAACTTACATTAAGAATCAGGCAGTGGCTATTATTAATATTGAGAACAAATCACCCACTGACAAGAAACAGCTGAGGAAATAAAATAATGTTCTATAAAAAATATCTAACAGCCAATAATAAAGGTTAACAATCATATATACCTTTTACATCAATAGAAACAACTGTGAAATATAAGAGCTAATTAAGTCAAAATAAAAATTTAATATTCTACATACCCAGATGAAACAAAGAACCTCACTATGACTAAATGAAAAATTGATAGTTACAATCAGTTTAATTGTATATAATTAGTACGGTAAGTTCCGGAAAGATACTAAGTACTGCAAGTGAAAATACTGCATTTAGAAAACTAATAGGAAAAAGCATATAAATACTGTTCAAATATAATTTCAACTATTATAAATATCTGAGAAGTTGTTTCAAAAGTTGGTCTGTGGCACCAGTTGTAAAGTTCTGTACTATACATCTACCATCTAGAACACTGCTAGACTATTGGTATTTGGTCAGATTCCAAGTTATATAAAATATGAATCAAACTCTAGAGAGGAAATCTTTCAATTTTGCTATTTTAAATGAGACTTCTCAATTCACAGGCAATGTGTACTTAAAAATATGAGCAGAGCATACTCACTATAATTTTCACTTTACTGGCATTTCAACATTAATTAAAATATAAAGAGAAAAGTTCAAAGTGCCTTTTATCAATTCTGAAAGCATGAAAGGGAACAAAAAATACCTTAATACCATAAATCATAATTTTTATGTTTTCAACCTCTACAAATGATTACCTGGCATCTTCTCTTCATCCTGTTGGTCCTCCCTCTTTTCAGCATCACCTGCCAGAATTTCATCTAGTTCATCATCACTGATTGGCTCGTATCCTTCTCCAGCACCAGATCCTAATGAACGGGCATCATCTAACTTGGATTCGTCATCTCCTGCTAATTAGAAAAATTAATATCATGTAGAAGAGTGTGTCAGGAGAAGGAACCTAAGTCAAACCAAAGATGTAGAGGCTGTTCATATTAAAAAAATTAGAAAAGCATTTTTTTCATTAGAAAATGACTTTCTTTTTAGTTATTCAATAACTCTTGATTCAAAAATAAAAACTGAAAAACAAAATTCAATTAAATTTATTTTTTTTAGTTACAAAATTTAACTGTAAGAATCAAGCAATACATATTAATAGCTTTGAAGTATACAGGTGCTAGCTTTTAAGTAAAGGTGACAAATACCAATCGGACTCTTATAACACCATTCAGGATATAAACAAACATGATTCTGAACATAGTTCAATATGCAAGCCAAAGAGAATGATACTGCAATTATCAATAATACACTAAAGGTATAATTTTCCAAATCACACTTAAACAGAATTCTAGCTTTTCAAAAGTCATATCTACATAAAACTCAAAGCAATGTAAGTTTTTTTGTGAGCAAAACAAGTTTTTTTCCTATCAAAACATAATTCTTGGCATTGAGGATAACCTGAATTTTGTCACACTTTTCCAAAATATTTTAAGCCCTACTTTAAATTCTCATATTATACACATATATTTACATTTTTTTTTTCTTCAAAGAGTAATGACAAATATATGATGTTAGTAAGCCTGTAGTGGAACCATGACACTAATAATATAAAAATAAAAAGCCATTCACTTATACGAAGTTTTTGTATGGTGCAATATTATATGTGATCAGAGTCTATGTACATATATAAATCACCAAGAAGAGTTCAGAAATTAAGGTCACTTTAAGAAAACTCATTCTATTCTTTTTAAAGTAGAGATTGCCAAGTTGTGATATATAACAAAAATACTGTATATAAAAGTTCCAAAACCAAGCATTAGCCTAAATTGGTAAATAACTGCAACTTAAATAGATCTTTATAATGGTTATGCAACCTTTTGCTTTATGGTCTGCAAATTTTACTGAGGTAACTTTTTACCTCTCACTTCTCCTTTTTGCACTCCCGCACCCCTGCTTTAACTTCCTTTTTAATGGCTGTCTTTGGCAATTCTTCTAAATCTTGAAAGCAGAAGAATCTGCTACAGTTAGGAAGGTAAAAAACAATGCTATATATGATGTACAAAAACCAGTCTAAGAAAATACTAGAAGGCAGGTTGAGCAGCAGTCTACCTTCAAGGGAAAAAAAGAAAACAAAAAAAAAAAATGAAGGTTATTACTCCTAGCCCTTCTTCCACAGTTATCTCCTGATTAGAAGAATGTGGAACCAAAATCTCATACTCCAAAAAGGCAATGACTTTGAAGGAAGAGCTAGGCAAGTGAATAAATAGTAAAGAGTACAGCAGTAGCTGAGTTGTCAATGAGTTTCTTTGCTCTGGCATTGGCATTTGTCAATACAATCTTTGTTGGTGTCAGCCTTTTCTATGATCTGGTCTATTTGTTGATTTTGAGCCTCAAATCTCACTGCCTATGTCCAGGACCAAATTATTTAGATTCTCTAGGATACTGCCCACTTGAGTCAGGTTCTCTTCTAGCAGCATTACTTATACTATTATATGGGCAGACAGAAAGGCCACAACATCTGTTCTGTTAAAGTCTTCTCTGCTTCTTTCATGTCTTTATTTGGTCCATGCCTTCTTCTATGAGGTTTAGTTTTCTTGTTCATCCAGCATAGTGGTTATCCTGTCCCTGCATCCTGAGACTTAATGGCTAAACTCAGGATTGTCTTTGTATTTTCTAGAGACTCATCATTAACTTGGTGAGCCCTCAAATGAATTTCTTCATATGACAGATTATTCATGACAAATAAAAATTTCTGACAGACTGAGAAGCTGAAATGTGGCTATTCTCTGTCCAACTTGAAGATTCCAAGAGTCTTGCTTTCTAATTTACAAAACAAACAAACAAACAAACAAAGATGTGCCTGAGATGTGGATGTGAAGAGTTACTCCTGGCATGGCAACAGGTTCATTTTGAAGGACATACCCTTTCAATGAACTCAAAGTGCTGCCTTGTACTTCTTTTTTTTCTTCCCAAGGAGCTGCAACACCACCAGAACTGACTAGGAGCTGCACCCTTTCTGCACCTGCGTGCACTAGAGCCATGTACCTGTGCCTAGTTAAGTTTGGTTTAAAAACTCAATATGGGTAGCAATATCAAAATAGGTCAGATTACAGTTAAAATGAGAAATAAAAGCTACATTAACATATTAATGTGGATTATGTGGTGTTAATTTTTCATTGTAAAACTTGAAGCATATCCAGATAAATCTAGTAACTTAAATCTTCCCCCCATCTGGAAAGCATCAATTTGTTCTCCCTATCTATGAGTCTGTTTTCACTTTGTTTGTTTATTTTGTTCCTTAGAATCATCTAGTAAGTGAAATCATATAGAGTTGTCTTTTTATATCTAATTTATTTCACTTAGCATAATGCCCTCCAGTTCCATCCATGTCATTGCAAATGGTAAGATTTAATTTTTTATATGGCCAAGTAATACTCCATTGGATATATGTACCACTTACATTTTATCTAATTTGTCTACTGATGGGCACTTAGGCTGCTTCCATATCTTGTCTATGGCAAATAGTACTACAATGAACATAGGGATGCATGTATCTTTTCAAATTAGTGCTTTAGATTTTTTCATATAAATACCCAGAAGTGGAACTGGTGTATCATAAGATAGTTCTATTTTTAGTTTTTTGAGGAACTTCTATACTGTTTTTCATAGTGGCTCTACCAACTGTCAATCCCATCAACAGTGCATGAGGGTTCCCATTTCTCCACAACCCTGCCAACACTTGTTTGTTGATTTATTGATAGCCATTCTGACAGGTGTGAAGTGATATCTCATTGTGGTCTTAATTTGCATTTCCTTAATGATTAGTAATGTTGAGCATCTTTTCCTATGTCTATTGGCCATCTGTATGTCCTCTTTGGAGAAATGTCTATTCAGGTCCTCTGCCCATTTTTTAATTGGCTTGTTTTTCTTTGGTTTTTTGGTGCTAAGTTTTATGAGTTCTTTGATGTATCACTGGTGAATATCTTCTCCCACTAGGTAGGCTGTCTTTTCATTTTGTTGATGGTTTCTGTTGCTGTGTAAAAACTTTTTAGTGTGATGTAGTCCCATTTGTTTATTTTTAGTTTTCTTTCCCTTCCTCAAGGGAAGAAATATCAAGTCAGAGAATTTACTGCCTAAGTTTTCTTCTGCAGTTTTTGTGGTTTAGGGTCTTACATTTAAGTCTTTAATTCATTTTGAGTTTATTCTTGTATATGGTGTAAAAGGTGGTCAATTTCAATTTTTTGCATGTATCTCTCCAGTTTTCCCAAAACCACTTATTGAACAGACTGTCTTTGCCCCATTGTATACTCTTGTCTCCTCTGTTAATAAAGTAAATGGATATATAAGTATGGATTTATTTCTGGGTTATCTGTTCCCTTGACCTATGTGTATTTTTATGCCACTGTTTTGATTATTACTATAGTCTTGTAATAATTTGGTATCAGGTTTCATAATACCTCCAAATTTGTTCTTCTTTCTTAAGATTGCTGTGGCTATTCAGAGTCTTTAATGGTTTCATATAAATTTTAAGATTATTTGTTCTAGTTATGTGAGAAAAGCCATTGACATTTTGATAGGGATTTTGTTGAATCTGAAATTGCTTTGGGTAGTATGGACATTTTAATGATGTTAATTTTTCCTATCCATAAATATGGTATATGTTTCCTTTTATTTGTATCTTCTTTAATTTTCTTTCTTAAATGACATAATTTTCTGATTATTTCTAGCTCCTCGGTTAAACTTATTCCTCAGTATTTTATCTTTTCATAAAATTGTAAATAAGAATGTTTTCTCAATTTTTCTGATAGTTCATTATTTGTGCATAAAAATGTAAACAATTTCTGAACACTAATTTTGTATCCAATTCCTTTTCTAAATTCATTTATCAGTTCTAACAGTTTTTTTTTTTTTGTTTGTTTGTTTTTTGTGGAATGTTTAGAGTTCTGTTAGATATTTGTTTTCCCCATGCTCTATATTGGTGTTTTGATTCTCATCTTCCTCCACTCTGTTGATTCCCTCTAATACACTCTTCATCTCAGATAATGTATTCCTCATTTCTAACTGGTTCCCTTTTATAATTTCCATTTCCATTCTTGTTATTTAACTCTTTCTTAAAGTTCTCAGAGAATTTATCTATATTTCTCTTAATTTCACTGAGCATCTTCATAACCAGTGTTTTCAACTCTGCATCTGTGAGATTGCTTGACTCCATTTTTCCTTGGTCTCCATTCTGTTCTTTCATATGTTTTCTGCTTCTCTGTCTTCCCATTTTGGCTGTCCTTCTATGTCTGTCTCTATATACTACTAATCGAAGCTCCTAGGCATCTGGTCTTATTAGCATGGCTTTGTGTAGTAGGTGTCCAATAACACAGTTCTGAGAGGGGTTCAGTTGCAGGCCAATTTTAGCCCCAGCCTGTGCCCCTCTGAGGCTATCTGTTAAGATTCAGTAAGCAATCCAAAGATGCTGTGCTTACAGTTGCCTCAAGAAACCACACCAGAAACTGAGGTCAGCTGCAACGGTGTGAGCCTTGGTGTTGCTCAGTGAGTGGCATGGGACTCAAGAGGACACAACTGAATGCGGCTTTGGGGCGGGGCATAAGTTGAGAAAAGCGAAGTTTCAGGAAATTCTCTAGGTGGAGTGACCTCTGTTATCTAATTTGACGGCATCTCAGCTATGTCAGCACTGCATCTGCACTCAGGGAGAGGAGGGTTCAACAGAGGAACAATGGATACTCCCAGCACTTCTACCCAGTAGAAAGCCTCACTTCCAGCTCTTGCTCCAACAACTCAGTGTCCCCTGTAAGTCCCTGGTGTCCCCCAAGCTGCCAGCCTGGCACTAGTGCTCAAAGCAAGGAGTCCGTCACTGCAAAAGTCCAGACACGGACATGGCCCCTTTAAGAGAAATGTCCGCAGCTGCCAACTACAGCTGCCATTGCCTCTGTCCCATTCAGCTGCTCGGGACTGGGCAGTCTCGCGTGTTCGCCCCCACTACCTCCTTCTGTCACAGGGTGATTTCTTATAGTTGTATGGTTTCTGTTCATTTAGACCCCAGACAACTCTGCTTGCTGTTTGCTCTGTATTCCCATCTCAACTTTGCTGTGGTCATGAGGGGGAATGAGCAAAACTTCTATTATCTACACCATTTTGCCTAATCTGCCAATATCATCATATGATTTTTATCTTTTGTTATTTGTTATTAATGTGGTGTATCGCATAAATTGATTTGTAGATATTGAATCAATTTTGTATCGCAGGAATAAATCCCTCTTAATTGTGGTGTATGATCTTTTTAACGTAGTGCTGAATTCGGTTTGCTAATACTTTGAGGATTTTTGCATCTGTGTTTATCAGGCATATCAAACTATAACTTTTTTTTTGTCTTTGTCTTTGGTTTTGAAATCAGGATAATGGTGGCCTTGTAGAATGAGCTTGGAAGCCTTCCCTCCTCTTGAAGTTTTTATAATAGTTTTATAAGAATAGGTTTTGATTCTTCTTTGAGCATTTGGTATAAAATTCACCTCCAGAGCTATCCAGTCAAAGACTTTTGTTTGTTGAGAGTTTGAGGATTACGGATTCAATTTTTTAGTAGTAATTGGTTGGTTCAGATTTTGTTTCTTCTTGACTCAGTCTTGGAAGATTGTATGTTTCTAGGAATGTATCCATTTCTTCCAGATTGTTCAATTTGTTGGTATATAACTGCTCATAGTATTTTCTTATAACCCTTCGTATTTCTATGGAGTCAGTTGTCACTTCTTTTTCATTTCTCATTTTATCTACTGGGTCCCCCCCTCTTTTTTTCTAGACGAGTCTGGTTAAAGGTTTATCAATTTCATTTATCTTTTCAAAGAACAAGCTCTGTTTCATTGAGCTTTTGAAATTTTTTTTAGACTCCATTTCACTTATTTCCGCTTTGATCTTTATCATTTCCTTTTTTCTTCTCACTTTGGGCTTTGTTTACTGTTCTTTTTCTAGTACCTTTCAGTGTAAGATTAGATTGAGATTTTCTTGTTTCTTAAGGTAGGCCTGTATTGATATGAATTTCCCTGTTAGGACTACTTTCGCTATGTCTCAAATATTTTAGTTTGTTGTGTTTGCATTTTAATTACTCTCTAGGTATCTTTGGACTTCTTCCTTGATCTTAAAGCTAACCCATTCATTGTTTAGTAGCAAGTTAGTTTCCATGTATTTGTGTATTTTTTAGTTTTTTTCTTGTTTTTGATTTTTAGTGCTATACCACTGTAGTTGGAGGATACACTTGATATCATTTCAATACTCTTAAATTATATTGAGACTTGTTTTTGGCCTATCTTGGAAAATGTTCTATGTACACATGAGAAGAATGTACATCCTACTGTTTTGAGGTCAAAAGCTCTAAAAAATAGTGTGCTATTTAAGATCACTGTTTGCTTGTTGATTTTATGTCTGGAAGATCTATCCATTGGTTAATGTGGTGTTATGGTCCCCTACTATTACTGTCGAACTCGCCCTTTTTATCAGTCAATATATGCTTTACATATTAAGGTGCCCCTACATCAGGTGCATAAATGTTTACTAGGGTTATATCCTCATTGGATTGATTCATTTATCATTATGTGATTGTCTTGTCTCTTATCGCCTTTGTTTTAAAGTCTATTTTGTCTAATGTAAGTATTGCTACCTCAGCTTCTTTTTCATTTCCACTTGAATGAATTATCTTTTTCCATCCCTTTACTTTCAGTCTCTTTTACTTTTTGATCTGAAGTAGGCACTGTAGATAGTATATGTATGGGTCTTGTTTTCTTATCCATTCAGCTACTCTATGTCTTTTGATTGGAGCATTCAATCATTTACATTTAAAATGATTACTGATAGGTACATAATTATTGCCATTATTCATATTTATGTTTTTCTTCCCCTTCTTATTCTAAAATAAGTCCCTTTAACAGTTTTGTAAAACTGGCTTGGTGGGGATGAAATTCCTTTAGTTTTTTCTTGTTGTGGAAGCTCTTAACCTCATCTTCAATTTTAATTGATAGCTTTGTTGGGTAGAGTAGCTGTAGTTGTAGGAAGTTGCTTTTTATCACTTTGAGTATTTTCTACCAGTCCCTTCTGGCCTGAAGTTTCTGTTGATAAATCAGCTGACAGTCTTAATTAGAGTTCCTTGTAAGTAATTAGATTCCTTCGCAAGAGTTTTGGCTCACTCACATTGGGAATTGCAGCTCTCCGCCTTGGAACCGCAGACCCAAGATTTGTTCAAGAAATGCTATAACTAGGGCTAGGGCTGGTTGCCCACCACTAAAAGTGTCTCCTGAGGTGTGGAAGTTGAGGTCTGTTGATTAATACCAAAGAAGCCTTCTGCTGATAGTGTGGGGTGGGGCTACCAACAAGGATATTTCCACTGCCAATCTGTGAGCTGGATGGGGTCTCAGGGAATTACCAGGGTGGAGTGAGTGGATCTCACCAGGGCCCTACAGATTCACTATGTGAGACTGAGCTCAATAAAGGCAAGACGGTGCCTGCCTGCAGGATGCACCTGCAGGAGGAGAGTTTAAAAAAGGGACAATGGCAGCTGTCCCTCCAGATCTTGCCCTGAAGCCCACACGACTCTATCTTTCCCTTTATATCTCTGGTACCCCGCAAGCTGCTGTGAGTGAGTGAGTCTGTATGCAGGCCCTTTAAGGGGACTTTTGTGTTTCCAGCTTCATTCCATCTCACCTGGACATTCAGATTTCCCACTGATTTTCACAGCCAGATTTTGTGGGAATTCCTCTTCTCAGCACTGGAGCCCTGGGCTGGGGAGGCTCTGTGTGGGCTGGGGCCCCTTGCTTGTCTTGGGGGACCTCTACAACTAGATGGTCAACTACATCATCTGGGTGTAGGACCAGCCCACTTCTTTCATGTCTCAACCCCTCCTATGAGTCTCAATGTGGCCTCCTCTTTTTAAACCCAGTTATAGGAGTTCTCTGTCCAATTAGTCTTCAGATCATTCTCCAGGTTGACTGTTTCATAATTTAGTTGCAAGTTTAATGAGGTCATGAGAAGATGCATGCACAGTGTTTACCTAATCTACCATCCTGACCGAACTCCACATTTAATACTTCTAATCATTAGTTATCCATACACTTTACTGAGTTTACAACACTAGTTTTCAAATGCAACAGTATGTTTTATAAATAAAAATTTGAAGCAAATAAACTATGATATGTTTCTAATCATTTTAATAATTTTCTATCCTATTAAACTATACAATGCCCCCATACTCTCACCAATTCACTAGTAAGGTGACCAATTTTAATAACTTATCGTTATACAAATATGCATCTAAACATAAAAACAAATAATAGAATTTTTAATTTTTCCAAGTTTATTCAACTCATTTTCCTACTTTAAGTGGAAAAAAAAAGTTTCATCTCACAGCAGGTAATTCACTTAGAAATTTCTATGCTGTTATCTATGACCATAACCAATGAATGAAATATTTTAGAGATAAGGGGAACGGACTCCAACCACAAGAGAACTATTATAATCATTAGTCCAATTATATATTCAATTATACCCAAGGTTGTACTTCACAAATTGATGCTACTTAAACTCAAAATTGTGATGAAAATGCAATGCAAAGAATGTTGAGGTTTTTGTCAAGTAGAAAAAATATGTAACAGGTGGCATATTGGAATATTTAATCAAATAACCAAAGGATACAAGGATGTTTATAGTTTTAAAATGATGTGACTTTGACGCTAGTCTCAGTGCTACAATATGGCAAATAAAAAGAGTAATAAAATATTAGTGCTTATATACTAAGTATTCTAGAAGTGTTACGAGGGCTTGAAGTGGAGAGGTGATGTCAGAACAAAGGTGTAATAAGCACTGGTATCAGAACAAGACAGTCTCATAGAGGCAAAAGTGGAGCCATTACTATTATCTTAGGTTATAATTCACCAAAGAATAAAATGTAGGGCATGTACATAAAGGCAAAACGTATTTTCATTTGAGCCATTTACTCTGTCTTTGCTGTAGTTTCGATAATAAAAGGAATGAAAAGCTATGGTTATGAAGTAGTTTAGTGGAGATAAAACCATGGAAAAATAATTTTAATACAGTGGAGGGATGCTCGGAAAGATGTATAAACAAGGTGCTATTTCATTTTTAAAGAGTACGCATCTTTAGCAGAGAAGTTTTCTTAGAGGTAACAATGCATAAAGTGGGACTTACACTTTGAGTAAAAAAGAACAAAGAAGGGGAAAGATCAGACAATGGGAGAAGCAGGTACAAAAAAGACTAGAGAATGCAGCCCATTAAGGGAATGCAGAGGTATGAGTTATTTGTATAGTAGATAAGGGTTGAAGGACAGAGAGTGATGCTCCCCACACAGCTGAGATTGGCTCTGAATGAGCCAAAGGAATGTGTACTTCTCAGGTTTCCTCATTCTAGGAGCAGGGGGTGCCAGTAGGATCTACAGTCATTAAATGAAGTTTTAGGTAGTGTTACTATTTCATATATTTTTTCTCAACTGCCCTAATAGTTTTCTGAATCTCTCTCTGAACCAAGAAGTCACTTCAATTTTTATATTTTTAAACATCAAAGAAAAAGAAGGGATGACTATTGTTTAACATCTACAGATACTGAATCTAGGTAATCTTTTATTTCATTTAGACATATGAACCAAATCTGTCTTGATGGTACTAATGAGGAGAACACATCTTTAAAATATGATATAAATTTTTATTATAATATCTACTTTTCCTAAACAACAATGGAGTCACTATATCATTAGGTTACCTTTAAAAAAAAAGTTTCCTATAAAATTTGAAAAGGAATGTAGTAATATAAGATACAAAACGGTGTGATACTCACCTTCTACGCTCTCAGATCCCTCAGCTTTATTTGTATCTTCAAATCCCTGTAAAGTTGCTAGATCTTTATCCAGTCTTTCTTTATCCAAAGCCACAGAGTCTCGGGAAGTGCCTTCTAGGTCTCTTTCATGTTCACTGTCCAGTTTTGCTTCACTGCGTTTTACAGACTCCATTTGAGAAGAACTCTCAAAAGTTCTGTCTCTGTCCCTGTCCCTTTCCATGGAATCAGAAATTAATCTCTCTCTTTCCCTGTCCAAGTCTCTCCTTTTGTCTCGTTCTCGCTCTCTTTCTCGTAATCTGTCTCGGTCCCTGCCTCGTGACCAGTCTTTGTCGGCATCTCGCTCCCACTCTCTCTGCCTTGTGTCTCTCCTCTCTCTCTCCCGCTCTCTGTCGTGCTCATATCGATCACGCTCTTGAAGCCTCTCTCTGCTATCAAATGATCCAGATCTCGAATGAACTTGACGATCTGACTCAGGAGAACTTCTTCTTGAACTATGGCTTCTTGAATCCTGGCGATCTAAAATATATCATATCCAAAAAGTTAACGTGATAAAACAAATAAAATGGTACATTTTAGAGTCCTTTAAAGCTTGCAATTTATCTTTTTCTATATTTATTCCCAATTAGCCAAAGAACTCATTTTAAGGAAAAACAGACCTCTCAAAGTACTAATTAAAATATGTAAAAAATATTTGTCTATTTCCACTATAACTGTAAATCTCTTCAAAGAAATAAATACATAAAATGGTTAAGCATTAATATCACTTCATTATCTAATCTCTTCCAATCCCCCTACTCAATTCTCTGTGGTCAAAAGAGAATAAAGTGGCTGCTGGAAGAGCAGAAAGGTTAAAATTTTAGGCATCAGTAAAGGATCTGTATACATAGTCCTTCTGCAAAGATATACTACTAAAATCAAGATATTAAGCAGACTGACATCACTGAATGTACCTTTATTATAATATTGGTATTAATATAATAAGAGGTAACATTTTGGTGGGATGGTTAAACTTCTATTTTAAGTTCCCTGGAATTTAAGGCAGTATATAAAGTAATCAATTTAGCATTTACTTTAAAATTATGATTTGTATAAAATATACTAACATAAGAAACACTGGCTAGATTATAATTCAATTTTATTACCTGAAGAAGTACTTCGACTGGGTTCCCCACGCTTTAACTGATCAATCCTAGATTTTCTCTCTCCTGTGAATTCCAGGCTTTTTGTTTTTTCTCTATCTCTTGAAGCACTATGCAGTACTCTCTTTCGACAGCTTTGGTCATCTCCACTTCGATGGGCAGAATCATTGGACGGGGAGCGCAGACGACCTGATGTATGACTACGGTTACTACGATTGCTCCCAAGGCTGCTACTTCTCTTTTGATCCACTGGCTTGCGATGTGGTGCATCTTCCATAGTAACATGCGATACCTCTACTTTTTCGGCTCGTGTTTTATGGCACTTTCTATATGAGTCTTCACTGGTAAAAGCTGTATTGGTAGTGTTGGTGGGGGTGGCACAGGTGGAAATAGTGGTGGCAGATGTGTTGAAGGTACTGGTAACAGTAACAGTAGTGGCAAGAGTAGCAGGAGCAGTTGTAGTAGCAGCAGTAGCCAGAGGAAGAGGAGGAGGAGGAAGAGAAGATGAAGGAATCCGTCCAGAAATAGCAGCTGTGGCAGCATGCTCTGGTTCTGTCACCTCTGCACGGTCAGGCACATCCTCATCAGACCAGTCACTGAATGCTGTATCTTCTTTTCTCTGGGGATCTTCTATAGTCACATCCTTATCATTGGAAATTTCAATGAATTCCTCTTTGATTGTTATAGGTGGAGTCCGGGGGCCTCTTTTCTTCTTACTCTGCTGAGTTGCTTCTTCATCAGAAATATCAGAATCACCTCTGGATCTTTTATGTTTTTTTTCAACACTTTTCTTCTTCTGTCCTTTTTTCGGTGAAAACAGTTGACCATCTTCAGATGCTATCTCTGAGCTACCCCTTTCTATTCCAACATCATCTTCTTTCTTTTTCTTAATAGGTTTCTTTTGAATTTTTACTTTTTTCTTGTTTTCATCATGAGCTCCATCAGATATATCTCGGTCTTCAGATGAGTGGTGTCCTATCATTTCCTGTGCCCGAGTTCTTGAGCTTTCTGCGATTTCTGTCTGTTCTCTCTGTTTATCTACAGAAGAAACTTTCTCTTTGAGCTCTTGCTCTTCATAGCGCCTCGAACTCTCTCTTCTTTCTGGTTTACGATCTTCTTCTTTCCATCTACCCTGCCTGTCTTCTGAAAGTTGTGATGGACTAAGCGAATGAAATTCTTGAGGTCGTACAACCTGGCTCAGAAGTCTGTGTCGTTCATCTATACAAAAAGATAAAAGTAATCACACTTTCACCAAGTTAATAAACATTGCACATTATATATAAATTATAACAAACCAATCTCTTATTTTCATTTTAACTTGAAAAATGGCAATAATTTCAGTAAAAATAAAAATAACTTTACTACAAATAGCAGAAAATGGCAGTGCCATTATGATAAAATGACTATTTCTAACACATACTTTAGTCACATAGAAGATATTCAGAGGCAGCAAAGCAAATAAAAATTTTAAATCTTAATTCATCATTTCCTACTAATGTCAAAGAATGGTTTCATGGTTACAAATGAATATGAATACAGAGACACAAAACAGATTCTGCTTACTTTTATCATCTCCACTGTTGTAGGTGTCACTGTCAGGAGAATGTTCTCGTCGGCGCTTAGGTGACTGACGAGGGCTAGGACTCCCTTCATTTCTATAGCGCTTCCTAAATAGGACAAAAAAGTGTAATTTACAAAATTCCAAGAAGTGAAGAGATTTCTTTATAATGTATTTTACTATTATTTCTTCACTATAACTAGAATATGTAATTGTAGGATAGCAATATTATCAGAGCTATATCATACAAAGGATATTCAGCATTTTTAATAAAATTCTTCATGTTAAGACTTACAACTGTGAACTTAAAATACACGGCAACATATCTTCCTTTCATTATACATGTAGAATCACTCAACTGAAAATTACTTCATTTAAACACTGCAAGGTGATAACACATCAGAAGAATCGATGATATATTAATAAACCCTCTACTATAATGTAATCATTAATTATACATTTTCATAATACAAAAATACCTTATGCAGAGAAGCTAAATGGGAAAAAATATTAGCTTTAAGGTCAAAAAGATGAGTTCAACTTATAGCCTATGTTACTTATTATGCAACCTTATGTAAATTCCTTGAAGTTATTGAACTTTAGATTTCTCATCTTAAAATAGGGGGAAAAAAAGAAGTCCATATTTACAATACTGCAATGAGGAATAAATTAGTTATGTCATAAGCCCAGTGCTAGGCATACTGTTTGTATACTGTAAAAATTAGTTCCTTCTTTCTTCTTAGAACTCAACTACTTGCTTAATGACATATTAATGAAGTAATTCATAAGTTCATTATACTTTTTGTTCTTTAGCTGAACTTTAAATGAGTAGTAATTTATAACCCTGAGTACTTAAGCTATTCTAGTGTTTTCCTATATTTTCATTAAATTTTGACCACCTAACTTTTTAATAACATTGTTAGTAAATATTATGGTCAAAAGTTAAGAAACACACTACAGCACATATTATTTCCTTGATAGCTTATTTACATAAATGAGCAGCCAGGTGGAAAAGAAGAAAGCCTCAGACACAGTATGACAATTTAAAAACCCAAGCTTGTGCAATTTATTTTCTGAAGGACCGCCCATCTTTAGGCAGTATATTTTCCCATTCTTTGAATCTGGGCTGGCCCAGTGACTTACTACAGAAACAGAATGTGGTGAAAGTGACACTATATTAGAACTCAAGAGGCCTTGCATGTTTCTACCATCATGTGCAAAAACAGAGTTTAGACTACTGGAGAATGGGAAGTCACATGAAGGAGAAATGAGATGCCCTAACCAAAAGCCAGCAGTAAGTCACAGACATAGGATAAATGAGGCCGTTTTGGGTCATTCAGTCCCAGCTGAACTGCCAGACTGACTGTAGAAACATGACTGTTCCCAAGTGAGACCAGCAGAAAAACTCTTTTGCAGAGCCCAGCCAAAATTGCTAATCCACAGAATCATGAACAAAAAAATTGTTTTAAACTACTAACTTCTGGAGTGATTTGATATACAGCAAAAGATAACTAATAACATTAGAATAAAGTGAAAAATTTAAACATGCAATTAAAAAACCCTTTAATTTCAAGGCAATATCTACAGAAAGAAAATTAGAGTAAAATAAATACTATGGCAATTCTGCAAACCTTCTACATAACACTGGTAAAAAAAAAAGTGCTGGATAACTTCCATCTACTAACATGACAATACAATTGATGAAGATATCAAGATATTAATCTCATATAAGCAGTTACTGCCATAGAGCTGTGTGACTCCTAAGTTTCTGCGGTCCTTATCAACACTTGGATTGTCTAGTCACAAAAAAAAAAAAAAAAAATCAGAAGCAACTTTTGCTATTATAAGCAGATCAGACACATGGAAAAATGTTAAAGGAGAGCACAGGATAAAAAACAAATTTCAAAATTTTAATCTTAGAAGAGAGAGCTAGAGATCAGAGGAGATAAGAGAGAGAATATGTATTGTCTGCCTATGTGTGTTAAAGGTAATACTTGAATTTGTTAATGTAGATTTTTTTTTTTTTTAATGAGGGTGTACTACAGAAATTGTGGCTGCAGATTGAAGGGAAGCCAGGACCTAATGGAAGAAGCCTCCACTTCTGTGCTATGTTGTCTGTCCATAACCATAATCCATTAATAGTAATGCTGAAAAAAAGCCTAAAGCAGGGAGTCTGCATTTATCATGAGACAAATGAGGAGGCAGGAGTAAAGAAACTGAAGATTTATAAAATATTCCCAGTTTGTTTCAGCAAACTTAACTGTATATTTATCCCAGTTGCTATTTTCAAAAAAAGAAGTTAACTCCAGTAAGTTTGGTTTTGTGCCTGTAAAACCTAAAAAATGCCAGAATCCTCTGGGCCACAGTGATTGGCTTGGCTCTCGTCCTCACCTAATGAGAGGTCCAACAATGAAGGTTGCTAGGCTGACAGGTATGACCCTGGGGCTTCCTTAGCTATCATTTGGAGAAAACCTTTCTGAGACTGGAACTAATACAAGAGAAAACAGTAGAGGGATGAAGAGATACCATTCCTGATGCTTTATTTGAGAATGTGGACACAGTAACATTAGAACAAATGAAAGGTCACCCTGGACTTCCCAGATAGATGAGAAAATAAATTCTTTTTGGTTTAAAAAAAAAGGGAAGGGGAGGAACAAAGAAAAACAGACAAACAAAAAATGCCCTCAGGTATATTATTTGAAATAACACATTTTTGTCCATAGTAATTTACTATAACTCCACAGCCCAAAAGAGGATACTTTCCTATCTCTCATCTTCTTCTAGCCATGCACTGGTTACAGTAATTCCCTCAGTTCTAAGACACCGTAAATGCTTCAGTAGCCTGAGGATAGTGACTCCAGATTTTTAAGTACACAAAACTCATGAAAGATTAGAAATAGCACAGGCATCATCTCTTGGTGACTAGTCAACCCCACTAACTAGTTATAAAGTGGATGTAAGTGGATACAAGTTCAATGATTCCATCACTTTTATGTTGGTTTCCTATTAAAAACAAGTCTACAGTAGTTGAATAAGCCAATGCACCATCAAAAATGTAATGTAATAAAACTGATTGATTATATCCCCTAGATATAGAAATAGTAGAATGGGAAAACTATTATTTTTTTCTCAGACTATTCAAAAGATTCTAACAACAAACATATATAATAAAATAGAAATACAGAAAAATATACAGGGAAAAAAGAATTAACAGGACATTAGGAGCACACTGAAAAGCACTAAATGGAACTTTTAAAATTCTTTACTGAAGTGTAATTTTTAAAAATGATTCACAGTCATTCTTACTTTGATTTTCTCTCATCATGTCCATCTCTCAGACTCCTATCTTCTCGGATATCTTCTCGCTTTTCTCTGCGGTCTTCTCGTCCTTTGTCTTCCCAATCCCTTTGACGCTCTCTTTCTTTATCCCTTTCTCTTGCTCTTTCTCGTTCCCGCTCTCGCTCTCTTTCTCTCTCTCTTTCTCGATCTCTCTCCCGCTCCCTTTCTTCTCTCTCTCGCTCCCGTTCTTTCTCCCTATCTCGCTCCCTCTCTCTTTCTCTCTCTCGATCATGATCACGATCTCGCTCTCTTTCCCGGTCTCTCTCTTTTTCTCGTTCCCTCTCCCGTTCCCTAGCACGCTCTCTTTCCAATTCTCTTTCCTTCTCTCTTTCCCGATCCCGCTCACGTTCTCGCTCACGTTCCCGTTCTCTGTCTCTTTCTCGTTCCCGATCCCTTTCCCTAGCTCTTTCATCTCTTCTATCATCTACTCTGTCTACTCTTCGTTCCTCTCTTCTTTCATCACGCTCAAGCTCGTCATTCCTTCCCTGATGTCGAATTGGTGAGCTTGGTCTTTGATCTACAATGAAAATCAAGTTTTGTCAGTGATTACTTTGACAGATAACCTATTGATAAGACAGCATGGCAAATCTTAAATTTAATCTGTGTATAGGGTCATGGTGGCAATAAATATAAAGCATCTTTAATTTAATCATCTAAATAATCACCCCTAGATATTTAAAAATATTTTTTCTTAAAGGTATTTTTATTTGCCCTCTAACTAACATGTTTTCTGCTTCCCATCACCCCCCACCACCTCCCACTGATCCACCTTTGATCTTTCTCTGCATGCTCCCTACCCTACCTCCAGCCCACTGCTCCAACCCCACTTTCTGCCATCTCTACCCTTCACCTCTGATCTTCTCTGTCCCCCCAGCAGGACCTGAGAACACTGGTGGCAAAAGATAGGGGCAGCAGGAGGTGTAGAACATAGGAGCTGAAGGAAAAAAAAAATTTCCCTCGTAAGTTACACCTCTAATTTCAGGCAAAATATATATATACATCAAAGTGCAGCTATTATGTGAGAAAATATAAAACAAAACAAATTATTTGTTGCTGCAATATCAATTTATCGTAAACTAGAAAATTAAGGGTACTGATGCTTAGCAATCTTGAAATAATCAAATGTAAAAAGTTTCATGTAATAAAAATTTATAATTAATAACTACTAACAAATTAAAAGTTTTATTTAATCATATAACTGATTAATCAGGTGAAGAACTATTTTCTTAAAGTATTAACTCATAATCTCATCATGTGAGTATGTATGTGTGTGTGTATATATATTCAATACATGGGTCATATAAACACAGAGAAAATAAATGCATGAAGCTCAAATGCCCAATTGAGCAGGACATTAGTCTGGAATCAAAAATGTACAAGAAAATGGCATGAACTCTTCCATGGAGAGAGCCACTTTTGAAAACTGTTCACTATGGTAGAGTCTAGGCTACTGTGATGCTTCTACTTTCATATTATATAGTAATGTTTATCAGTTAATTATAAAGGTCATACTACAGTATGGCCAACAGGTTTACAAGTGGCATATTTAACATCAAGTTATTAGGCAGAATAATTTTAGGATATTTCTAGGGAAGGGTTCAATACAGTCATTTGAATTATTCATATTTACTCTTTAGAGGTTACAGGTTGATATAAAAGTTCATAGAATTTTAAAGCTAAAACAAAACAAAACCTTGTTCAGCCCATTTCCCCCTTTCCTTCTTAAAAACAGAGAAATTATGGTCTAGAAATTTGCCAAAATCAGAGAGATGGTAAATAGGACTGGAAGTCAGTTCTCTTAAACACTTTACTTTTGCTGAAAGCAACTTAAATTTTAAATGGTTCTACTATACTGCACTTTCAATTACCAGACTGCTATATGACTATCTGAATTCCTGGTTTGGGGGTCATACTAATATATCAATAACTACAAAACAAGCTGAAACAAAATAATACTGCAACTCATAGTAACTCCTACTTGAAATTTCTGATTATAGCAATGTGAAGGAACAGACTATTTAATGCAAGACATTCTTTTTTGACATGTAAAAACTCTATTTTCCCAACCAAAATGACAATGTTCTATACGTCAAAGAAAATGGAAAGAATATAAGAACATTTCTTTAATATGTCTAAACTATCTTCTCTATCTTTTCCCTCAAAATGTGTTCTTTGAAGATGTGCTTTTCTTTATATATGTTCTTAATGAATAACATACCCATTCACGAAAGCTGGAAATCTGAGTTATCCAAGTCCCATCATATTCAAGTACCATCACTTCCACTCTCAAAATATTTCTTTCTTCCACTTTCTCTCTCCATCCCTATAGTTAATATTATTAACTCAGTTTGATCATCTCTTCTTAGATGTCTATGTCATCAACAGTCTAACTAGTTGCTATCCTTGTCTTTAGTCTTTCCCCAGACTCTCATTTTTTTTTTTGATGAAAACTGTTTTTCCAACTGCATAAAAGCAGCTATCATATAGTGAAAATGCAATTAAATCCAAAAATTTCAGCCTGACTTATAGGCCTGACAACTTGGCCTATCAACTCTCAATTGTTTTTCCTAGCTTCTTTCCTTTTCTACCAATTATAGAATACCTTCTACCCCAACCTCATAATTCTTTACTAGTTCCAAACACATTTCTTTTAGTCCTGTGTGTCTGCACATGCTGCACCTGCTCACTGCAAGGTGTTTCTTTCATTGTTCTTCTGGCAAATGCTTATCCTTGAGGCCCTCATCAGATGTCCCCTCTTCAGGACCTTTTTTGAATTTCCTCAGAATTCTGTCTGCCTCTTTGTCTTCACACAGAACTTTATATAGTAGTAGTATTTATCACATTTCAATTGTCTATTTGTACCCTAATTAGTCTGTGAAGAACTAATGGAAATATTTAAATTCTTGAGCACAGAACAAGGTGCCTGAACATATCTCTACCCTCAGCCTTGATTAATCTCCCGATTGGTAACCACACTCTAGTAACACTGGTCTTCTTTCGAATTCTAGGACATACTAAGCTACTTTCCATCTCAGGTAATGAACACATACTCTTTCGTCTGCAGAAAAATGTTTAACTTCAATCTTTGCAATGCTAAATTCTTCTCTTATATTTATGCCTCTGCATAAATGTCATTTCCTCAAATTTTATCCAGATAAACAGGATCCCCCTTTTACCCTTTATGTCTATCTGGGTCCCTTGTTTGTTCCCTTGACAGTACTCAATAATTACTTCTGGTGGGGGAGCCAGACTTTGAAACTTACTTCTCTGTAATACTAGAAAAATCACTACCCTTCTCTTAGCCCAAATCTCCTAAACATGAAACATTTATTTTCTTATATCTACACTCACAGGGATATGGTAAAGACAAAAAGATTGTATTTTAAAAATATATATTCTCTGACTTAATATTGTAAAGGATATTAAGTCAGAGAATATATATAAGCAACCATCAAAGTTCTTGGTAACTGAATGCATGTGTGGCTGAACTAAATATAAGACTAAAACCAAATGTTACTACTAAATTCAAGTATTACATGAGAAAAACCTGAGCTCAGATATGAAACTAGAAAGGAAAAGAGAGATATTAAAAAAACATTACCAGGACATGGTGTTAAAGAGAGTTAAGAGAGGTGAATTGTTAAGAAATAATTTAAGATATGAACACAGAACGTATAAACTCTAGCCTCACATGTAATTAAAGAAATCATCTTTTAACTCAAATGCATTAGGCTTAACCTCGAACTCAACCTGATCAACTCTGATTTCATCTTTTATCTCATATATACTCCCCAAAGTACATCGTGTCTTAGAAACTTCATTCTGTTCTCAGTACTGCCCATATCAAAATACACTACTACCTTTTTGATTCAGCTCACCATGAAGCAAGAATATTCAATTACCTACTCCATCAAGTTTCATACTACATTAATCTCAGCATTATAGCAAACCTGACTTTAGTAACCAGCCAAGATTAGTAAGACCTTCATAAAATCTTAAATGTTTAAAGCCCTAATATGTACAGGCAATACAAGCCTGTTAAAAAAGTAATTATCACTCTTCTTAAATGCCTTTAGTAACCTTGCTTCAAAATTGATTTAAGAGATCATCTACTAGAGTAACAGAAAATGTTTACCTTAAGATATTAGCTAAAGCATGCATTACATTTTCCCAGGAAAGACTATGACTCTTTCTCCAAACTACCCCCAGCACTATCATTATCATTTTTTTCTCATTCCTCTTTGGCAGTCCTTATTGAAAACTCTATTTATCACAACTAGTGAGTGGCCAGGATCCTCAGATGAGAAAGTTTAAGTATCTCCCAAATCAGAAATGCCGGGAATGGCACCCAAGCATCTACATTTTTTAAAGGGTTGTGAGCTATCTGGGTGAGAGACATATAATAGGGCACCTCAGTTCCTGCAGTATGCAAGTACCTATTACCTTAGCACTCTGTTGACAAATAGGTACTCATAGCCAGCTATTTACATACTCTCCCCTAAGTAAATAAGATTATATGAGTAAATATAAGTTTCAAATGTGTCAATAAACGAAAGTTTTAAAAGGCATTTTATATTAAAAAGTAAATTGATAACTTTAAAAACAATTCTCCCAATCAATGTTGATGACTATTTAATAATATTCCATTTGACAAACCTCTCTCTCTGTTGTCACGACGGTCTCTCTCTCCATGTCGTCTCTCAAAGGAAGAATCCCTTGTCTGATCTCTGTTGTCTCTTTCAGGATATCTATCTCTTTCAGGATAGCTACTTCTTGTTTCCCAGTTGTCATGATAGTTGCTACTACTATTATGACTATCAATTTGAGAACCTCTTGTGCTTCGGCTTCCTAAAAAAGGATATTCACACAAATGTTTAAACATATACACTGTATTTCAACAAGTTTCATCAGTCACAATCTTTCTTCCCAAAAAATATAAAAATAAGTTTTTTTTTGAATTCCAAAGTACATTATTCATTGTTGAAAATAATATTAAGTATTAGACCAAAACACCTAAGCTGTATAATGACTAACTTGAGTAAGTTAAGTCCCAGTTATCCTTATCTATAAAAAAATCATAAAGAACATTCATTTCAATTAACCAAAAAAAAACTATTGATTCACAGAAATATCATGAAAATAAAAAATATAGATATATATTATTGCTTTAATTACAGTTTTTAGTGAAAACATTCCAATATAGAACCAAGGCACTTTATTGACATTAAGTGGTACCTGAAATTTTCATTAAAAAATGTGGGAAACTAATATTCATAGTAGCTTTATTTGTAATAGCAAAAAACTTAAAAGGACCTAAAAATGTCTTTTAACGGATGAATGGTTAAACAAACTGGTACATCCAAACCATGGAATACTAAAACAAGGGACAAACTATTGAGACACGTAATAACTTGGATCAACTTCAAGGAAATTATGCTGAATGAAAAAACCAATTTCAACAGGATGTATGCAGCATGATTTCACTTATATAACATTTATGAAATAACAATTATAAGATGGAGGACATATTAGTGGCTGCTAGGGGACAGGGGAAGGGATTTAGGTTGTGGCTATAAAAGGGTAACAGAGGGAATCCGGTGACTGTACAGTTGAGTATCTTGATTGTGGTGATAGTAATGGAAAACTATACAGCCACCAAGGAAAACAGTGTGGAGGTTCCTAAAAAAATTAAAACTTGAACTACCACTGATCTAGCAATTCTACTTCTAGGTATATATCCAAAGGAACTGAAATCAGGATCTGGAGGAGATATCGGCGCTCCCATGTTCATTACAGGATTATTCACAATAGGCAAGACATGGAAGCAACCCAAATGCCCACTGATGGATAAACAGATAAAGAAAGCATGGTATATACATACAATGGAATATTATTCAGCCTTAAAGAAGAAGGAAATCCTGACATTTGGGACAACATGGATGAACCTGGAGGGCATTATGCTTAGTGAGATAAGTCAGACACAAAAGAATACTACATGATACCATGTAGTATTTGAGAAATCTAAAATAGTCTAATTCATAGAAGCAGAGAGTAGAATGGTGGTTGCCAAGGGCTGGAGGGAGAGGGAAACAGGGAGGTATTAGTAAAAGGGTTCAAAGTTTCAATTGTACAAGATGAATGAAACCTAGATATCTACTATATGGCATAGTGCCTATAGTTAGTAATGATGTATTAGAAACTCCAATTTTGGTAAGAGTAAATCTTATATTAGGTATTCTCATTACCCACAAAAAAACACGAGAGAGGAGAAAACTTTTCTTTGCAGGTGATAGATATTTTTATGGCATAAATTGTAGTATATACTTATCTCAAAGCTCATCAAGTTATATACATTAAATGTGTGAAGCTTTTTGTATTTCAATCATATCTCAAAAAATGTTTTAAAAAATGCATAGGTTATGCGCATATGCGCACACTCACGCACTCCTTACACATAACAGGCTTTGAGCTCTGAAAGAATTACAGCATAATTCTAAATACTGTAACAGGGTATTTTAATAAACAAAACATATAAAAAATATTTCAATAAGAACAAAAAAGAATAAATTTAAAACATTTTTTTAAAAGGCTACATATAACATCTAGGAATGAAAAGGTTAAATGTTAAATTAGATGCTAAGAGAAAATCAGTTTTAAAAAAAGATATTTATGAGGATATGAGCTAGAAAGTCAAAGAGATAAAAAAAGTGAAAAATTTAAAAGGAGAGTTAAGAATCAAGGAAGATAAAATGAGAAGATTCAACATATGTTTAACATATATCTAACTACATACTATTTATAGTTGTATTTAAAACATAAAGATATGAAAAGGTTGAAAGGATGGGAAAAGATATCAAACAAATACTAACCAAAAGAAATCTGTGAGTAAAACAACCTTCAAGACAAAAGGCACAATGAAGGATAAAGAGGGTCATTCTATAATGATAAAAGAATAATCTGCCTTATACAAGTGTACCTAACAGCAAAACCTCAAAATATTCAAAACAAAACTGGATCAAATTATACAAAATTAACAAATTCACAATGACAGTAGAAGATTTAACTCACATTTCTGTATTCTGTAATGTTAGAAAAAGCAGATTTAAAAAATTAAATGTAGATTTGAAAGCATAGTTAACAAACTTGATCTTTGTATTCAACCATTAAAAGCATATGCAGAATATTTATAAAGACTGCTGTCACAAAATAAGCCTTAACAAATACAACTGCCAAAGAACTGACTTCAAAGAGTCCTCTGACAACAATTAAAATTGGGGGAAGAGATTTATTTTAAAAAGCATGACTGGACATTTAAAATCCCAATTCTACATAACTCATGAGTCCAAGAAGATATATGAAAACTTACAAAGTATTTAGAATGGTTATTAATATAAATACCACTCATTTCACAACAAAGTAAAACATAAGAATGGAAATTAATGAAATAGAACGAAAGATATAAAATAAAATAAAGGAAAGATTAATTCTTTAAAAAGACTCAAAACAGACAAATTTCTGGCAAGATAGAGCAAGAAATAAAAAAATAAAGAAATATAATTATAAATATAACAGAAATATGAGGAACATTTATGTATGAAAAATTTGAAAATGATCCCTAAAAAAAAATGTAACATACTATACCGCTTCAAGAAAAAACAGAAATCTGTAATTATTACAATGATCTAAATCTGTAACTCCAGGAGAAAGTCAATTGGTAGTAAAAGCTCTAAGCATCAGAAAAATGAAAAACAAGACTTAACAGACAAATGTTATTAAACTGTCAAAGAACAAATAACTAATCATATTTAAACTGTGCCAGAGAAAAAAAGAAGCAACACTTCCTAACATATTTTATGTGACTAAGATAGCTGTCATCCCCAAACCCAACAAGAATATAAAAACTGAATTGTCTAGTGTGGTATGCTAGAACTGATTCACAATGGCCTGACAGAGCCAACTGTGTACATCTCTTCCCAACTCAACACTGAGTGACAAGTTAGTAGCTTGAAATGTGCTATGGCAGGAGTACTTATATTACAGAAACTGGCAAAAGCTACAAGTGAAGGCTTTTTTCTTAAGAGTTAGTTGTTAAATATTTACCATAATGCCGGTAATTATTTGCCAATCTCAATCAAAAACATGGGTGCTTAAATAAAAATTAAATTTTAACAAACCTATTTCAGAACTGTAAAAAATGAAAAATTGCATTTATCTTAGTAACGCAAGGATAGTTCTAAATTTAAAAAAGTATATCAACATGTGAGAAAGCAAAAGAGACGAATTATATGATCTCAAGACAGAGAAAAAATTCATGATAAAAGCTGTTAGATAAGATAACACAATATAAAAGCATCTATAAATACCATGCTCAGAGGGGAAATGACAGCCTTTAAAATACAAAACAAAGCAAAGAAGCCATTACATCATTATATTCAACACTATTTGAAAGAGCTACTAAGCAGGTTATCAATAGTAAATAAAAACCAGAAAAGAAGAGCCAAATCTGTCTGTTCCCAGACATAAATGTTTAAGAGAATCTAATTTGATCTACAAAAAAAAAATCACAATGTAAGATTGATATACAAATATCAATTACCATTTCCATATACCAGCAATAAGCCTAAGAAAGTGTTTTAAAGATACCATTTAGTAACATTAGTACATAGTTATTCACTGAAGCACTGTTCAAAACAAAAAACGATTGGAACACCTAATATCCATCAATTTAAGACTTATAATTTTATTGCACATCCTGTAAAAGACACTGTGCACCAAAAAAAGAAAGTAGTTCTTTACCTAAGAAGGAATAATCTCCAAAATATTAAGTGAAAAAAAGCATGGTGTAGAGCAGTATGTAGTTGTTTCTTTTTTAAACAAGTTTTTAAAAAATAATTTTAATAACATTTGTAAAACTAAAGGATAAAATAAATAGACATGCATATCTGCTTGTGTGGAATATTTCTGGGAAGGATACAAACAAAACTGGCAAAAGAAGGAACCAGTTCAGGTGTAGAAGGGAGGCTTTTCCACACCACCCACCCACCCTTTCTTTGGTACCTTTGAAATTCTGAACCATGAGAATGCATTAAAGAGAATTTTCTAAAGTACCATTTACAATAGCAACAAAAATGGAACCAAGAAATATATATGCTCAGGACCTTAATAGAAAAAGTTAAGAAATGATATATGTAATGCATTTAAAATAAAAATTAAACAATTTTCATAAAATAAACTCATTTAAAAAATGTACATGAAAAAGAAAAGGGTCATGATAAGTCAAGACAACCATGAAAGAGGAGGTGAGGGGACTTCAGCTTAATGTGAAGCTGTAATATTGACCAAAATAGACCAACATACCAATGGAAAGAATAAGAATGGTCAGATTGTGCAGCAATGTCTGCAGGGAAGAGAAGGAAGGGGATGGAGGAAAAGAAAGGTCAAAACTGATTTAGCCCAAGCATTTCGGAGATAGTCCAACACATTTAGGTAGGTAGTTATGGAGTATGGTAACTGCCTTTTCAGGGGAAGATAAGAAAAATGGCTCAAGATCCTAATATGTGATGATTTGAGGTGGTTTGAAGCAAGCACAAATACTGAATACACAAATCAGTCATCTCTGACACCATCGATTATGAAAGCCCACCATTTTAATTCCACTTTAGTAATCACATAATGTACATATATGGTATATACACAGACACACACACACACACACACATAAATCTGTCTATTAGAAACTACTACTTTTTGTCCTACTTTTTGCATGATAGCAATTTCTTAGTATTCCACAATAATCAAGATTATAGGCATGACTGGATAAAATTCAACCAGGGGGTCTAGGTCAGGCCCCACTTCTGCTACTCTAGCTTATAAGTCCTATTCAAAATTTATAGGGAAGATCACAAATTAAATAAATTGAAAACTGCTTTGACAAAATAATAATAATCAACATAGAAATAATGTATTTAAAAAAGAAATCTTAGGAGATTTAATAATTTCTATGTGAATATACAAGATACAGTTCATTGACAAGTCAAAAATCTTACCCTTTTCAGGTAACTCTGGACCTCTCCCTCTACTTCGGCCCATCCGGTCATTCCTCATATCACTCCGAGAGTCACTTCTGGAATCATTCCTTATTTCAGTACGAGAACTCTCTTCTCTCAAGTGGTTTCTGCCATAACTTCGGGATTCCTCCTGATATGTATCTTCCTTTCTATGACCATCTCGACTTTCACGATCTCTGTAGTCATGAGCATCACGAGTAGAACGAGAATCTCTGGGGTCACGGCACTCCTTGTTATCTCTGCTATAATCTCTCAGCTCCCTGGAGTCCCGAATGTCTCTGGAGTCTCTTAGTTCCTTTCGGTCTCTAGTATCTCTGGTATCTCTCCGATCCCGACCATCTCTGTCTTCTCTGTGGTCCCTAGAGGAGCTCTGATCCTGTTCATACTCTCGTTCTTCTCTTGTGTCCTTTTCTCTCTCTCTTTTGCCTCTAGTCTCTATAATGCAATTTGAGAAATCAACTGTAATTTCTTTCACAAAATTTTGGGCAACTAGTCAATATATTTGATATGGAGCTTTAAAAAGTTTATTATAATAATTCATGTTCATTGCACAGAATAGGAGGAGACAAAATGCTAAAATAAGAAAATTAAGTCCATTCAAAAGCTAGAGATCCAAAGGTAATTATATGAACACATGAATTATTATGTTTTTATTGGATAAACTTTGAATATGATCTCCCTCGACTTCAAGTTACCCATACTTATATCTTAAACAACTGAAACAAGCTGATCTCACACCACTGATGGCTTACTTTTTAGAAATAAATTCTAGATCCAGAGGCACATAGTGATTTTAATGATCTAGATGAAATATTAGGCCAGACTAGATCACACTTGACTACCTCAAATGGAGTTAAGCACTTGGGAGTGGCCTATAGTTAGTAAGCAGGCTGGCAAAGAGATACTGTTATTTTTTTAAACTACTTAATGAAATTACACTCCTGTCTCTAAAGCTTCCTCTATCTAAAGCATTTTGTAAGATTCATTAGAAAATAAAGAAATATTTTAGTTATTAAAAAAACTAAATGAAGGGATTTTGGGAAACATGGAGTGAGAAATGTCTCTGAATCTCACTCCTTGAAACAATAAGCTGAACATCTACAACTGAACAAAAAACACCCAAACTGCACACCAGCACATCGGACTGTGGGATCTGCGCATAAGAACTACAATGGGTCAGAAACCCCGGGTGTCCGGCCAGTGTCTGGTAGGCAGTGTTCTGGAAGAAACAAAGAAGCTGCCTCTCAAAACCACCAGAGCTCTCTGCAGGTGGAGAGAGAGGGGTGAAGGTGTGGCGACTTCCCTGAACAACCCTGCCTGGAAGTGCCGTGACTTCTACGCAGCCGACAGCAGGGCCCAGTCATCACAGCAGAAAGCAGAGAAGCGGGATGGGACCACAGAGAAACAACAGTTGATTTTTAGCCTGGTTGCAAAACTGAGGCTGAGCCACAGCCCCAACTCCCAACCCAGAGGGCCCTTCCCCCATACCAACCAAGACCAATCACCGTGAAGCCTCAGGGGAATCTGAGCAAACGCTACCGAAGCTGTTGCTAACATTGACAGTGACTGAAACTGAGAGTAGCAAGTATGGTTAAATTTCTACAAGAAAATTAAAAAAAAATTATTTAGGCTTTATAGAAAGCAGGGATCCAAAAGGCTTTGACGCTCCCTGCTAGAGACCAAAAGAAATTCTTTAAAGCAGGCTAAAGAAAAACCTTTATATATCTTCTTTCTGGAAGAACAACAGAATACACTTCCATTAATGCCCAGGCGGAGAAATAGTCCATTAAACACCGTGACTAACCAAAGTGACAAAGCATCTCAGAAAGAAAGAGAAAAATCTCCAGAAAATAAGTTTACAGACATAGAAATATGTAACTTAAATGACAGAGACTTCAAGATAGTACTTTTGATATGATCCGAAATGAGTCATATCAACAATTTCAGGAACTGAAAAAACAACTAGATGAGCAGAGAGAACAGAATAGATACTCTGGAGATAAAAAAAAATACTACAAGAGTTGAAAAATAAAATAGCAAGCTTGGGAGATAGAGTCGACCAAATGGAAGAAAGGATCAGTGATATCAAAGACAGAAACCTAAAATAAATCATAAGGAAGAAAAGAGAAACTGAACAATGAAAAATAATGACGAGATATACAAGAACTAGCTGATACTATCAAGAGAGGAAACAGAAGAATAATGGACATTATGGGAGGTGAGGAAAAGGAACAGAACTACAAAGTATTTTCAGACAGATAGTGGATGAGAATTTCCCAAATCTAAGAAATGACCTGGAGCCTGAAATTCAAGAAGTGGACAAAACACCCAATTATTTCAACCCAAAAAGGCCTTCACCAAGACACATTGTATTAAAGTTATTAAAAATCAATGACAAAGATAGAATTCTCAGTGCAGCCAGGGAAAAGAAAACAAAAACTTATAAAGGAAAGCCTATTAGATCATCATCAGACTTCACAGCACAGATCTTACAAGCCAAAAAAGAGTGGAATCAAATATTTAAACTATTCAGTAAAAGGAACTATCAACCTAGAATAATGTATCCAGCTATAAGCTCTCGTTTAGATACGAAGGAGAAATTAAAAATTTTCAGGATGTACAAAAATTGAGGGAATTCTCCTCTAAGAGGCCTGCACTACAGCAAATACTGAAAGGGGTCAGCTAACCTAAAACAAAATGACCCCCCCCACCAAAAAAAAACCCATAATCCTGAATAAAATGAATATCAGGTAAATAGAAGCAGGAGGGCAACCTTTATTAAAAACAGGGCATTATAAGCTTAAACAATAAGAAGAGAATGTGTATAGCAAGATGGCAATGAATGTTCAGCATCCATAAGGACAAATTGATACAACAGTGACTGAAAAGGAGAGGAGTCAAAGATCCAAATTCGCAAAGGGGAATGGAGATAACACATGCACAGAAGAAAATGGACAAATGTATATCTGTATAACTATCCTTTACATATTTGTAATGGTATCCACACACCAAAGATTCAAAACCGAAGTATATAACATAAAACTAGAAGAACCAGAGGCAAAATCCACAAAACCCAACCAAAATAAAGAAAACAAACACAAGGACAATAAAGCAATGGAAACACCAAGCTCCCAGAAAGCAAAAGATAAAATGGCTATAAGAAGACCTCATCTTTCAATAATCACCCTAAATGTAAATGGACTGAGCTAACCAAGGCACAGAGCTACAGATTGGATCGAAAAACAAAACCCAACCATATGCTGCCACCAGGAGAAACACCTCAGCTCCACAGACAAATATAGACTCAAACTGAAAGGGTGAAAAATGATATTTCAATTAAATGGCATTCAGAGAAAATGGGAGTAGTGGTACTAATAACAGATGAAATAGATTTCAAACTAAAAAAGGTAAAGAAAGATACTGAGGAACACTTCATAATGATAAAAGGAATCATACACGAAGAAGACATAACACTTATTATCTATGCTCCCAAATCAGGAAGTCCCAAAATATGTAAAGCAATTACTAAGAGAACTAAAGGGAGAAAGAGACCAAAACATTATAATGCAATCCCCACTGAAATCCTATTGGCAGTTTTTAAAGAAATACAACAAAAAAATCATCAGATTTGTACGAAAGTACAAAAGACCCCAAACTGCCAAAGCCATCCTTAGAAAAAGGAATGAGGTTGGAGGCATCTCTCTGCCTGACTTCAAATTACACTACAAAGCAAAACTAAACAAAAGGGCATGGGATTTACAGCAAAAAAGACACATGAACCAGTGGAACAGAATCGAGAGTCCAGAAGTAAACCTATATTTATATGGACAAATAATTTTCGACAAAAAAGCGAAAAACATACAGTGGACAAAGGAAAGCCACTCAATAAATGGTGCTGGGAAAACTGGAATGCCACCTGCAAAAGAATGAAATTAGACTGTTTTCTATCACCACACACATAAATTAATTCAAAATGTATTAAAGGCTTGCATATAAGACCTGATACAATAAAATGCATAGAAAATGAACTCAAGGACCTTCGACTTAAAGAGGATTTTATTAATTTGATCTTAAAAGCAAGGGAAGTAAAAGCTAAAATAAATGAATGTGATTACATCAAACTAAAAAGCTTTTGCTCAGCAAAAGAAACCATCAACAAGGTAAAGAGAAAACCATCGAATGGGAAAATATATTTGCAAGCAACGCCTCTGATGAGGGCCTAATATCCAAAATATACAAAGAACTCATATGACTCAATAACAACTAAAAAACAAATGATCCAATCAAAAAATGGGCTGAGGACCTGAACAGACACTTCTCCCTAGAGGATGTACAAATGGCCAACAAATATATGAAAAGATGCTCAACATCACTAGCTATTAGGGAAATACAAATCAAAATCACCTGTTACCATCTCACACCTGTTAGAATAGCTATAATCAATAGGACAAGTAATAAATGTTGGAGAGGATGCAGAGAAAAAGGAACCCTCATACACTGCTGGCAGAACTGCAAATTGGTACGGCCACTATGGAAAATAGTATGGAGGTTCCTCAAAAATCTGAGAATCGATCTACCATATGTTTCAGCAATCCTTCTACTGGGTAATTACCCCAAAGATTGGAAAACCCATATTCAAAAAGATATTTGCACACCAATGTTCACAGCATGATTCACAGTGGCCAGGATATGAAAGCAACCTATGTGTCCTACAATAGATAACTGGCTAAAGAAGCTGTGGTACGTATGTACAATGGAATATTACTCAGCCATAAGAAGAGACAAAATGCTGCCATTTGCAACAACATGGGTAGACCTCGAGATAATCATGGTAAGCAAAATAAGCAGAAAAAGTTGAAAATCACATGATATCACTTATATGTGGGATATAAATCTAAGAGCAACAAATGAACAGGACAAACAAACAGAGACTCAGGGACATGGACAATGTACTAGTGGTTACCAGAGGGTAGGGGGTGGGGGAGGAGGAGAGAAGTAGCCAGGATAAATAGGGTCAATATAGAGGGGGTGGGGGATGACGTGGGTAAAGGGGATCAAATATATGGTAGCTGAAAAAAACTGGACTTTGGGTGGTAAACATACAATAGAATATACAGATGTCAAATTATAAAGTCCACCTGAAAATTATATAATTGTATTAACCCATGTTACCCAAATAAACTTAAGATAAAAAAAGTAAAAGTAAAAATAAAGAAAAAAATAAACAGATGAACTATAAAAAAATTTTTAAACACTCTTTAAAAAAAACTGGAATGAACCTGTTTACTTAATCCAAACTTGTCACTGTATAAATAAAATAGAGGTGCCTGAAATAAGCATATACAGATTACAGCGCAAATATGATATGAAGTCAAAGAATTAATAAGAGACCCTCAAAGAACACTGCTTTTTTTTTTTTTTTAATCAGATTCCTTTATTAATTGCTCTCACACTCTGAAATTGCTTCAAGATCTAAGGCTAGTTTAGCAACTACAGGACCTTTATGCTTAGGACATTGTAAATTTACCTCCTTTTCTCTTTGTCTCCAGTGGCTAAATCCACAAACTTTCTTAAGTACCCAAACACCTAGTATACACAAATGCCATAGATTCTTACATTAATAAATTATCTGTCCTGCCAATCACTTAGTCCATATGCCTATACCCATAAATGCCATTTAAGGACAGAAGAATTCGGCAAGGATTCGATATGTCTCCATTCCTTTTTGTGAAATCTATGACTTCTAGTTCTCCTCCAATATCAACAGTGTCTAAAAATATGTTAACTTAATACCAGATCCCTTTTTTGTGATGCCCTCATCTGTCTTTACAAATATATCTAGCTTTATATTTTGTTCTTTACCCAGCTCACCATTCTTCCAGTAAAATTATTCTCATTTCAAAAAGTGGCAATTAAACAGAGAGAAACAAACGTGCTATTATCTCCTCCTTGAAAGAATCTAAATACATACGGTTTATTATTAAAAGGATTCTTCCTGTAACACAAGCTACTCCTACTACAAAAAAGCAATCCCAGAAGACTTAACTGCATATTATTTCCCTTCATTAGCATGTTTAAAAATTATGTTTTAAAATAATAAAAGTTTTCATTCAGTAAATAGTCACTAAATGAATATTATTTTTTGTCAAACCTAATTGCTAAATCTTATTACAATTAATAAACAGGTATAAAAGAATTTTCCCATCTTATCAATGTTCCATAAATACTGTTGTGCTAATCTGGTTCCAAAATCATGTATACAAGAGATAATTCTATAAAACAGGTGTTCTCTCCAGTCCCTACCTATGCAACCATCATTTTCTTGAATAAAAGAACTTGATTACAGTGTTGATAAGAAGAGAATAACTAAGTTCAACATGTTTTGTAGGAGATTGTTATACTATCCTCACAGACAAGCCTTGAAAACACATATAAACAGACACATTGTTGCAAATAAGCAAGTATTTACTGAGTGTTCAGTATATTCAAAAACTAAGGAGAGGTTTGGGGTAAGGGAGACTTGTAAAGGTAAATAAACAGGAACACGAAGCTTAGACAAAAAGTGCAGAAAGAGATGTGAAAAATTACACTGTATTGCCAGGTAATAACAGCATTTCAGATTGAAAAAGGAAGTAGCACACCTAAAGTTAACTTAACTTTCAGGAATCTAGAAAGGAAAATTGCTTTGCTTACTTCTTTCTTGAGCTACACCTGGAAAACTGATCACTTGGTTTGTACTGACATTCTAAATGTTCCCCCAGCCCTCACATCTTTACCAAAAAAACTCTGGACCTAGCTTGCTGCTTTTCTCTCCTTCACCTCTTTTTTTTTTTTTTTTTTAAAGGAAATAACTAAGCAATTAGAAGGGTACTCTAAGAATAAGATGCCCCAAAATTTCTGGAAAGTATTCAAGTAAAACATCTTAAAGAAAGCACCAAGTTAGAATAAATACCCACTTATACAGAATAGCCTACATGCCTGAGTTATTAAGCACCTCTTACAGCCCTCAAGAACTTTCCTCTGTGTTACAAAGGAATTTACATAACACAGTTCTCTTCTATCCCCTATGATAACAATAAACCTGAATGTCCATATTTTAAATAAAGAACACAACTACTTAAGTAAAATAACTTTTAAAAAATCAAGATAAAGTACAGTGCATACCTTCTCTCCTTTCATGACGTCGATCATGAGACTGTGAAATTCGTTCATGATCATGCCTCACTTTTTCCCGCATTGGAGAGCGATGTCTTGGGGGACTTTGCTTTCTCTGAGGAGAAGAGAGAGAATGTGAAGGATAAGGAGATAGAGAGCGTCGTAAAGGTGGAGTTATTGTCCTCTGATAAGATGGTGAAGGAGTTCTTTTTCGACGAGGAGAAGGAGAATGTCTTTGAATAGATGATCCTGATTGTGAGGAAGATGAGTGATGTCTAGAAGATATAGGAGAATGATGCTGTCCTGCAGGGGAAGTAGACCTATAAGGAAAAACAATATCAATAACTAGTCAGAAATTAAGAATAATAACTGAAAGAAAGAATAACTTAGAATCAAGTAGATTAGATGAAACAAAGCATCAAATTCGTGATTTAGAAAACAGGTAGCAAAAAACACCCAATAGAAACAGCAGTAAAAAAAAAAAAAAAGAATAAAAAAAAACAGAGGAAAGCTTAAGGGGCCTCTGGGACACCATCAAGTGTACCAACATTCACATTATAGGGATACCAGAGGGAGAAGACAGAGAGCAAAGAATTGAAAATCTATTTGAAGAAATAATGACAAAAAACTTCCCTAACTTAGTGAAGAAAATAAACATATAAGTCCAAAAAGTGCAGAGTCCCAAACATGATGATCCCAAAGAGGCCCACACCAAGACACATCATAATTAAAATGCCAAATTTTAAAGATAAAGAGATTCTTAAAAGCATCAAGAGAAAAGTAGTTAGTTACATACAAGAGAGCTCCCATAAGACTGTCAGCTGATATTTGCAGGCCAGAAGGGATTGTCAGGAAATATTCAAGGTAATGAAAAGCAAGGACCTACAACCAAGATTACTCTAATCAGCAAGGCTATTATTAAAAATTAAAGGACAGATAAAACTTCTCAGACAAGCAAAAGCTAAAGGAGTTCATCACCACCAAAGCCGTATTACAAGAAATGTTAAAGAAACTTCATGAAGAAGAATTTTTAAAAAATCAAAAATATAACAAAATGGCAATAACTTTATATTTATCAACAATTACTTCAAATGTAAATGGATTAAATGTTCAAATCAAAATATAGGGTGAATAAATGGATAAGAAACGAAGACTCTTACATATACTGCTTACAAGACACTCACTTTAAATTGAAAGACATGCAGACTGAAAATAAAGAGATGGAAAGCAATATTTCATAAAAATGGGGGGAAAAAAGCTAGGGTTGCAATACTTATACCAAACAAAACAGATTTTAAAACAAAAACTATAACAAGAGATGAAGAACCCAGTAATCCCATTTCTGTGAATTTATTATCTGAAAAAACCCAAAACACTACTTTGAAGGAACATGTGGATCCATACATTCATTGCAGCATTATTTACAGCAGCCAAAATATGGAGGCAACCAGGGTATTCATTAATGAAGGAATGTATAAAGAAGAAGTGCTACATATAAAAATTGGAACATTAGTCATAAAAAAGGAATGAAATCTTGCCATTGCAACAACATAGATAAACCTAGAGAGTGTTGTGTTATGTGGAGTCAGGAAAAGAAAGATTAGTGCCACAGAATTTCACTTACTTGTGGAATCTAAAGAACAAAATAAAAGAACAAACAAAACAAAAATAAACTCATTGATACAGAGAACATTTTAATGGTGGTCAGATGGGAGGAGGAGGGTTGGGGGATGGGTGAAAAAGGGGAAGGGATTAAGAAGTACAAATTGGTAGTTACAAAATAATCATGGGAATGTAAAGTACAGCACAGAAATAGAGTCAATAATATTGTAATAACTATTTGGTGTCAGATGGGTACTAGACCTATTAAGGTGATCACTTTGTAAATTATATAAATGTCTAATCACCATGTTGTACACCTGATACTAATATAATATTGTATGTCAACTGTACTTGAAAAAAAATTTCAAAAGAAACTTCGTTTCTAGCCAAATAAAAATCTTTTCTAAAAACAAATGAAAAAAGAAATGAATGCAAATGTTAAACTAAAAGTGTAATTTCAGGATAAATTTTAATTCAAAATGCTATATAATAATAAGTTGATTTTTTTAAAGATCCAATTGATTTTTAAGTCAGCTTGAGGCAACACTTCTAGATGAGATTTTCACTGCCTTTATCCCAAGCATTGTCTTTAAGCACAGTACCTTTTTCAGGCAACATTCCCCTTCAGCACAGATGGCCTACTTAAAGTATAGAATTTGCTCTTACAAGAGATAATATCTGACAGTGTGAATAGGTACCTGGAGAAGGGGAACCCACAAAGAGCAAAAGAAAAAACATACTCGTAAATCTAGATAGAAAGCAGCTTTGAGAATGGTTGTATTTCAAGGCTAATGGAAAAGGGAAAAGATATCATGAGCTAAGCAAAATCTAAAGTCTGCACTGCCTGGGTGGACACTTAGAATGGGGAAAGAATGCTATGGTTAAGGAAAGAAGGTATTATCTATACAGTTTTTATCTTAAATTATGTGCCTTCACCCTTGGGCAGCACAAACAGATATAGTTCATAAATCTTGATTTAACTAAGGTATTCTCCATTCCCTTCAAATTATCTTATTTTATTGATGCTAGGGAAATAACATGTAACTTCACAAAGCACATCTCAATCACTACTATAATCTGTTATGTCCAGGGCCCTATCTACAATAAATATGCAAAATATGTGCATAACAGCTGGAATACACATATTTGTGCAATCACCAAAAACAGGGCTAATGTCTAAAAAATAACATTCTATCACATACCCAAATATCATATTTGTCAAAGCAATCATTTTGAAGGGTATACGGTTATTCAAAAAAATTCTGCAGTTCTAGCCAAAGTATTTTAGAATTGCCTTACATGCCTACAATAAATACTTTTTAATATCAATGGTGGCAAAATCATTATTAATCCTAAATTGGGATTTCCCAATCTTGACATTACTAAAATTTTGTATTCAGTAATTTTTTGTGGTGTGTGGCTGTGCATGTATGGCGGCAACTCTAGCGTCTATAAACTAGAAGCCAGTACACCTCCCCAACCCCCTCACGACCCCATTTATGACAATAAGAAATTGCTCCAGATACCTCCAAATGTCCCAGAGAGAGAAAATCACCCCGGTTGAGAACCACTGCTCCAATAAATGGTTTAAATCTATAAAATATGTGTTACTGGGTCAAAAATAATCCAATATATTTGGAAGAATTTTGCAGAACATGGATTTAAGCAAATAAGCAAAACACCTTCTAGATAACAGCCGACTAGAACATTATATTCACCTAAACATTCTAGTTATGTGATTTCACTAACCCCTTTTAATAAAAATAAAAATTGTTATTACTTTCTCATGTAAAAAAATTAAGCCATTAGCTACTATAACTTAATTGATTCTAAACAGGTACTTAAATATACTAGTAAAAATACTCCATGGGCCTTACCCTAATTTGGAAAACCATTTATGATCAATGGCCACTCAAATGTATCCCACTGAACAAAAAATCAATGCAAGACTGAGTATTAGAATGACTACTGTTTGGTGCTTTCCAATTTTAATTTCATCAGGTCCTAGTCAACTTGGAAATCATTCTGTGACATTCTGATTAATTTTTAGTTTATTTCTGAGTTATACTCAAAATTGTTTCAAGAATGTCTATAATATCCTTTGGTGATTAGTTCATATATTTAAAAAATAAAATAGTCCATAATACTCTCTTTAAAAAATACATAGCACAATCACATTTCTAGTCAAATTTGATGTTTATAGCATGGAAGAAAAATAAAAAACTTAAGTTCAAGCTTCGGATAATCGAGTTCTCGTATTAAGTAAGGTCAGAGCACCCTTGTGTTGTCAAGTTATGGCTTCATCATTTTTAACCATATTTTTCTCCTTACCCACTCTTCAGAAAAAAAGAAGTTTAAGAAACTGTTGATTTAAGCATCTGTTATGGACTAAATGTCTGTGTCTCCCCAAATTTTTATGTTGAAACCCCAACCCTCAATGTGATGGTATCTGGAGGTAGGGACTTTAGGAGTAATTAGTTTTAGATATGGTCCTGAGGGTGGGGTTCTCATAATAAGATCTGCATTCTTATTTGAAAAGGAAGAAACCAGACAGCTGGAGAGTAAGCTCCCTCTCTCTTTCTCCACCCCGCTTCCATGTGAGGACACAGTGAGAAGACCTCTGTCTATGAATCCTGAAGTGGGCCCTCACCAAGAAGCAAATCTGCCCGGCACCTTGACCCTAGACTTCCCAGCCTGTGAGAAATAAACGTCTGTTGTTTAACCCACCCAATCCATGGAATTTTGTAATAACAGCATCCTAAGTTGGCTAAGATAGTATCTTTACATTCTCTTGTTATCATTATTTGAAGTCTGATGACTGAATAGTGAAAAGAAAGGATCTGTTACCAAACAAGACAGATCAAATTATGGATGTGAGCCTGAATGAAACAAGAATGATATTCATTTTGCATATAAAAAAAGTGTGACTTTAATAAAACCACCCTGAAATTTGACCAAAATTATTAGTGCTTTGGCTTCTAGACTATTACAGAGATACACAGTATTAAAATACATTTCCACTTAGAATACCAGTAGTTTCAAATGAATTAGTCTTATGCTCTAGAAATGGCTGGTTTCTCATCTGAGAAGGAAAAAAGAAATGCCATTTGAAATTCAAATAAAGAAAAAAGTAAAGTTTAGTGCACCAAGAGAAGCTCAAGACCTTAAAACAGAAATCCATAAACTGTCAGCAAGAGCAATGTAATTTATAAAACAAAAGGAAATACGATCTTTAGCCTGACCTGAGTCTTATCAAAAACTTTTTAATGCTTCTATAGTTAGAACATGATGTGAAATGAGAATATTTGGGGTATATTTCATTTGAGGAAAAAATGTGAAAGTTAAGAAATTAAAAACTCCTCTTATTCAAGATCCAAGTAATTTCACCTACAAACCAATATTTACCCTAGACTTTCTTAAAATTAGAAACACCAACTTTTCTGCCAATAGTTTTTATTTCTCAAATATGAACATATATAATGTAACTAACATTCATTATTCAGCTGTTAAAATCATCATGCAAAGAATACTTTAAAACAAGAAACAAATGGACTATGGACAAAATCAAAATCAACTCTTTTAAGTGGTAAAATACAGCACAACAGGATACACATTACACACAAATATTTAGGCTTTATTTTTTACATAAGAAACTTATTCTTATGTAAAATAAATCATTTTAATTCACTGAACAAATATTAAGTGAATACTTTCTATGTTCTATGCAGAGAAATGAAGACGGCGGACAAAAACCACAACATAATCAAGCCAATAATGCTAACAACAGTAGCAGGTAACACACACATTGCCACTATGTATGATGCTTTAAGTGCTTTATGTATATTAACTCATTTCATCTTTATGATAACAATCCTACAAGGTAACTGAGGTATAGGCCTGAAAACCAGTTTGTCTTAACTGCAGGGTCTAGGAGTAGAGCACTAACAACAAAGCAAGGCAATTTCAGCTAACTAATGCAACAAAGTCTATAAAGCAGGGTAATGAAATAGAAACTGTTACGTCCAAAAGAAATAGAAAATATTAGGTCCAAAAAAAAAGTTTGTCAGGGGAACTACTTCAGATTGCTTACTACGAAAAGGGCCTTTACTAAGATGATAGTTGAGCCAAAAGTTGAAAATCTGAGAGAACTTTCTGAGCAGAAGATAAGTACAATTCATGAGAGAGGGTGAGAGAGTAGGCAAGGGTCAGATTTTATGAATTCTTCTAGGTCATGTAAAAATCTGGTTTTATTCTAAGGATGAAGGAAATCAACTGCAGAGTTTTAGGCAGGAACATGTCATTTGAAATCTAACAAGATCTTACTTGCCTAAATAAATATGAAGATGGAAAAAGAAAATGCTTCTGTGTAATTTATTTCAGACCTAGTAGCTTGCTGTTCCTTTGGAGCATGATAAATACTCCCTGGAAGGAGAATCATTTCTAACTGAATAATCTACATAAATAAAATACTTTCGTCTATAGGAATCTTGTGAAAGACATCGCCTCCATAAATATTCATAATGATATTTTTGATTCAAGCAAACTAATAAGAAGTTCTAGATAATACAAGGAAATTTAAGCCAAGTACTAATAATTTTGTTTAGATTTTATTTTTGCATTTATGTAGGAAAAAAGAATGTTAATATAATCTCTAAATCAACACATCCCTCAATGCTATTCGAAGCCATAACTATTTACTATTTAAATAATATATTTTTCAGGATCTGGTTCAGGAGCCTTACATAGACTTATTCAATCAAATGAATAGCTAAAAACTATACCTACCACTGTGATGGAGAGTCAGAGGAGACAAGAACCTAATATTCCTGGAACATGAGGAAATTGTTTTTAAACTCTAGGAATAAGATAATCAGTTTTCCAAATGCAATAAAACCCAGAAACAACACACACCGGCATAACATAAATTAAGACAACTGCAACTGGCTCCTGTCCTGCTTTGTGGAGCAATTTAAAGTTCTTACTTTCTCCTAGGATAACAGGATGGGGTAGTGAAGAGATGAAGGAGAAGACCAGACCATGCCAAGAAATAACACACAATCCAGTCTTGGGAAAGGGGGAAGTGAAGAACAGTTCTCTAGTCCTGGTCCAATTTCCCAGATCCAACATTTCCAAAGCTCAGGCCAAAGAAATGGGTGTCTGAGAAGGATTCCTGACATCCCTGCCACTGTCCTACAAGTCCTACTTAGTCATTTAATTGTCAGTGTAAAAATTACCAACAGATGGCACCAAACCTACACCCAAGTTGAGATAAATTTTGATGATTCAGCTAGGAGTCCGTTATTTCATTAATCTTACCACATATAACACACCCCCACATTTTTATCTAAGTGAATTTTGGCCTCCATTTACCATCTTATGTACTTCTAATTAGACCAATTATTAGGACAGGACTAACTTCCCAATCACTTCCTGCTACTGAAAGCCTCTGAAACTGCTGAAGAACAACTTCAAGTCTTAATTACATCAAGAATGTTGGAAAAGGGTAAAAGTACAACTTTTAGAGACATAAACAAATTTTACCAGTATCACACTTAGAAATGAGAGCCCTAGCCTTGATCAACTGGACTAAATGTGAAAGGCTTTTTAAAAATTTTTCTAACATAACTGAGTTATTTTGATATTTATAAAATTCATTTTAACACAGGTCTACTATAAATTTAGTGTATTATATAATCATGTTCAGTTATATCACATGTTTCTTTAAGTGCCTTAATTTTATATACTTAGCCTAAATTACCATTCACATAAAAACACCTTTTAGGTCTATAGACAGGGCTCAATTAAATGCAGAAAAAAGACGATGCCTCAGAGAAACAATTCTCAAACTGAATACAAAGGTTCCATTTTAATATTAAAATGTTTGCATACCTTCATGATATATGTGTTGATATACACTAATTGAGAAAATATAAAATAGACTACAGATTCATCAATGCTTTTAAAATTTATATTTTAAAATCATATTATGTTCCTTTTTTTCTTTTACATGTCATACTGTAAGTGGCCTTTCTTGGAGAGAGATGCTTAAATATATATGAATAAAATGATTAAATGTCTAGGACTTGCTTCAAAATAATACTGGAGGGAGAAGGTGGACAGGGGTGTGGATGAAACAAGATGGATATAAAAGGATCTTCATACTATTCTATTTTTATGTGTGTGAAATATTCCATAATTAATAATAATAATAATAATGTAACATTTTTTCCATCCTCTGTATACGATTAAGCAACATTATTAGTACATTACTCACTCAAGAATCTATCAATTCAGTCTATATAAAATGCTTTGCACACACATGGATTCCTCCTTGTCCTACACAGTTCATGGCCATAGGATGAGATTCACCAGTCCAGACCATGCACGGTCTTTGAACATAAATGTTAAATACTAATAAATCAAAGAATGAATCCAATAGATGATAGTCTTTGTTAAAGGTCTGAAACATTCTGATTTTAATTATTTTGATAAATGGTGTGAACACTAAAAGGAAACAGGACTATCAATTTGGTAATTTGCTTATTTTACTAAGTTGAAGTCAAAGCAACAAACTTTAGATGACCACATCTGTTTTTCAAATCTAGTAAAGATTCATACATGCATTTATATTCCTATCCAAGAAGTAAAGCAGATTTCCAAATTCGGGTAATTATAACAAAGTGATTTTTAAAAAAACTATCTATGTTCTTAATACTATCTTCTCATTTAACCACAACATTCTGCAACCTAGCATTTTGATTAAAACATATTACTCATCAGTGAAACCACATTTAACCAAATATCCAGCAGAATGAGCTATATACAATTGTTAGCTAATTTCTCTGGCTAACTGCTATCCGTAATGTTTTTGTCTTTTTAATCCACTGACATAATATAGGTTAACTTTCCTGATTCGGCAAGAATAAAGGATAGAGATTTTCACGGGTAAAGAAGATACTATAGAGCCATTGAAACATCACTGTAAACATCCACTTTAGAATTATCTAAATATAACAGAATAGGTTAGGAATATTGATATAAAATATACCCATCACAAGTGATTTTCTGACTATTCAATTTGAGCTTTCCTGTGAGTTACATCTCAAACAAGTTACAGAATAAAAATGATTTAGTTCAGTTCCAACTAATCAAGATCTTACTATTTTTTGTACAGAGCAGGTCATGAAAAGTTTATTTTTAAAAAATATTATTGGAAACTGCTACATTTCTAAGAACAGAGAAATAAAATAAATCCGCAAGGCTTTTAAAAAAGTAAACAAGCGGTATTCAGGTTTTGATCAATATTAGATAACACAGCTTGAGTAAAGTCTTCTAGTCAAACTTAAAGACACTGATAAAAACATTCCTATAACTATGGCCTCCAAATCATTCACTTCAAAAGCAATTATGTGATAGAATTTAGTGTTACTCAAATTAACAAATATTCTAGGAAGAGAGTACATTCTTAACAAAGTTACTGTGGCTAATGAAGATTTAGAAGGAAAGTATTCAAATCCTAGAGGCCAGATCAGTGACAGAGGACTAAAGAATGATAAAGAATTGTTAAAATTTTTGAAGCGGGAGAAAACCATATATTTTTCTAGGAGGCTATGGGTACTCTCTCACTCACCAAAACACACACAGGCAAAATTTTACCCACAAACTAAGACATTTGCAGACCACGCCCCCCCCACCCCCCGCCTAAATCCACCAATAGATCTCAGGTCAACAGCCCTTGACCTATAGAAGGTTGTAGAACTGAGACACAGAACTAAAGTCACAGGAGCATATGGTTTTGTTGCATTATCAGTCCCACATATATGCATACTCTTCTAGTAACTTATTAAGGAACCAGCTTTTCAGAAATGTAAGCAATCCCCTATATTAAATAGGCCTAGTAAACTTTACTTACTTGGAAGAAAAAAAATCTGTATTTGGAAAGATTATTTTATACACACATGATTACTATATTACTTCCTCACCTAGTAATACAGCTTCTGACAATATTTGTTCCCTGTTGCATCACTGACTTGTAGAAGAGTGACTACAATACCCTAAGTATTCACTAACTGCTGGATGAATAAATGAATTAATTAGCATACAGTAAGTCATCACTTAATGTTGACAGGTTCTTTGACTTCAAGTGAAACAATGTAAAATGAAACCAATTTTATCCTAGATTAATTGATATAAACAAGAGTTAAGTTCCTACAGCATCTCTTCTATGTTATAATGAAATGATATTGAACAATATTATACAAGGACCTACTGTACTTAAGCACAACACATTTTGATAACTACAATACTCCTAAATAAGCTCATTATAATATCTAAGTTAATTTTAAAGGGCAATTTTCTCCAAAAGAAATTTAGATACTAAACTTTAATTATATACCCCATCAATGTGAAAGCAGTGACAAAGATTCTTAATATAGTGTTTGGTTTTAGAATAAATTCTTTATTCACAATAATGGAGATAAATTAAAATAACAGATCCATCTTTAAAAAATCCTAGAAATTAAAAATTAATTCCTACTGAATCAAAAAGCCCCCTTTCAACCATGTCATATATAGCTTAAGAACTTCAGTGCAAGTCAGGTACTCATGCAGTCCTTCAGTACTGCTCACTGTGCTGCTTCATTTCCTTAGACAAAAGAAATAAACCAGGCTCAGATTTTTCTTTATACTGAGTCCTAGACACACCTTTTTGCTCCTGGTGGAGACAGCCAGAAAGAGAAACTCGAAAATGAAGAATCAACCTATGTAATACTCAATTCCTCATAATACAAAATGTGTTACCATTTCAGTGGCAAAATATCAAAGGACAAATATTAGAAACCACCACCACTCAGAGATTCTTTTGTCAAAATAATAAAACACGAGCACCAAGAACCAACAAAGAACAAAGACTTCTTAAAATATAAGTCAACAAGAACATTTAACATAATTTATATCTGATTTACATGTTATTTTCAAAAACGTACATACTAGATTGAATAAAATACAGAATATAGTTTAAGAAAATATGTTCGAGAATTGTGAATGCTCCAGTTAACCATTTTCTTATTATTCTAGTAAGACACAATGTTGCTAGATCCTAGCAACAGTTGACAGAATCATTCTGGTTCTTCTAGGTCACCCCAGGGCTGTGGGTTTCAGTGGGGAGGAATGGATTCATCTAAATAGATTAGACAAGAGCTCTTATCAAAACAAAAAAAAGGACTAAAATCTATTTTTGGGGAAAGATTGGGTTTTGTCGAACTTATAAAGTTATAGTAACTGCTTACTGGGTAGATACTTTATCCTGAATAATATTACAAATACCAGTTCACAGAACTTTTCAGATAAAGGGCCAGATAATACTCCTTTTACTTTAATCATCTTGTCACTTAAAAACATGAGCAGAAATGGCATCTTACAAGAGTAGCAGAGACTGCCCAACATCTATTCTCTCCTTGCTATTTAGTAACCCCAATTTTACTTGAATGAGCTATACACCAGCTAAAGGATTACATTTCCAAGACTCACTCATAGATAGATGTAGCCATATGATTAAATTCTGGCCAATCAGATATAAGTTGATACAGTGTGTGATACTTTCAGCAAGATTAAGGCTTTTTTCCCTTCATTTTTTCTGCTGCCTAGAAGATATATGCAAAGCCTAAGCATCAGCAATACTATTTAACCATGAGATAATCCTGAAAAAGGAAGCATGCACAAGGAATAAAGACAGTACCTATATCATTAAAGACTGTGGAAAAGTGTTATCAGTCTTGGATTGCCTCCCTCCGAGCTTCTTTAAATGAGAGAATAAAGCCTTTTATGGTTCCTAACCTTTGCTGAACACTCGATTCACTCAGTGAGTTTTTAAAAATCTGGACACCGAGGAGACTCCCCATACTAAATAAATCAGAATATCTGGGAATCAGAATCAGGCATCAATACATTTTAAAGACTCAATTGATTCCAATATGCAGGTAAGTTTCGGCACTACTGTCTTATGTACTTAAGCCTTCCCAAACTGAGTCCTTATTTCTAATACCTGATTCTAAATCTAATTGATACTGTGTAAGTATCAGAAAAAAAAAAAAAACACAAAAATCAGAAAAAAAAAACTAAATAATTTTATGGCTATATTTGTAGTTTAAATGAAATCTATAAATGGAAAGGCACTTAAAAATATTACTATCCTGTGACTGTTAAAACAGAAAAATAAAGAGTATATTTATTGAGCACTTTGCTCACTTTTCAAAGCTTTATCTCATTTAACTCTCACCTCAACCTATGAAGTAGTTTCCTGCATATTTTAGTTGAGTAAATAGAAACTCAAAGAAAATAATAACTTATTCATGGTCTCACATCAAGAAACTGGCAGTGCCAAGAAACAAGTTCATATTTGTGTAAATTCAAGGCAGGTGCATTTTACATTACACTATAACTCAAAAAGAAAAAAGACTGAGGAAATATTCATTTCATGAAATAAATTGAAAAATTAACAATGAAAAATCATCCCTATAAGATTTGTAAGCATTTCAAAAATCTTGTAAACTATAAAATTATTACCTCTAAGTTGATTTTTACAAAAAGAATATCTGTTAAGTAGCTTTAAATAAATTTTTAAAATCAAGAATTTATAATTTGTTAGTTTTGAATACAGACCTTTAAGAAGTACTATCTTAAAAGTAAACAAAAACTGGTTAATGAGAATTTATTAAAATACACAGAAGTGAAATCAGTGCAGTGTCCTAAATTCTAAAATTTGATACAATTATTAAATTTCAAAATAAAAAGATTTTCAGAAAGTTCTCAGCTTTCAATGGTAAGATTTCTTATATTTATAACAAAAAGTTAATGTTTATCAACAAAAAAATGTTCAATAAGGAAACTGGATCTGAACAACATTATAGATCAACTGGATCTAAAATACACATAGAAACACTTCACCCAACCACAGCAGAATATATATTCTTCTCAAGTACACATGAAACATTCTCCAGGATAGACCACATTTTACATCACAAACAAGTCTTAACAAATTCAAAAAGACTAAAATCATAAAGTATCTTTTTTGATCACAATAGAACAAAACTCAAAATAAACAGCACAAGGAAACCTGAAAAATACACAAATATAAAGAAAATTAAACACACTCGTAATCAATAAGTCAAAAAAAGATGTCACAAAAGAAATTAGAAACAACCTCGAGACAAATGAAAATAAAAACAACATACCAAAACTAGAGGGTACTCTCCAGCTACAAATACATACACAGGAATAAGATCTCAAATCAACAACCTAACTTTACACTTCTTTACAGTTCAAGAAATTACAATAAAAAGAAAAAGAAAAAAAAAAACTAAATCCAAAGCTAGCAGAAGGAAAGAAATAATAGATTGGAAATTGAAATTCAAAAAAAATAAAACTAATCAATAAAACTAAGTTGGATTTTTGAAAAAGAATAACAAAATGACACATTTCTAAACTATATTAAGAAAAAAAAGAAAAAAACTCAAATAACTAAAATGAGGAAAGAGTGATCAATATAACTGATGCCACAGAAATAAAAAGGAGAATACTATGAATAACTATACCAACAAACTGGTTGACTTAGAAATGGATAAATTCCTAGAAACACACAACTGTCCTAGACTGAATCATTAAGCAAAGAAAATCCAAACAGACCAACAATGAGTAAAGAGACTGATACAGTAATTAAAAACTTCCCAAGAAAAGCCCAAGACCAGAAGGATTCACTTGGGAATTCTATCAAACATTTAAAGGATTAACACCAATCCTCTGAAACTTTTCCAAAAAAATTTCCAAAACGGAAGGAATACTTCCCAGCTCATTCTATGAGGCCATATTACCCTGGTACCAAACCAGACAAAAACACTATAGGCAAAGAAAACTATATACCAATATTCCTGATAAAAACTACATACTAATATTCCTGATAAATACTACATACCAAAATTCCTGATTCAAAAAGCCTCAACAAAGTACTAGCAAACCACATTTAAAAGATCGTATACCAAGACAAAGTAGAATTTATTTCTAGAATGCAAAGATGGTTCAACATAAGAAAATTAATGTACTACACTACATTAACAGAATGAAGGAAAAACATGATTATCTTAATAGATGCAGGAAAATATAACATTCAAAACATTTTCATGATAAAAACAACTCAACAAACTAAGAATAGAAAGATATTATTTTAACATAAAAGTCATTTATGAAAAACCCACAGGGAACATCACATTCAATTGGTGAAAGACTAAAAACTTTTTATCTAAGATCAGGAACAAGGCAAGGACAGACACTCTAGCTTATATTCAACATAGTATTCAAGTTCTAGCCAGAGATTAGGCAAAAAAAAGAAAGAAGTAAAATTAAGAAGTAAAAAAAGAAAGAAGTTAAATTATTTTCATTCAGAGGTAGCATGATCTTATACGTAGAAAACTCTATAAATTCCACAAATAAAACAAAACAAAAATCTGTTACAATAAATTCAGCACAGTGGCAGGATACAAAGTCAACAAGCAAAAACCAGTTGTATATCTATATATTAACAATAAACTATCAGAAAAGAAAATTGAAAAAACAATTCCATTTACAGCATAAAAAATATATTACTTTGAAATAAACCTAACCAAGGAATTCAAAAACTTGTATAGTGAAAACTGCAAAACATTGCTGAGAAAAATTAAAGACACAAATAAATGGGAAGACATTCTGTGCTCATGGATTATAAGACTTAACATTAAGATGTCCATACTTCCAAAATGATCTACAGATTAGACACAATTGCTATCAAAGTTCTAATGGCATTTTTTTTTTTTTTTGCTGAAATATAAAAATTCACCTAAAATTTATTTGGAATTTCAAGAGATCCTGATTAGCCAAAATAATTTTGAAAAGAATGAATAAAGTGAGAAAACACACCCTGACTTTGAAATGTATTACAAAGCCTAAGTAATCAAAACAGTGTGGTATTATAATAAAGACAGACAAACTGACCAAAACCAAATGAGTAGGATAGAGAGCTTAGAAATAAATCCTTACATATATAGTTAAATGATCTTCAACAAGGGTGCCAAAATCACTCAATGGGGAAAGAATGGTCTTTTCAAAAAATAGTGCTGGAAAAACTAGTTATCCACATGCAAAAACAATGAAGTTAGACCCTTATCTTATATCATAAACAAATATTAAAAGAAATTAAAGACCTGAACATAATATCTAAAACTATAAAACACCTACAAAAAACATAGGTGAAAATCTTCATGATGCTGGAGTTGGCAATGATTTCTCAGATATGATAATAAAAGCACAGACAACAAAACATAAATAGACAAATGGGAGTATAACTAAAAAACTTTTGGGCAAAAGACACTACCAACAGAGGAAAAAGGCAACCTATGAAAAGGGAGAAAACATTTGCAAATTGTGTATCTGATAAAGTGCTATCATCCAGAATATATAATGGATTCCAAACACTCAACAACAAAAATCAAATTATTTGATTTAAAAAAATGAGAACAGAGTTATACAGACCTTATTCCAAAGATAATACAAAAATGGCCAACAAGGATGTGAAAAGATGCTAAAAATCTTTAATTACTGATGAAATGCAAATTAAAACCACAATGAGCTATCACCTCATACCCATAAAAATTGCTACTATCCAAAAAGTAGAAAATAACTACCATATATATGATCCAGCAATCCTACTTGAGTATATATCCAAAAACACTTAAAGAGGGATCTTGAAGAGATATTTGCATATCCATTTTCATAACAGCACTATTCAAAATAGCCAAAAAAGTGGAAGCAATCCTCATGTCCATCAACGTAAGAATAAACAAAATGTGGTATATACAGACACTGGAATATCATTCAGCTTTAAAAAGGAAGGCAATCCTGTCACACTACAACATGGATGAACCCTGAAGACATGCTAAAGCCAAATAAACCAGTAACAAAAAGACAAAACAATCCCATTAAATGATGTATCTAAAAGTCAGATTCACAGAAACAGAAAGTAGAATGGTGGTTACCAAGGGCTGGGGAGCTGGTGGTGAGAAGAGAGAGAAAGGGAGTTGTTTAATGGATACAGAGTTTCAGATTTGCAAAATGAAAAGGTTGTGGAGCTCTGTTTCATAACAATGTGATATACTTAACACTACTGAACTATATACTTAAAAATGTTAAGACTGAAAATTTTGGTTTTTGAATCACGATAAAAAACTTTAAGTTAAAGTTGATTTAATTAGCCATATCTCAATATGGGAATTATTAAATATAAACACATAGTTAAAAACACCAAAAAATCCATTACAGTAATGACTAAAAGATTCTGAAAAGTATTTTAGATTCTACAAAAGTAAAATTATTAAAAATATAGAATCCTACTTACCTGGGCTTGTCTCTTTTTTCTCTCTGTCTTTCAAAATCTCGTCCTCTGTCTTTTCCATCTTTAGGTTTTTCTTCTATCCTGTCTTTTACTTTATACTTTTCTTTACTTTTTTTCCCCAAAGCAATATCTTCCTGTATAGGAGGGGGTGGACTAGGAGTACGAGGTCCTTTCTTTTTACTTTGGCTGCTTTTTGAATTCCTGAAGGTAACACAAAGTTATCATTAGAAATCTAAACTTTCGGAAGATCAAATGGATATTTTTTCATTTTAACAAAGCACATTTTTTAAATGGCAGCAATCCTTTGAATAACATGCTTTTTAATATTTTGTATGCTAGTAATCAATATCTAGAAAAAAACAGAAATGAGCTAAGAAATAATTTACTTGCTACTTATTTCATTAACACTACTTATTAAATAATATTAAAAATACAGGAGTAGTAGAAATAGATTCTTTCAGAAAAAAAGTAATGTAAAGTAAAACAATTGTATGAACTAAATGGTTTGGTTTTTTAGCTTATGTAGAAAAGTAAATTAAGAAAGTAGAAATCATCTATAATTCCAATGCCCAAAGATAACCACTGTTAACACTGTGGATGTATGTTCACAATGTCTCTCTTCCCCTCTCTGTCTCTCCCTTCCCTGCCACACAAAATCCTATTAGGTTTTGTAAATTTTTTGTACTAAATATAGTATGGGTATCTTTCTACAACAAAATGTTGATTTAGATAATTATTATTTTAAATTATATAGGATTTCCTTGTATCAATATGTTCTATAACTTCTGTAAATATTTCACATTTATTTTTTATCATTAAAAAGAACACAGAATTGTATCAACTATAAATGAAATCCTAAACACTGTTAGTAAACATTCATTTAAATCTCTGAGACTTGTTAAAGAAATCTTTCCTAACTTTTAGATTATAAAGATAGTCCTCTAAAATTTTAGAATTTTCTCTTTCATCTTTAATCTACATAGAATTGATTTTTAGGTACAGATAATCTTCTTTCATTTGGTGCTTTTAAATAATTTTATCTAAGTAGTATAACTTTGAGCCCTTATATATCCAAAATTATCTGTTTTTATTGCATACCTGAACAGTCTGACTGAATGCAGCATTTTGGTGTCAGTATCCTTCTCCCTCAGAGCTCTATAAATATTATCAAAATATCTTGTAAGTATTTATTTAGTGTTACAAATGAAAAGTCGAAAGAGAGTCAATTTTTTTCCTATGCAGGTTACCTAGATTTTCTGTTGGGATGCTTATAATACATTATTCCTTATAAATAAAAAAAAAAATTCACCAAGATAAATCAAGGTTTTCTGTTTTTAACCTTTTCAGATTGAATATCTGAAGCCTCAAGTCCTACTTAATTAATTTCACTAATCCTCCATATGACCAAAGCCTCTCTGGTGACCTTTATTATAATAATGCATCTCCTAGAACTCTCTTTCATATCTTATTTTTGTTATTTCCATCTCTTCTGCTTTCCAATATCCTAAATGTTTTTAAATTCAGTAATTTTTCTTTTAAGTGACATTCATTCTACTAATTCTAAATATGGTAATCTCACTATTCTGCTATTTTCAGTTTAAAAATTATTATTCTTCCAAAATATCTTTGTTCACAGTTGGCTTATGTTTTTATCATCAACTGCTCTCATATCAATGCAATATCCTTTCAAATTGTTTAAAATTATGAATTATTTAAATGTTCCAATTTTCTGCAACAATGAGTGTTCAATCAAGTACTAAGTTTTAAGTAGCCCTTTCTTTTCATATATCTGTTAAGTTTTCACTAGGTACTCATTTCACTCTGTATTGATTTTTATAAATGATGACCCTAAGCTTAAATTCTAGAATTTACTTCCTTTGATCTTGAGTTCTCTAATCCCAAGATTCCTTAGCTATAAAAAGGTAACAGATAGTATCTTTCTCAAGTTGCTGATAAAATTTTTTTAAAAAAGATAATAATACAAAAGCTACTGACTTATGGTGGCCATTCAGAAAATTTAGTTCTTAGTCCTTTAACCCTATTTCTTGTTATCATAAATAGGATTTACCACCTAACAAGTCAGAAATTACTAAATTATAACCAAATCTATTTTTCATCTTTGTCTTCTGCCATGAACTATATCAGCCACAATCTCATTACATATTTATGAAATGACTCAAATATTTTATGTATGTAACAGATAAGTGATGAATGTCTGCATTTCTCAAATTTTTCCACTTAAAAGATAAAAACTAATCAATAGTATCTATAACAAAACTTATTTTAAAAACCATTTTGAAAATAAAATAATCGATACAAATTGAATTACATTACTGTCTATGACAGGTGTTTACTAAATTTTGTCTTGGGCACAATGTTGAACCATACTGTCCAAACTTTTTTGAAATCAGATATGATCAAATGACCACATTCTGGCCCAAAGAATGTAAGTAGAAGTGATGTGTACCACATAACTAATAGAAGATTCTAAATTCCAGTCAGTAGTAAACTCTGTAGATGTAAATGTAAACACCAATTACTTTTTTTCTTTGCACATTCCATTTACTGGTGTCCTCGAAAGCACAAGAAAGTGGAGTCATGGTCAGAAGAAGCCTAGGTTACTGGATCTCCAATTACAGGAGAGCTACCTATTAATCAGAAACATACACTTTGATTGCACTTGAGTGAGAAATAAACACTCACATTTTGGGATTAAACTATTATAACAACTAGGAGTATCCCAATACAGTCAAAAGTACAATAGTTCTTCATATTACCATAAAAAATAGAAGTGGTTGTAAAACACAACTATGTTACAGATAAAGGGCTTTCAAGTATCTTCCAACCGAATACGCCAAAACTGGTTTTGCAAATTCGGAAGTCAACAAGACATTTCAACACTTTTTAAGTCATTCAATTATTCTTCAGTGACACAGAGCCCACTTCCTATTTGTGGCATAAAGCTCAATTATCTACTTCTTTCATTTTTAGATCATTACTCTTTCCCCAAACTACTTATTTTGAACAGCTTTTGACATATCTTTGTACAAAGAGTTATAAAGAAAAATTTATTTAACAAAAACTAAGAAACAATGTACGTGGCCAAAACCAATAATGCATTTGCTGATTCTAAGCCACCTAATCTCATATATCAGTATAAAGCTTACTAGCAGGCTAATCTCACAATGAATGTCAAAGAAAACTGTCAGCTCTCAGAATGAACTGAGTTTTAACTTATCTGAAATTTTCTCTACCTCCTCAATATGATAATCATGTTAAGATCAAGAAGTTTACCTGATTTTCACCTCAGCTGACTTACTGGCATTGGTTGAAACACCCCACTGAATTTTAACTGAAATTCTAATCCTTACTTGTTGCTTAATATGTCTTCAAATAGTTTATAGTATGATCCAGAAATCACATTAAAAGTTGATGATCTAACACATTATAGGTAATGTAAACTGCATCGCTAAGAAAAGGCTACACTCAATTCAAAATATTCTTTGTGATTTTAATGTACTGATTTCCAGGTCCTTCTGCTTCTATCATTAAATTAACGATGCATCTTAGTCAACAACACCATAAAATAAAGGTAATATCGTAGTTAAATCGATGTAATTGTTCATGCTAAATATTCATCTAAAGATAAGTGAGTTACTAATAAAGCAATAAGAAAAGACTGTATGAAAAATAACAGAATGAAACTACCTCTCAACTAAATAGTTATTAAAACTTTCTATGAAGAAACTAAATTTCAAATATTTTCTAAATAAAAAGGTTAATAAAATGAAAAAGGGTATTTCTGATATGCTGCTTTTTTCGAAGAAATAAATAAAATAGAGGAAAAATTAACAACTGATTAGTCAAGTAGACATACATCAAGTAGGGGTGAATCATATCACTCTACTCCCATATCCCTTGCTAATTTACTCACTCTCAAGAGCAAAGGTGAGGATCAAGTCAACTTTACAGAGTGCCTTGTAAAAATGCAAAGCTCGAGAAGTCAAAATGGCATATATAATAGAGACTTTGTTCATTCACTCTTACAACCACATGAAAGTTGTGATGAAAACAGGGAGCAAACAGCAAGCAGAGTCACCAAGGGTCTAGATGAACAAGGCCTACAACGAGGAGGAGAAATAAGAAATCATCCTACAACAGTAGGGGGTAGGACAGAGCGACGACACAAGCCTTCCAAGTCCCTAGTGACTGGGTGGGAGAAAGGCTACAGCAGTCAGCAGCTACAGATGCCTCTTAAAGGAACCGTGTCCACAAGCACTTTCACAGTGATGTACATGCTCGCTCTGAGCACCAGCTCCAGGTCAGCTGCTTGCGGGGCACCAGAGAGTTACAGAGGGACACTGAGTTGTTAGAATGAGGGCCATAGGTGAGGCTTTCTCCCAGGCAAAAGTGCTGGCGCTATCCACTGTTCCTCTGTTGAGCCCTCCCCGCTCCTAGTGTGCAGACACAGCACCACCATAGCTGAGACATCATCAAACTGGATAACAGAGGTCTCTCTGTCCAGAGGATTCCCTGAAATTCCATGTCCTCTAACTCACAGACCCACCCAGGCCACATCCAGTTGTGTCCTTGGCGAGCCTGTGCAACTTTCAGAGCAAGCTCCAAGACCCACACTGGAGGCAGCTGGCCTCAGTTTCTGGTGTGCTTTCTTGAGGCAACTATAAGCACAGCATCTGTGGACTGCTTGGTGAATCTTAACAGGTAGGCTCACAGGCTGGGGCTAAAATTGGCCTGCTGCTGAACCCCTCTCAGGACTGTGCCACTGGACACCCACTACACACTAATAAGACTGGAAGACTTACAAGTTTTGTTTAGTACATAGAAACAGACAAGGAAAAGCAGACAAAATGGGAAGACAAAGAAGCAGAAACCATATAAAAGAAGAGAACAGAGATCCAAGGAAAACGAAGTCAAACAATCTAACAGATGCAGAGTTCAAACACTGGTTATGAAGATGCTCAATGAACTTAGGGGAAGCATAGAAGAACTCAGTGAGAACTTTAACAAAGAGTTAAAAAACATTAAAATGGAAATGGAAATTAGAAAAGGGAACCAGTCAGAAATGAAGAATGCATTATCTAAGATGAAGAGTATATTAGAGGGAATTAACAGAGTAGATCCAGAAGAGGATCAAACCACCAATATAGAGGATGGAGAAGCCAAGATCACCAAATCAGAACGGCAAAAAAATTAAATTAAATTTAAAAAACCAAGAATATAATAATAATTTAAAGAATCTTTGGGACAAAGTTAAGTGCAAAAACATCCATGTAATAGAGGTACTTGAAGGAAGAGAGAGAGAACAAGAAGTGGAAAAGCTATCTGAAGAAATAATGATGGGAAACTTCCCTCATCTGGTGAAGAAAATAGACATATAACCCTGGGAAGCTCAAAGAGTTCCAAGAAAAAGAAACCCAAAGAGGCCAACACCAATACTCATCATAATTAAAATGCCAAAGGTTAAATATAAAGAGAGACTATTAAAAGCAGCAAGAGAAAAGCAGTTAGTTACCACAAGGGAGTTCCCATAAGACTGGCAGTTGATTTCTCAAAAGAAACTTTGCAGAACCGAAGGGCTTGGCAAAAATATTTAATGTGTTGAAAACCCAGGATCTACAACCAAGAATACTTTATCCAGCAAAGCTATCATTTAGTCTCAGGACAGATAAAGAACTTCCCAGACAAAAATAAGCTAAAGGAATTCATCAACACCAAGTCACTATTATAGAAAATGCTGGAGGGATTTCTTTAAGAAGAAAAAACATATATAAAAAACATGAATAAAAAACAGTAATAACTACGTATCTATCAACGACTACCTCAAATGGAAAAGAATTAAGTGCTTCAATCAAAAGATAGAGAAACTGAATAGATAAGAAAACAAGACTCCTACATATGCTTTCTACAAGCGATTCACTTCAGATTAAAAGACACAAATAGACTAAAAGAAAAGGGATGGAAAAAGATATTGCCTTGATGGACCTAGAGAGTATTGCGCTAAAATGAAGTAAGAAAAAGACAAATACCACATGATTTCACGTATATGCAGAATCTAAAGAACAAAATAAACAAAAATAAAAACAAAATTAGAAACATACTCATGGATACAGAGACTATTATGAGGGCTACTAGATAGGAGGGGGGTTGAGGGGTTGGTGAAAAAGGGTGAAGGGATTAAGAAATACAAATGGATAGATAAAAATAGTCATGGAGATATAAATGTAGCATAAGAAAAATAGTCAACAATGTTGTAATAAATATGGAAAGGGGAAGAAGGGTACTAGATTTAGAGGGTGATCACTTGAGATCTAATCACTATGTTGTACAACTGAAACTAATATATTACTGTATAACAATTATAATTGGAAAAAACTCATTGAATTGTACAATGTAAACATATAAGCAACTGTCTACTATATTTCAATAAAGCTGGGGAAAAAATTTTTAAAAAAATAAATAAATAAAATGCAAAGCTCTATGCAAAGTAGGTACTGTGGGGAGACAGAACAATGAACCATCAAGATACCGATCTTCAAGTAGCTTAAATTGAATAGAGGCTGTAAAACATGTATGTCATGGCTAAATATAATGCAAATAGAAATTAATATTAAGAGGGAGATATAAATAAAATCTGATAAACACACAGGAAATAGAAATTATGTTCAGTAAGAAGAAATGGGAAAGTTTAACAGAAAAGAGAATTTGAGCTAGACATTGACAAATCAAACTTGGAAGAGTATAGGAGGAAGACTGAATAAAAATATGGCAGGACTGAAAGATCAAAGTATGAATTTCACTCTAAAATTTGAATTTCTCTCAAGAGAATGAAAAAAATCACTGAATTTTTCAATGAGTTAATAAATTAATTGAATTAATCACTTAAAGTTTCTCTTACATCTAATAAAATAAATAGGTTGGAGTAGATGAATGAAAACGTTTACGTGTGGGGAGTAGACACTAAAGTCAATACAGTTAACAGGATGATATAATAATTTAGGCAGAAAGTAACTGGTGTGTAAATAGGGATAAAGCCTCTAGAAACTAGACGGAAGTAGTCAAATATGAGTTTCATTATGGGTTAATAAGTCAGACAGGGTTTGCCAACTGGTCAAATGTTGGGAAGAAATTTTTACCATTTTTTCTTAAATAAAATTAATGTATATAATTTAATTAAAATTTAAATAGTACAGAGTGACATTAAATAAAAAGTGTCTCCTGTTATATTCTCAGTCCCTCGATGTGGTAATATTTAATTATTTCTATTTTTATTTCTTCAACTGGCTACTGTAATAATTCTAAATAACATATTATTACTGCTACATATGTACTATAATCTCTTGATCATGTACACAAGGAGACAATTAAATTCAGTGTATATAACTTCTAATAGCGAAAAACCATAAACAACCTAAATATTCAACAACTGGAAACTATACATAAATATATAGTATAAACACTAAAAAGAAAATGGATAACTGAAAAAGCAAACTGCAGAAGTTATAATCTGTATTAAGATTAGAGATGAAAATACTACTATATTTTGCAACATAACACATATTATGAAAGTATAAAGATATACACAAATATCATAAAAACCAAATTCCAGAGAGAAAAACTGGAAATTTATTGTTTTATTTCTTAAAAAATAAAAAGCTCTGAAGCATATGGAGATGTAACTCTTATTGTTCTCTGTAATTTTCTTTTAAATTGAAACAATTCACTTTTTTTTAGAAGAAAATAGCTTACAATAAATACTAACTGTACTAAAAGTACCCTTCTATAATCTACTAAGCAATCTTTTGAATATCACTACAAAAGTACAAAAAGCTATTTCTTTCTGGCACTATTTATCACTACTGACCTCTGCTGGTCCAACAAGGGAGAGGATACTGCAGCTGTCTTCCTGTCCTTCTTGCTAGTTGAAGATGACGACTTTGGGCTTGATTTTCGCTTTGGAGATTTGCTAGACTTTCTCAGAGAAGGTGATGAAGGTAATTTTGATCTAACCACTTCTGGTGAAACCTTTCAAAAGAATTCAGTAAGTCAATTCACAAACCCAATCATAGCTGTTATATAATCAGGTAACAAAGCATGTGAACATGTGTTTTAAATACCAAACTTCGGATGAAATATTGTTATGATACCATGTATTGATATCAATTTGACTTCTGAACCTGTGCTTTTAACTAATATTTTAATTAACTTCCATAAATAACACTAACACCAATAAAACAAACTAAAGTTATAAAATTTCAAAATCTTTTCAAAAATTTACAAATTATATTCTCAAATAAATTATATCTTTCTCTACTCTTTAGAAAAGAAACAAATATTCTAGAATTACCATATAGATTCAAACCTCGTTTCACATTAGCTGATGACCCCAGGCAACAGAATCTCAGTTTTATTCACCTGTTGAATAGGAAAAATATTTCCTATTTATCTAGTAATGTGAAGATTAACTGATTAACATATATAAAGTAACTGATATATAGCAGGTTGACCAATGTATCAATATCCTAATTTAAGATGTAGCAAGTAGCTAATGAGTTCTCTGATCAATATTTACACTGAAGTTAATATATATTTCAATAAATAGTATACCTCCTTTTTAATAATAATTTCTTCTCTCTTCTCCATGTTTTCTTGTTCCAGCTTCATTAATTCCCTCTGTATCTTCTGACGCTTCATTTCCAATGACAATTCATGAACATAATCATAATTAATATCTCCATTGTCAGAATCTTAAAAATAAAAATTCCACTGCATGTCAGAAACTATCATAATGACCTATACCAAAATCTAGAGAATCTTTTCAAATAATTTATAATGTAAGTAAAATGATGGAGTCTTCCTAGACTAATATACTTCTAAAAAATAAAGAAATATATACTGGCTCTCATCCTGTCTCATGGACCAAGAGAGAAGAAAATTTATTTAAGAGGCAAAATTGCATCCTTTTCTTTTTTGGACCTAAACATCTTGAAAAGTTGTTCCCAGAGACAAAACAGGCTCCCTATGCACTGAGCCCTGTAAGGAGAGTTGTGGAGACTGTTTGGTGCACTTGGGATTAGATATCAGAAACATGGTGGAGTGAGAGACGTCACCAGAGCTCTCCTCTTGAAACAACAATAAGCTTAACATATAAAACTCAACAAAAAACACCCAAACTACACACCACCAACTCTGAGTATGGGATCTGTACATAACAATTACCACAGGTCAGAACCCTGAGAATCCAGCAGCAGACTGGGAGAAACAAAGCTGCCTCTTGTAGCCTGAGCTCTCTGCAGATAGTGGGGGAGGAGTGAAGGTGCACCAAGTTTTTTGTGAGCTTCAAGCAGCCCATGTCAGTGTCCAGGGTTCAGGGCAGAAAGCAGAGAAGTGGGGACAGCAGAGAAGCGGTGATGGCAGAGAAACAACACTTGATTGTTACCTGCAGAGGCTGCAAAATGTGAGGATGAGCTGCAGTCCCCATGACCCAACCCAGAGGGCCCCTCTACCCATATCCTCTGAGACCGAACACCACAGGGCCCCAATGGAATTGGAGCAAATACTTCTGAAACTGTCACTAACACTGACAGGGACTGAGACTGAAATTAGTGAGTAGAAGTGAATATCTATGAGGAAAAACAAAGGCATTATTAAGACTTTGTATAAAGCAAGGATCTAAGAAGATTCGATGCCACCTACTAGAAACCAAAAAAAAAAAAAAATCCTTCTTTACAACACGCTAAAAAGAAACTTTTATATAATACATCGTCCTTCTGAAAAAAAGCAGAATACACGTCCATTAATGCCCAGGTGGAGAAATAGTCCATTAAACACCATGAACAACCCAGGTGACAAAGCATTTCAGAAAGAAATTTTAAAAATCTCCACAAAATAAGCATAGAGACATAGAAATAGGTGATTTAAATGACAGAGAATTTAGGATGGTAATTCTGAAAAAACTAAATGAGATCCAAAACATTTCATACCAACAATTTCAGAAACTGAAAAAACAACTAATAGGTGATTTAAATGACAGAGAATTTAGGATGGTAATTCTGAAAAAACTAAATGAGATCCAAAACATTTCATACCAACAATTTCAGAAACTGAAACAACAACTAGATGAGCAGAATAAGTTCTACTGAAAGGAGACTGAAACCCTCAAAAAGAGCAAACAGAATTTCTGGAGATGAAGAAAACACTGTAAGAGCTGAAAAATGAAGTAGCAAGCTTGGGAAACAGAATCGTCCAAATGGAAGAAAGGATCAGTGGAAGACAGAAATCTAGAAATAAATCAGAATGAAGAAGGAAAACCAAAGAATGAAAAATAATGAAAGAGAAATATAAGAACTAGCTGATACCATCAGGAAAGGAAACATAAGAACAATGGGCATTCTTGAAGGGGAGGAAAAGGCAGGACTAGAAAGCATTTTTGACAAATAGTTGATAAGAATTTCCCAAATCTAAAGAATGTGCTGGAGCTTGGAATTCAAGAAGTCAACAGAACATCCAGTTATATCAACCCAAAAAGGCCCTCTCTAAGACATACTGTATTATAATTATCAAAACTCAATGACAAGGGAAGAATTCTCAGGGCAGCCAGGAAAAGAAGACGTAACCTATAAAGTAAAACTCATTAGATTATCAGCATAAACCTTACATAACAGAAAGGAATGGAATCAAATATTCAAACTATTAAATGAAAGGAACTACCAACCAGGAATAATGTATCCAGCAAAGCTCTCCTTTACATATGAAGAGGAAATAAAGACCTTTCCAGACATACAAAAATTAACATACGGCCTACATTATAGGAAATACTGAAAGGGATCAGCTCACCTAAAACAAAGTGACAACAAAAAATACATGACTAGGGGTAAAGCGACTAGGAGGCAGATAAAAGAACAGGAATACAACCCTTAGTAAGAACCGGGCATTATATGCTTAAACAATAAAAAGAGATTTGTTATAGCAATATAGTAATGAATTTTCACCATACATAGAGACAAATTGAGACAATAATGACAAACAAGGGGAGGATTCAAAGATCCAAATTTGCAAAGGGGAATAGAGATAAGGCACACGCAGAAGAAAATGGACATCTGTGTGTGTGTGTGTGTGTGTGTGTATAAAACTATCCTCTACATACTTGTAATGGTAACCAAATGCCAAAGATTCAGAACTGAAATATATAACACAAAACAAGGAGGACCAGAGAGAAAACCCACAAAACCCAATCAAAATTAAAAACACACACATAAACACAAGAATAAGGCAACATTAAAAACACTGAGATACCAGAAAGAAAAACATAAAATGGTTACAGGAAATCGTCATATTTCAATAATCACTCTACATGTAAATGGACTGAACTCAGGAATAAAAAGGCAGAGTTGCAGATTGCATCAAAAAACAAAACCAAATTATACACTACCTCCAGGAAACACGTGTCATCTCAGCATCAAAGACAAATATAGGCTCAAAGTGAAAGGGTGGAAAATGAATTTCAAGCAAATGGCATTCAGAGAAAAGTGAGAGTAGTAGTACTAATATCGGATGAAGAAGACTTCAAAATAAAAAAAGGTAAAGAAAAATACTGAGGGACACTTCATAATGATAAAGGGAATCACATACCAAGAAGACAAACACTTATTAACATCTATGCTCCCAATCAGGGAGCCCCAAAATACATAAAGCAATTACTAAGAGAACTAAAGGGAGAAACAAAACAAAACACTATTATAGTAGGGGACCTAAATACCCCACTGTCAGATATGGACCAATCATCCAAACAGAAAATCAATAAGGAAATAACATCATTAAATTACACAGTAGACCAACTGGACATAACTGACATTTGCACAGCCTTTCAACCAAAAACAGCTGCTTATACATTCTTCTCTGGTGCACAAGGAACATTCTCAAGAACTGACACAGACACAACCTCAACAAATATAAGAGGGCTGAAATCATACCAACCATATTCTCTGATTATAATGCTTCAAAGCTGGAGATCAACTCTAAAAAGAAAGCAGGAAGAACCACAAATACTTGGAGATTAATCAACATGCTACTGAAGAACGACTGGGTCAGAGGAAAAAAAAGGAGAGATCAAGAGATACATAGAAATGAATGATAGTACAACATATAAAAACTTTTGAGACACAGCAAAAGCGGTCATAAGAGGAAAATTCATATCATTACAGGCTATCTCCAACAAGAAAGAGCCCAAATAAACAACCTAATTCTTTATCTTAAAAAACAAGAAAGAATAAATATAGTCTAAATTAAGGAAAGAAATAATCAAAATTAGAGCAGAAATAAATGAAATTGAAAACAATGACGACAAAAAAAATGCAACTAATACCTGGTTTTTGAGGTTAATAAAACTGAAAAACCCCTATCTAGACTCACTCATGAAAAAGAGAAAGGACACAAATAAAACCAGGGATGAAAGAGGAGAGATTACAACACACACAGCAGAAATACAAAGGATCACAGAAGAATATTATGAAAAAGTATATAATACCAATTTAATAACCTAGAAGAAATGGACAAGTACTTAGAAATACACAACCTTCCTAGACTGAACCAAGAACTGGAAAATCTAAATAGACCGATCAGCAGTATGGAAATTGAAACAATCATCAAACACCTACCGCAAAGTAAAAAGTCCAGGACCAGATGGCTTCACCTGTGAATTCTACCAAACATTCACATATTTAATACCTACTCTCCTCAAACTCTTCCAAAAAATTGAAGAAGAGAAAATACTTCCCAACTCATTTTATGAGGTCAATATTACCCTAATATCAAAATCTGGTAAAGATAACACACACAAAAAAAACTACAGACCAACATCTCTTTGGAATACAAATGCAAAAATCCTAAAATACTAGAAAACCAAATACAGCAACATATTAAAAAGATTATACACCACGATCAAGAGGGCTTCATCCCAGGGGAACAGGGATGGTTCAACATATGCAAATCAATTAATGTTATATACCACATAAACAAATTAAAAATTATATGATCATATCAAATTCGGAAAACCCTTTGACAAGATATAGCATCCATTTATGATCAAAACAATTAAATCAATATAGAAAGAAAATACTTTAACTTAAGACAGTCCATATATGACAAACTCTCGGCCAACAGTATACTTAATGGTGAAAAATTTAAAACCTTCTTTTTAAGATCAGGAACAAGACAAGGCTGTCCACTATCACCATTCTTATTCAATATAACTTTGGGAGTCCTAGCAAGTGCAGTCAGGCAAGAGAAAGATATAAAAGACATCCAAATAGGAAACAAAGAAGTCAAACTGTCACTATTTGCAGATGACATTGATTCTCTGTATAGAAAACCCTAAAGACTCCACAAGAACACTACTGGAAATAATAAGCAAAAACAGCAAAGTTTCTGGATACAAAATCAATGTTCAAAACTCATAGCATTCCTATACTCTAATAACGAAGTCTCAGAAAAATGGGGAAAAAAATTTCTTTTGCAATTTTAACAAAAAAAATAAAATACCTGTGAATGCACCTAATGAAACATGTGAAGGACCTATACAATGAAAACTATAAGACCTTATTAAAGGAAATTGAAGAAGATACAAAAAAATGGAAAGATATTCCATACTCTTGGATTGGAAAAATCAACGTAGATAATATGACCTTATTACTTAGAGCATTATACATATTTAATGCAAACCCCATCAAAATCCTATTGGCATTTTTTAAAGAAATTGAAAAAAAATAATCAGATTTGTATGGAAGCACAAAAGATCTTGAATTGCCAAAGCCATTCTAAGAAAAAGAAAGAGACTGGAGGCATCACTTTATCCGACTTCAAATTATACTACAAAGCAATAATGATAAAAACAGCATAGTATTGGCAGAAAAACAGATGCACAGACCAGTGGAACAGAATTGAGAGATGAGAGATAAACTTATATGAGCAAATAATTTTTGACAAAAATGTTAAAAACATACAGTGGACAAAGGAAAGCCTCTTCAATAAGGTGCTGGGAAAACTGGAAAGCCACCTGCAAAAGAATGAAACTAGATGGTTGTCTATCACCACATACCAAAATTAACTCAAAATAGATTAAGGACCTGAATATAAGACCTAAAACAGTAAAATGCATAGAAGATAACATAGGAACTCAAGGACCTTGGAATTAATGAGAATTTTATGAATTGACCTCAAAGGCAAGGGAAATAAAAGCAAAAATAAACGAACGGGACTACATCAAACTAAAAAGCTTCTGCACAGCAAAAGAAACCATCAACAAGGTAAAAAGTCAACCATCAAAATGGGAGAATATATTTACAAGCAATGCCTCTGATGAGGGCCTAATATCCAAAATATACAAAGAACTCATATGACTCAATAACAACTAAAAAACAAACAATCCATTCAAAAATGGGCAGAGGACCTGAACAAACATTTCTTCCCAGAGGACATACAAATGGCCAACAAATATATGAAAAGATGCTCAACATCACTAGCTATTAGGGAAATGCAAATCAGAACCACAATGACATACCATCTCATAACTATTAGATAGCTATAATCAACAGGACAAGTAATAAATGTTGGAGAGGATGCAGAGAAAAAGGAACCCTCATATACTACTGCTGATGGGACTGCAAATTGGTACAGCCACTACGGAAAACAGTATGGAGGTTCCTCAAAAAATTAAGAATTGATCTACCATATGATCCTGCAATCCCTCGACTGGGTATTTACCCTAAAGACCTGAAAACTCATATCTGAAAAGATATTTGCACAGATGTTCACAGCAGCATTATTCACGGTGACCAGGACATAAAAGCAACCGAAGTGTCCTATGATAGATGGCTGGATAAAGGAGCTGTGGCACATATATACAATGGAATATTACTCAGCCATAAGAAGAGATGAAATATTGTCATTTGTGACAACATGGATGGATCTCAAGATAATTATGCTAAACGAAACAAACCAGATAGAAAACATTGAAAATCACATGATATTACTTATATGTGGGATATAAACCTAAAAGCAACAAATGAACAGGACAGAGACTCATGGACATGGACAATAGACAAGTGGTTACCAGAAGGTGGAGGAGGGGAGGTGAAAGCAGATGGGGTACAAGGGGTCATATATGTTGAGATAGCAAGAAATCTAACTATGGGAGGTGAACACACAATGCAGTATATATGCCTTACTGTTAAATGGTATACCTGAAACTTACTGGATGTTGTTAACCAACATCACCATAAAAATTAATAAATTTTTAAAATATATATATGTATATATGTACACACACACACATATACTGTTTCTATAAAAGATTAAAATCAATATGGCTAATTTCTATATGAATAGCCAAGCATTTTTAAGGTTCCTTGGTTTTCTGGAAGTGATTTTAGGTTGTTGGGAGTTGGGTTTTGGTTGAGATGGGATTTTTAAAAGATAAAATTAAAACACTCAGCTATAAATTCTAAGCATTAAAGATACCAACCCTTCAAAATTACATGCTGCATATAATGTGCATCATTACCTCCTTGATTTTCTTAAAGATTCGTTAGTATCTAATCAAGTTTACGTTAGGTGTGCAACATTGCTTCCATAAATTTCTTAGCGATCCAACTGATTTGTATCTAAATATAAAGTTAAACAATACTAATATGTATATGAGCTCCTTTCTGAAGTATCTGTAATATTTTCATTACAAGTAATTTGTATTAGTTTCTTAGATTAGAATTGTCATCTAGTGGATCTAATATCATATCTCTATTTCACACTTTTCCAATAAAAACAAAGGTTGCTTAAAGAAAAAAAGAGCAGTGTGCAGAGCTATTTCATTATAACACATAGTGACTACTAGCACAGCTACCCAACCTCTCACTTTCATTTGTTATAAACTCCAAGAAGGCTGGAGGTGGGAATTTCATTGACTTTTATTCTAACACATGGTGGGCTTGCAAAATTACAAACCGGGGTAACTTCTCAAACTATACTTTTAGCACTTAAGAACACCATTTCTTAACTGGAGTAAAGAAAATGAAGAACTAAAAACTGTAAAGAAAGTAGTCCTATTTGAACACTTAAGGCACAAGAAAATAGACATCATTGCCATAGATAGGTAAAACATATTAGAATGTCAACTATCCATTCATGTTTGGGGACTGAGAAGGTAGCTATATATTATTTGTGTGCCTAAACTTGATTATTCATTTTATATTGGAATAGATAACAATTTATCAGCAAATATATAAAATAGACTAAATCACGTTTTCAGTCAGAAAGCAATTACTAAAGGACATACAACTTTTAATAAATAAAATAACTGGATACTGAATTTTATTAAAGGAATAATGGCTATCTCTAGATCCTATTATACACCCCATTCAGACACTTTACATCAGTAAATAATAAGAATCAAAGATTGTAAGTTATTAAGAGGAAGATAAAATTCCATAACCAAATACTAAGAATAAAAGAATAATTAATTGGTAAAAATGATATACAGTATTTTTTAAGGTATTATCAAAAATGCTCTGCCCATCAAAAAACTGCTCTCTGGAAATATCACCAATACAGAATACATGTAAGAAGGGAGAAGCTGGTTTTCAGGCTTCAATCCCTAACCACCCAACCAAGGGGACAGGTCTGAACAGTTAAAATACATGTCAAAGCCAATGCACAACAGCTAATACATTATGCTTAGAGGGAAAATCTCTCAAGTCCTTACTTGGAAACTGCTTATTCTTATTTTATGCATATCTATTATAATCAAAGGAAAGATGTTTTCCTAATCTATAAGAGATGAGCTACAAAGTAGTCACATTGCAAGTGAGTCTCCTGACCAAAAAAAAAAATAAAAAAAGAAAAGAAATCAGAAAATCAAAACACAGGATGGAACTCAAAAAAGTCTGAAACCATTTAATATATTTAGAAAATGTCTCTCGTGCCTTAAAGTTTGAGGTTATCATTACAATTGCTTTATAAAGACTAATATTGTGATTCTAAGTCATCAGAAAAATACAACTGACACATTTAAGGCAACAATTTTTTAGTATAATAAGTGTACATGTAATACATAAAAAAGATTGATATCCATTATATACAAAAAATTCTTACCAATTAAAAGAATGAGCAAAGGACATAAATAGGCAATTTATAAGAAATGCAAATGATACCTAAACATGGCTTTTTCATATATTTAAGAGCTATATATTTTTTTGGCATGCTAGAAGTGCTCAATCCGATAAATCTAATGCCCATCTGACAACATACATAGTTATTACAATATTATTGGCTATATTCCTTGTTATATTTTACATCCCCATAACTATTCTATAACTACCAACTTGGACTTCTTAATCTTTTCACCTTTTTCACTCATCCTCTCAACCTTCTTTCCATCTGGCAACCATCAAAATTTTTGTTTATCTATGAGTTTGTTTCTGTTTTCTTTGTTTGTTTTGTTCTTTAGGTTCCTACATGTAAATGAAACCCTATGGCATTTGTCTTTCTCTACCTGACATACTCTCTCAGTACAATACCCTCTAGCATCCATGTTGTTGCAGATGGCAGGATTTCTTTTTTTCAAGGCTAAGTAATATTCTACTGCATATAGGTAGTACCACTTTTTTTATCCATTCATCCATTAATAAACACTTGGGTTGCCTCTACATCTTAGCTTTTGAAAATAATGCTGCAATGAACATATATATTCCTATGTCCCTTTAAAGTAGTGTTTTGGGTTTCTTCAGATAAATACCTAGAAGTGGGATTACTGGGTCCTTCTTTGTCTCTTGTTACAGTCTTTGTTTTAAAGTCTGGCATAAGTATTGCTACCCCAGCTTTTTTCCCCCTCTTTTTTTTCCATTTTCTTAAAATACCTCTTTCTATTTTCAGCCTCTGTGTCTTTCAATAGGCAGCATATGTAAGGGTCTTGTTTTCTTATCCATTTATCTACACTATCTTTTGATCTGAGCATTTAATCCATTTACATTTAAAGTAATTGTTGAGAGACAGGAAGTTATTACCATTTATCATTTATATATTTGATCCTTTTTTCTTCTTCTTCCCCTCATCATTTCTTCTAATACGGGTTTTGTGGTGAACTCCTTTAAGCTTCTTCTTGTCTAAATGACAGCTTTGCTGGGTAATCTTGGTTGTAGGACCTTGGTTTTTATCACTTTATTTCCTGCCAATCCCTTCTGTCCTGCAAAGTTTCTGTTGAAACATCAACTGATAAGTCTTGTGGGAGTTAACTAATTGCTTTTCTCTTATAGCTTTTAAGATTCTCTGTCTGTAATCTCTGGCATTTTAATTATGATGTGTCTTGGTATGGGCCTCTCTGGGTTCATCTTGTTTGGGATTTTCTGTGCTTCCTAGGTTCCTATATCTATTTATTTCACCAGGTTAGGAATTTTTCTGTCATGATTTCTTCAAATAGGTTTTCAATTATTTGTACTCTTTCTTCTCCTTCTGGTACCCCGAGAATGCAAATGTTGGTATGCTTGATGTTGTCTCAGAGGCTCCTTAAACTTAAATCATTTTTTAGATTCTTTTTCTTTTTGCTGTTCTGACTGGGTGTTTTCTGCTATCTTATATTTCAAATTGTTTCCTTGATCTTCTGCTTCATCTATGTTAATTTCCTCTAATGTATTCTTCATTTGTTATTGTATTTGTTTCTAATTCTTTGTTTCTATCACATTTTTATGTTTCTTACTTCTTTGAAGTTCTCACTGAGATTACTGACATCCTTATAACCAATGTTTTCAACTCTGCATCTAGTAGATTCCTGTCTCCATTTTGTTTAGTTCTTTTTTTGGAATTTTCTTGTTCTTCCATTTGGGACATATTTATCTCCCCATTTTGGTGGCTTCCCTGTTTTTGTTTCTATGTATTAAGTAGAGCTGCCATTATCTCATTATGTAGTAGGTATCCTGTGGAGTACAAAGGTGCAACTCTCTGCTCCAGGTGTGCCTCTTGTATGGGTGGTGTGTGCCTTCCTGTTGTAGTTGAGCCTTGGTTGCTGTCTGCATATTAACTGGAGACTGACCCTTGGGCTGATTTGTTGTAAGGATAGGTTGTGACTACAGTAGAGGAGCTGTTGTGCAGGGGTTGAGACTACAGAGAAGGATTTGCTTTAGCATGGCCCTAGTGCATGCCTAGTCTGCCTTCTGGGTATACAATCTGCAGTGGTCGGGTGGTACTCCAGCTCAGTTCAAAGGTAGTCACGGGGCCTTTTTCAAAATAAATTATTTTGTCATATGAAGAATTAATATGCAAATAATGATGGCTATTTATCAAGTTTTTAGCAGTGCATGTTAAATAGTGATAGGCCACATTTACAAAACCCCATCGGAACACCCTGCCATAGGCCAAGTTTATCCACAGCCTGTGCCCTGCTTGGGCCCACCTGGCATGAGCCACAAAGCAATCTGCAGATGGCTGCCACTTGTGCTAGGCTTGGAGATGTCTGGAAGAGGCAAAGCCTCAAACTGCTGGCTGTTGCCAATGCTGAATTTAGGGCTGCTGAGTAAGAGGTTAACAGGGCATGCCAAGACCAGATGCTGCTTGTCTGAGGTTTGTGAATCTTTGAGAGATTTTAGGAAGGTCTGAAGAACAAGCTAAGACACGCTGTTTGCATGGAAAAGCCATCGAAAATGGCTTGGATGGACCTGCAGGTTGGTTGGGGCAGGATCTCAGGGAATCACCACCAGGGGGCCAATGGTGCTTGCCACTGGAGTCTCAGATATGGCACTTCCCTGAGCATGCATGCAGGTTGATGTAGGACTCAACAAAGAAACAATGGTTTCTACCAGCACTTAAACTGGGAGAAAGCTGCACCTCCAGCCCTTGCCCTGAGGCCAGACAATTCAGTTCCTCCCCATATGTCCCTGGTTTTTTTTGAGTTGCTGTCCTAAAGCTGACGCAAAAAGCAAGTAAATCTGTCAGTGAGTAAGTAAGTGTGCCAGCCCTTTAAGAGGAGTACCTGGATTCTAGCCATTCTGTCTCACTCAGCCACAATCTCCACTGGTTTTCACAGTCACAAATTTTGGGGATTTCTCTTCCCTGCACTGAAACCCTGGGCTGGTATCCCTCGCTCCTTTGGGTGGACCTCTGCCACTGAGATATCCCTCCCAATTTTTAACCTCCACAAATGAGTATGGCACTAGCCCATTCCATGTCTCCACCCCTCCCACCAGTCTCAGCACAGCTTCTACTCTTTGTTACAGGACTTCTGTTCCTCTATCTTCAGAAGGTTCTCAATTATGGTTGTTCTATAGGGTAGTTGTAATTTTGATATGGTCATAACTGGAAAAAGCTACTTTTTTCTAATTAACATATTAGGTATTAGCATAGATAAAGGCATGTTCTTTCTCTGGTGGCAGCAATGTAAACTAGTATATCTAACCTGGAAAATAATTTAGCAATGTGAGTAAAAGCCTTAAGAATATTCATATCCTTTTATATAACAATTCTGTATGCAAATAATCATAGATATATAAAAAGTATGTGTATAAGGATTAAAGACTATATATATTTGAGTACTTCTTTTTGTCTTTATAAATTCTCACTCTTAAAGTCTTAAGTACACAGAGTAAAATATGAAATTTCCCTTATGCTCTTCCAACTGCCATCCTTATGCCAATGATAAAACTGTTAATAGCTTAGTGTTATATGCATAAAAATAAGCCTTTATATTTTTACTCTTTAAAACTATGGGAGTAAAAACTAAAAACACTGCCCTACAGAAGATATTCCCATGTCACAGAGATCAACCACCTTCATTTCAACCTCTGCAAAAGAATTTCATGATATAAATATATCATTTACTTAACCAGTTTCCTCTTGACATTTTGTTTTTAATACAGGTATTTTGCTGTTATAAACAAGCCTTCAATGAACATTTGGATATCTAGCTTAGTTCACAAGTGCAGGTATTTCTTTATTTCTCAAATTATATTTGCTGATCAAGTAAAATTTTTATTTTTAATATGCAAAACTGTATTCCAAAATAGCTATAGCAATGTAAATGCCCACTTGCTAACATTAGTATTTTTCATTTCTGCTAATCTGATGGATAAAAAATGCCATCTCTTTATTTTCATTAGCATTTTCCTACAGTAAACCTCACCACTTATTTGGCCTCTAAGAATTACATATCTAATTTTTGGGTTTTTGCCCATTTTTCAACGAGGCTATCTATTCCTTACATATCTGTAAAAACTCATTACATTTTTACATAGTGTTTTTATTCTATGCTTACACGTTACATGTCATGTATTTTCTTATAGTGATCCATTTTTACCTTCTGTATTTTAGTTATAAAGAAAATTTCAACCTTTATATAATCAGATTTTTTATGGTTTTTTTAAGTTTTGACTTATCTTAGGAGGATGTACCCACATGAAAGTGTACCAAAATATGTTCATACATTGTTCTCTGCTACTGCAATGATACTTTTGCTTTTATTTTACTGCACTGGTCTTTATGGTAAACAAATAAAATAAGTTTAAATAACCAGATTAAAAACACAGACTTTGGGGTAGAGGGCTGGAAATACAGTAAGCAATCAGATAATGAAAAGTTTTGCGGGTATAAGATTTGTATTTGATCCTGAAGGCAATGGGAAATCAAATAATTTTTAACAGGGCAATGAAATGAACCAATTTATTCTTTCAAAAGTTCACTCTGCAACTCACAGTAAGAGAAGACACATATCTGATAAACATCTTATATTCTTAATATATAAAGAACTCTCCACAATTAAAAAAAACAGATAACACAACATAAGAATAGGCAAAAGTCTGAAAGTTTACAAAACAGGTTGTACAATGGTCAATAAACATGAAAAAGTTCAGAACTCCATTAGTCATTAGGGGAATGTGCACTTAAAACCACAATAAGATACCACTACAAACCTCTAGAATGGCTAAGATGGAAAAGGCAAAAAATGCTATATGAGTAATTACAACTATTTATGATTTGACAATATCTACTAAAGATGAACATATGAAAACGCCATAGCTCAACAATCCTACTCCCAGACATAAACTCAAAAGAAACAGGTACATGATTATCAAAAGATAGGATTAAGAATGTTAACAGCACCTTATTACTAACAGCCCAAACTGAAAATTATTCAAATGTTTGTCAACAGTAGAATGGATAAATTATGGTATATTCATATAGTGAAACACTATAGCAATAAGAATTAATGAACTACAACTATGTGCAATAAATTATATGGTTTAATATCACAAACATACTGTAAGTAAAAGAAGCTAAACAGAAAAAGTACATGCTGTAGATTCCATGTATACAGAGCTCAAAAACAGACAAAACTAATTAATAGTTTTAATTAAAAAAATCAAGTACAATGAAGCATTATAGCTAACTTTACTGCTATCATATAAGAGGTATTAAAGGTATTAGATTGGCTTATGAAATCCCAATAAACTAATCACCAGGAAGTTTTGTTATTTGTTCTTAGAAGCAACTCTTCAACAGACAACACTGTCCAAAGCTAAAATGAATTTCCTTAAAAATTCAAATGACTGGAGAGGAATTTAGGGTACATTTTAAGTATTAGTCTATAAGTTTTCAGAGACTGTTCTTAAATATAGCAGTAAATATTTTAGGCTTATAGGCTCTTGGCTGTCACAAGTAATCAACTCATCTATGATGGCTCAAAAGCAGCCACAGAAAATATGTAAACAAATGGGCAGGGCTGTGTTTCAATGAAATTTTATTTGCAAAAATAGGTGGCTGGTCTACAAGCTATAATTTTATAACCCCCTAGTCTCAGTGTTCAGCTTACTGCTGAGGAAGTTGCTTGAATTCTTAAACTCTTTAGTTTTGCCATGTATATACATAGAGTAGCAAAACTACTGAATTAGTATATAAATTATACTAAAATGCCCAGCACACTCAGTAGAGTCAACAAATATGAGTTCCTCTTCTCTACATTTGGTAGTGTGAGGCTATAGTGCTCACCTTCCAGAAGGTCATAAAAGTGGAGAAGAGAGAAAATACTTATGGTGTGGAAAATAAATACTTATTTATTAAGATAATGACTCAAAGATGATTTTGCTAATTTTTCACGATTAAATCCCAGGCCTCAATTATCATCTGATTTGGATTTCTTGTTAAAGATAAAAGTCAACAATTTCTTAGAAATAATTTTCCCCACATCCTTAACATTTAAAATTATTATTTTTAATATCGTATGCAAAACAACAAACATAAATTTAACTTTTTTAACCTTGATGTTGAGGAATTTAAAATTTTATAAATGCAACAGAATTCCAAAGGACTGTATGCTGCACAATAAACTTCCAGGATGAATAAAAGGATGGAGAAGTTTAAAAACATATCACAAACAGCTTTTTCTGCCTTTGTTCTGCTACGATATGACATTTGCTGCCTTAAAACTCAAAAAGGTAGAAACAAGTCAATAAGATGATTCTAAACCAATAGCGAGATCACAAATGAAAAGAGTTTGGGAGCCCACAAAATGTCTACAAAGTGAATAATCAATAAATTGACTATATAAACAAAGATTTTTTTTTGAAACTCACCATCTCTATTAGTTTCCCATTCTACATTTTCATCTTCACTTTCTGGAGTTCTCTCCTTAGTGATTTTTATGTCTTCCTTTTCCCTATGTCTCCCTCTTGAAGATTCTTTCTAAAAATACATACATAAATACAAATTATTTTATTTTTTAAAATTATATATGTTAATTATTGTAATAGAAAATACTTCTAACTTCATTCCTCTGTTTTACTGAAGAATCAGTTTTGGAAATAATCACTATCCACTTAGAAGAGGAAATGACAACTTGTAGTGTAGCACCACAATGAAAAGACTATACCATAAAACAGAGACATGGTAAATGTATGGAGTAACTAAGATCTTAAAATATACAACACAAATCTAATACTTTAATAAGCATTTGACAGTATACTGCATACTAGGTTTCTATATGAAAATCACAAGGGAAAAGACAGCTTAAAACTGGTAAAATATAAAAAGATTTGTAAGTACTTATATTTTAAGAATTACTAAAAAAAGGCAACACCATTCACAGTAAACTCTCAAAAATTGCTGATCTAAGACTTGTCACCATCTTCCTACACACCTAGAGATAAATCCAAACTCATCTAATAATTTTACAAATGCTTTTAAAAAAGAGAGACTTTCTCTATTTTGATGAAACCAAAATGGCAGCTAAAATGATTAGAAATTAGTGCTTACATTGCACCTGAAAAACAGAAGGTTTTAAACTTTGTCCCAGGTGCAAAAGCAGCCTATAGACAAAATAGGACAGCAGTAATTCAGCTTACAAAATTTAATTAAATGTCCTACTAAATAACAAAAAGACTCCTCATTTTACTAAATGGTAAGAACATAAAGTAACCAGTGTCATGCAACTGTTATCTTTCCACCAGTGTCTCACTTTCATTAATACTTTAAATCCTGACTATGAAAGACACAAACACACAATAACCATACATGCTAAAAGTTCTTTCTGGGCATTACCAGACATAAAATTTTGCTGCTTAAAACACCAATTAATTTATCCTTTAAGTTTTCTTTTTAAAAAACTGGCATACATTAAAATCACCCCTAAATTGTGCATATTTGGCCATGAAGTCATGTTTAGGTATTAAAGTATATGGCTACTGGTAAGACAACAGAAACTGACATAAATTATTAAAAGATTATACAAAGGTAGAACCAGACATAAAAAAAAAACAGTAAAAGGTCAAAAAAAAAAAAGAGCTCCTATTTATATGTAAGACAAAAGGAGAAAAAATATAATTTATTTTTATCCTTAAAATATATTCTATGGACTATCAATGAAGAACTATTCTATATCCCATGCAACTTTTTAATGACCTAGTTGGATTAAACCCACTATAATTTATAATTTATATTAGTATATACTATATCAAAAAAGTTTATAGAACCTTATCTCCAAATTATTCAATAATATAGTGTGCTTTTTGTTTAAATAAAGTATCCTGTAATATTCAAGTACAAACTCAGTTAAAAAGGGTGAAAAGGGTTTCTTAGTAGAACTTGACTGTAAAATAACCAAAATACTCTGTGAATTTGTAACACACTATTTTTAACAGATTTAGAACCAGAAAATAATCTCTTACTTGCAAATTATGCCACCGAAAAGGAGTTAATATCCAAAATGTATAAAGAACTCAGAGAACTCAACAACAAAAAAATCCAGTTCAAAAATGGGTAGAGGACCAGAAAAGACACCTCCCAAGAAGACATACAAATAGCCAACAGACATATGAGAAGATGTTCAACTTCACTAGCTATTAGGGAAATACAAATCAAAACCACGAGATACCACCTCATACCTGTAAGAATGGCTATCATCAACATAACAAGTGATAACAAGTTTTGGAAAGGTTGTAGGAAAAAGGAACCCTCACACACTGCTAGTGGGAATGTAAATTCATACCACTACTGAAAAATGGTACAGAAGTTCTTCAAAAAATTAACAATTATAATATAACCCAGCAATCCCTCTTCTGGGTATCTACCTACCTGAAAATTTAAAAACACATATCCATAAAAATATATGAACCCCAATGTTCACTGCAGCACTATTTGCAGTGGCCAAGACATGGAAACAACCAAAGTGTCCTTTGATAAATGAGTGGATAAAGATGTGGTACAGATATACAATGGAATATTATTATTCAGCCATAAGAAAAGATGAACTACTGCCACTTGTGACAACATGGATGGATCTTGACACCATCAAGCTAAGTAGAATAAGTCAGGAAGAAAAAGTAGAGAACCATATGATTTCACTGAATTGGAATATAAAACTGAAAACAACAAACAAAAAGTCATAGACATGGACAACATTTTAGTGGTTACCAGAGGGAAGAGGGGGGTAGTTAAGGGTAAAGGGGGACAACTATATGGTGACAGAAAGATATCTAACTTTGGGCGGTGAACAATATATAGAAGATGTATTATAGAATTATATACTTGAAACTCATACAATTATATTAACCAATGTTACCCCAATATACTTAATAAAAAAGTTTATAACTTAAATATTTCATATTTACCTTATGTATTGAAATTATGTAATTTATGACTTGTCCACTGTTTTTCAAAATGACTCTGATACTAACCCCAGAGACCATATTTACCTTCCATCAGAAATTTCTAAAGACTAAATGCAGGCTTCAATATGTGGTGGAATTTCAAGTTAGGAGATGTTTGTTTTTTTTTTAAAAAAAAATACTTTATCACTATTCCACTTCAAATCATAATACAGGAAATTATTTTAATAACATTTATTATGAGGGCTCAAGTCAGTTTAAAAAAATGTTGTATTTCTTCATTTTCCACTTCAATAATATATAAAACTTGTTTAGGCATGTTGTTGTCAAATAAAGTTATTTCCCCCTTACTCTTATCTTACTCAAATAAATAGGTCTGATATTGTCCCATGTAGTACAGTACAGCGTGGTCTGCTCCTTTACCTTCCTGTATTTCCTAAACATAGCTTGTCATTTTACTTCTCTTAAATGCAAACATTAATTAGAAGTATAACCTTTAATACTTCATCATGTGTTCTAAATTAGTCATTCTAATTTAGAAATATTTGTTGAATGATTTGTTAAATATTGTTGAAATATTTGTTAAAGAACTACAATACTTTAGCTTGTACCCTTGGGAAGAGGTATTTTAAGAATTCAGAATTTATCTGGATTTCAAAATATATTAAGAAACACTGACGGTAGGTTCTGGAGCAGCATACTACTAATATTTTTGCAGCAAAACATATAAATTCACCAATTGGGGAAAGACTATCATTAATTTTATGTCAATATCAGGTTCTGTTGCCAAATAAGTCTATGCCTAATTAGGAAAAATGTCTGGTTTTAAAAGTTTTTTACATTTCAGAAATACAATAAATGATTGTGGAGTGTGACTTTAATTTACTTTCATTTTATTTCTGCTTCATATTATTCATATTTATTTGTTAAATATTATATGTATGGGCAGACTATAGTTGTTATGAATTTTATTTTTAGATAGTAAGGAGGCATTACCAAGAATATGATCTGGAAAAAAGTGTTGAGGCCAAGAGAGTCGAAAACCAATATAGTATCGGGATTAGCAACTAGAATAATAAAATGTCGGGGTCTTTGTAATTAATATAATCCAACTTTCTACCCAATGTAGAAAAACTTGTTAAATATTGTATAATTATAGAAGTCTTCCATTAGAAGAATTTCAGGGAACAAGTTTACTCCCAAGTCTCCACTGATTGCCCTTCACAGTTATACCTTTTTACCTCTAATTTCAAGCATTTCTTATTATTGGAAAATTATTTCTTATACTGATAACAACTATCTTATACCTCTCCATAATTTCTACTGATTGACTAGTTTTGACCGCTGGAACTGTACAAAACAAATCTAATACTTCTACATGACAGCTCTTTAAATATTAGAATGCTGTTACCAAATCTCTTCAATATCTTCTTATTCCAGGTCAAAGATATCCTGTACATTGATCATATTCCACTCTTTTGGTTTCCATTGTTGTTCTGTCATTCCGTTGCTGCTAACATAATTCAATAACTTTCATAAAAAGACTATAATGAGTCAACTAGATATCCATATGTAAAAGGATGAGATTGGACCCTTACCTAACACCATAAATAAAAATTAACTTGAAATAGTTTAAAGATTTAAATGTAAGAGCTAAAGCTCTAAGATTCTTTGAAGAAAACATAAGCATAAATCTTATTAACCTTGAATTAGACAGTGGTTTCTTAAATAAGACACCAAAAGCACAAGAAACAACAAAAATTTAAATAAATTGGATTTCATCAAATTAAAAATATTTTGCTTTAAAAGAAACCATCAAGAACATGAAAAGATAGGGGTGGCTCCATAGTGTAGTGGTTAGCACCTCTGCTTTACACGCAGAAGGTCCTGGGTTCATGCCCTAGGGGGAGTCAGGGATCATGCCCCAGGGGCGCACCACCAGCACATGAGAGGAGACACCCCACCTTCAGAGATCCAGTTCTTAACGGGATATGGCAACATCCATAGGTCAGGGATGGAAGTAGTCAGGGAGGCAGTGGGGGATGCAAAGGGGTGGGGATTAAAGAGAGGGGGAAAAAAAAGAACATGAAAAGACAACCCACAAAATGAAAGAAATTTCTACAAATCATATATGTAAGGAACTTGTATCCAAAATACATAGAGAACTCATAAATCAACAATAAAAAGACAACCAAATGAAAAATGGGTAAAGGATCTATCTAAATAGACAATCCTCCAAAGAGGATATACAAATGGCCAATAAGCACATGAAAAGATGTTCAACATTATTAGCCATCAGGGAAATCAAAACTACAATGAGATTAACATTTCACACACACTAAGCTGGCTATAATAAAAAAATTAGATAATAACAAATGTTGACAAGGATATGGAGAACTGGAAACCTCACATACTGCTGGCAAGAACGTAAAATGGTACAGCTGCTTTGGAAAACATTCTAGCAGTTCTTCCAAAGGTTAAATAAACTTAGAGGTTTAAAATGATTAAACCATATGACTCAGCAATTCCACTCCTATATGTAAACCTAAAAGAAATGAAAAATATGTCCATGCAAAACCTTGTATATTAATATTCATAAGAGCATAAAAACAAGAAATAAAATACTGATACACCATAATCTTTCATGAACCTTGAAAATACTATGCTATGTGAAAGAAGCTAGTCACAAAAAAACACACTGTATGACTCCATTTATGTGAAATATCCACAATAGGTAAATCTAGAGTGACAGTAAGTTGAATAAGGGTTGCCTAGAGCTTGTGGTCAGTTGGAGGGGTAAAAGAATGACCGCTAAAGGGTATGAAGTTTCTTTTGGAGATGATAACAATGTTCTAAAATTGACTGTGGTGATGATTGCTTGACTCTGAATACACGAAAATTAACTGAAGTAGACACTTTAAACGGATGAATTGTATGGTATGTGAAATATATCACAATAAATCTGTTATACACATGAAAGGATATGATAAATTTCTTGGGGGAAAAAAAGCTCTGGAAAACATTCCATTCCTGACAAATACCTGTTTTCTTTCATTCAATAAACTACATCAAAAATTGTTTCTCTTTAGGCTTAACTAAGAAATTTATGACTAAATTTTGTGGTCACATGTGCTTTCCTTTACCTAAGTTTTCTAGTTGTTTCTGTCACCACTATGGCTTACTTCTGTCATTTTAATTTAAAACTATCCTACTTTAAGCCACTTCAATTATTCTTGGAAGCAGGCATGATATGATAGCTAGCTGAACTCTGAAAACTTAAGAATACGTTTAGATACTCATGATGTCCACAAAAGAACAAAAACCCTAAGTTCAGCTTGAGCTCTGCCAACAAATTCCCTTTATTTTAAACTGCCACAGGGAACTAAAACAATCAGAGAATTATGAGGTTAGCCAGAGGGCTTCTTTCCTCTAAATTACATTGTCTGTCTAAACATTATAATGCAATATTACACATTTATCATATACTTAGCATATTAAGATAATATTTTAAATAGAATATAAATATCACTACTGAAATTTAACTTTGTTTTGGGAAATCCGTTCCTACCCTAACAGGTGACGATGACTCCTCTGCATTTCGTTTCTGAGATTCAGTGTCCACATCTTGGCGCTTATTCTTCATTCTTTCTCTAAGATCCCCTGTAGGTCTTTCCGGTGACCTTTGAACCAAAAAAAAAAAAAAAAAAAAGCCAGAAAAAACTATATTTATATAATGTTTTATAAAAATATATTTACAGAAATAACCTCACAAATCGCCATATAATTTCTTAACTGTCCATGGCTCCTAAAGTTCAGGAAAAAAAATAATTTATTAATAATTTAATAGCTTAAATATTAACAAAAGGAAATATGAGAATCATTTAAAAGTTTTCTCCTAATACTAATCAAAACGTATACGTTAAAATTCCATGGGGTGGCAGGTACGGTAATATGAATAAGAAACTGTGTATGAGCTGAGAAAAAGCAATTAGTAATTAACACTTAATCTCTTTTATTAATCACATAATAGTTTTTGAAAACAAAAAGTAGAAAGACAGTTTTAAACCATATTGCAAAATTAATCTAAGAGCAAATGTATTATCATCTACATATGTACGTGACTGGATGCAATATCAACAACTGAGAAATTATTTTATGTATCTTAGGAATCAAAGCAAATATAGAAATTTGTTTTAACTTTTCTTTAAAATTATTTCAGAATAAAAAATAAAAAGTTCATAGCAAGATTTTAAATAGTGATTTTATATTTTATATTTTTTAATTAAAGAAAAATATACATATTTATAGTCAACACTGGTAAGGCTTCATAATTTATACTGAAAATTTGATAAATGGCAATTCAATTATTTTCACACCATTACTAAGTGAGAAAAACAAAGCAGAGACAGAAAACACATTGACTTTAAAGAATATTCCCAGAGCACCTTTAAAAAGACAATATAAGTTAAAAATATGTCCCTCTTTAGCCACCAAAAAATACTGTAATAGTTTGAAAGATATAAACAAATCACATATTCACATATATTTCAAGTAACAACTGATCAATCAAATCAATTATTTTATCAATCAATACAAATCACATAAAGAAAAAATTTCAATTAATTCACTTTAAAGGATCACATTAACATTTATATGTATGTTTTACAGATCTATATTAAATGTTTTAACAGTGAATGCTGAACTTAAAAATGAAACTTATTACTATAAACCAGTACCTAAATCCTTTAAATTATAATCATGATGTATATGTAAATTTTACATGCCAGGGTTTCACTTATATGATTATAAACTTGTTTCTATCCTAAACAGCACCTAACAGAATACCCTATATGCAGTGAATGCTAAATAAGTGACTTAACTGGCTTGTGACTAAATAAGCACATCTGAAATACACTGATTGCTTTTATGTCCATCTTTGAATCACATTATAAGCTATATTTTTCTTTCCTACCAAAAGGAGGAAAATACACATGTACAACAGAAGTTATCAGATAAAAAACACAAAAAATAGCAAAATTATAACAAAAAGTTTTTTCTAAGTCTGTATGTCACTATTTTTTCATGTGAGACAAATTTCCCTACTCATTTTTCTCAAAACTATCTCTTGTATAATAATTTTGAGTCAGTTAAGAATAAATTTCAAAGATAAATTAAAGCATGTATTAAAAGTATAGCAATAATATTTTTAAAAAACATTAAAATTACTGAAACAGTTTTCCCGGGTAAGTGTTCATAAATGAGAATTAAGATTAATTTGCCCACATTAACAGACAAGACAAATGACACTCTAAATACGAATAAAACAATATTCAGCATCACAAGTATATTAATATATACAACATTTAAGTGAAAAGAAAGTCAGCTAATGTTAAGGGTTTGAATTTTAAATTCTACTGAACTTCATAATCTATACACACACAAAACTCACCCAATTAAAAAAAATCTCTAAATGTTAATGCTCAATTTTTATGCTGTTGCTGTAGCCAAAGCAATTAGCACACCCAATTTTAGAACGAGGTAAATTATTTGTTTAGCAATCATGTTTAAACTTTTTTGACAATTTTTATATATGCTACACCATAACAAAATCATGAGGGAACCAAAAGAAGAATAAGGTCTTTATTAGGAATGTTTAACCTAACTTTACCTTTACTGAAGGCAAAATGATGTTCTAAATAGGTAGTACATTTACCCTTATAAATATAAATACGTATTTTCATTTACACTAATACATTATAAGGATATTTACAAATGCAGTTTAACCTTCAGAGCCTGTATTAGATTATCTTTTGTCATTAAGATTTGTATTTACAGTATCTTAAAAAGCTAAAACTTATATTCTATTTAAATTTTAATATTTTAAGAGCTGAAAATAACCTTTCCTCACTAAAACTAAATCCATAAAATTCTGCTGTCATAAGTAGCACTTTAATACATAATTGGGAGAGGAGTAAGCCATACACATAAAAAGCTGTCAAAAAAACTAAATATTGAACAAATAAGTTTTAAAGCAATCATTTTATTAATCTTGAATTTAACGATTAAAGAGATCTCATCAACATTTAGTTATCAATAAGACTACCATCAAAATAGAAAATGTGACCAAATATACAGTTGTATTCAGACTTTTACACTAGGTAAACTATAAAAGCCATCTTCTAATAGTATAGGAACAATTCAAAGTTCTCAATTTACCTTCTGTAATTGCTGCTATAACCTTTACCACGAGGTGAAGGGCCATGTATGAATCTACATGTGTTTCCATAGAGGCAGTTGCCAGTCTTCAGCCAGTTTCGGCACTGTGTCTAAGAGAAAGATATTATTGTGTGTAAATTTCATATTTATTCATATTCATTTCTGGACAAAAATGTTAATAGGATAAAATTAAAACAAATGATATCAAAATTCCAGCTAATCTGAGATATATATTACTCCCCAAATAAAAGACAGGAAGGAAAAAAAAAAGAACTCATTGACCCTATCACCATTTTCACTCTTTTCCACAAAACACATTTTAAAAAATTTACTAAACCAACATTCCTACAAACCTGTTCATGTTTATGATACAAATCTGTATTTCAAGAACAGGATGGGAAGAGAACCCTGTGATTGTAATAATGACAGCTCACCTCTGCTGCACTGCCAGTGCTGGGTCCCAGCCTCTCAAATACACTGGGTCTTCGGGATGTGCTATCAGATATGGTCTTGGTATTTTCCACGGTGACCTTCCTTCTAATTTTTGACATTTTCTACTACTTTAACCAAAAAGAGAGAGGCAAAACTGTAAAATTCTTCAATTTGCAATAACTGATCCCATTACTTACAAGTAGATAAAACTGTACATAACACCATAAAATTACAGATTTTCCTCAGGACAAAAAAAAAGGCATGAGAGAGGTCATAGGTAAACAGAAGTAAGCAGAAGTTATCTTCTAAGACAAGGGTCCCTGACCTCCCCCCAGGCTGCACAGCTGGTGAGTGGCAAGCAAGCGAAACTTCATCTACATTTGCAGCCGCTCCCCAAAGCTAGCTTCTTTGCCTCAGCTCCACCCCAGATCATCAGGCATTAGATTCTCATAGGAGCATCGATTGGTCCTTGGTGCCAAAAAGGTTGGAGACCACTGTTCTAAGTAGTTGATTTGTCACTTTGAATCTGCTGGCTAGAATTTTACCTTTCCTGCAGAGTGAAAGAATAAGATTCTACTCAGAGTTAAGTTCTCAGAAAACACGCTATAAAATGATTAGTTCCTAGGTTCCTTATGCAGGTCATTACAAAATTTATTAACTTTCTTTTAGAGAAAAGTTGTACTATCATTCTCCATCAACTGGTTAACTGGAAAATAAAGGCATGTCAAAAAAAAAAAAAAAACGGGAGAATAAAATTAGGTGAAAAAAAATTTTTTTTTTAGAATTTTATTGATAGAAGTTATGTTAATTCAGTTTAAGTAACATTAGTTATGTTCCAGAAATCATCTTGGGATAAAAATAAATATTATTTAAATATCTTCTATGTCTTACATAAGTAAAATAAAATCTAATCGAAGATATTTATTTTCTGATAATACAAAAAAAAGAAAATCTCAATGATGATAAGATGACTTTCTTTCAAAATAGAATAGGCTATAGAACTAGAAAAACTGAAGATGTTTCTATAATCTATTCTACACTGACATAAAAGGCAAAAATGCTAAAAGTAATAAACAGGCCATTTTACCATTACTAGTAACAAGACAAATTGTAAAAATATTTTACAAAAAAAAAATGAAACATTAAAAACTAAAACTTTAATAGAAAACTAATCCAAATATATAATCAGGTAATTCAACTGGAAATGAAAATATAACGGTTGTACAATATACATTAGAAAACAATATTAAATTCTAGACCAAAATTAACCCAAACAATACACTACTGTAGAAAGTGGGTAGTAGGAACTGCCTATGAAAAAAAAAAACTGAGCAATATCACTCTTTATACAATCTATATATTAGTTGAAATCTCATTAGTAGTCAAAATTAGTTACTAGAATGAATAATGGCAATTAAAAAAGTAAAAGTTCCTACAAAGTTCACAATGCTCTTTAATGTGTTTCAAAGTAAAGGCATACCACTTGAAAAGAAACTTGAAAAGAAATTAAATCATAGTAGCACCAAATCAAAACTAAGAAAAAAATTATAAACAATGTGTGGTTCAGTTAGATACTTATTTTCAGGTCACATTTTTAAAGGATCCAAAAATCAAAGATAATGTTTGACAAAGGAGCAAAGATAATGAACCAAGAGGAAAATATGAAATGAAAATATGAAAAGGTGGTCGTTTTAAATTAGAAAAATGTATATTCTTATTCTTTAACATAAAATGTAATTAATATAAATAGTATGTAAATAAAATGAAAAATTAATATAAATATGAAAAATTAATAGCAATTAATTTTTAGTGATGCAAAGTCAGAAAAGAACTTTAAATTACACATTTTTAAAAATCAGTGTAGAGTGTCACATAAATATACAAGAATTTGCTGCAACATAAAATCACTTATGTATCATCTGTTCTCCAAATAAGAAACTATACAGTCAACCCTACATACTATATAGTTAGCACTATAATTGAGTTAACTTTTCTTGAGCACATTCTCAGCATAAATGTGAATTTACAGAGCAATAGTTGGTAAAATTTCGTATGTCCATTTGATTTACTGAACATAAAGAACTAATAAAAGCCAAGATAAGTGGAGCTGAGATTTTCTAGAAAATGTAGAGCTTTGATTAACTGAGAAAACCACTTTTTTTACAATTTATAACTGAGCAGGATTTCATAAGAAGTAAATTTGTCAAAAAATATATAAGAAAGGATTTAATAAAAACAAATTTTAAAGTTTCATTATATTACTACAAATATAAACATATAGATTACATTGTAATCCTCATTCATTTTAAAAACATTTATTTAAAAAACCTAATAAGTTCTAAAAAATCCTTATTAGCTATCATTATTATCTAGAACTTGGAAAACAGGCACACGTCCCCACAACACTGCCTCAAGACTAGCCTTAATGTTACTTTTTTTTTTCTCTCCACTATCCATTGAAGTAGCTAGTTCTGCCCCCCAAATGCCTATCCCCAACATGCCATCACTCTCAACAAACCCTCCTCCAAAAAAAGTCAATGGTAGTGTTTTCCACAGTTGGAGAGCAACAAACTATTATTATATTTGAAAGATTGGTCAACTATCATCTCCTTCCCTGTTTTTCTGAGGGCTCCAGGCATTAATTTTTGTTTATCATACTGCTCTGTAACCTGTTGCTTAACTCAGTCAGCACTGCTGGAAAGTACAGTCTCACAGCTTCTCTCCAATCCCAGATCCCTAAGTAAGCTTTGAAGATTTCAAAGGGTTTGAATTGCCACTTCAAAGAAAATCAAGTGAGGACTAATGTGTCCATCTTACCCCTCTCCTTATATTCTTGCCACTAAAAATTCTTTCACACAAAGTTGCTTTTACAGGTGACAGACATCAAGAACTACTCAAGATTCACCTATATAGTGATTATCCCACAAATTTTACTCTTAGTTACTGCTGAGTCTACAACCTTAGGGAATAGTAGTAATGAAGTAAAGATGTATTTTCCTCTTTTCTCAGATAGTCCAATAGTGTCAGACCATGCCCCAAAATGGTAATGAGTTTGAGTACCAAGTCTGGGTTACAGAAGGGTCTTAGATTTAAAAAAAAAAAAAAAAGAGAGAGAGAGAGAGAAAAAGTAGGAATTAAAAGTTTTCTAACTGAAAGAACAAGGAATTCTTCTGATCATCTGTCTAGGAACTTTAATCAGTAGTCAATGACAAGTTTTCTAAATATTATTATTTTGCATAAATAAAATCTTGTATGCTTGCAAAGAATACAAAATATGCTTTAAATCCTATTTGTCTAAGTATATACATATAATCTAAAATACACCAGAAAAGCATTTAAGGTCTACAGCCATGCCACCCTTAACAAGCCCCATCTCATCTTATCTCGGAAACTAAGTAGGGTTGGGCCTGGTTAGTACTTAAGATAGGAGACCACCTAGGAAGATCAGGTATTGTAGGTATAAAAAAATGTTTAAAAATAAGGATTGTAAAATGACAAGATCCTTGCAATCTGGTCCTTGCCTCAACTTAAAAAAAAAAGCAAGCAAGAAAAAAGATAAACATTTACTCATATCTTATCTTACCAACTAACCTGATTTAATTAAAATTTCCAATCTAAAAATGTGGGTCCACAAAAGATAAGCGCTATAATAGAATAAAATGCAGATTTAACTGAGGAGTCAGGAAGTTTTTCAATTAATAACTGAACAGGTTTCAAGAAGTAAATGCTTCAAACTATGAGAAAAGTTAAAAAGAATAAAAATAAAATAAAAATACAAATATTAGTCTTCCCTATCTCAGAGATTTTGAAGATTTCCCCTCCTCCCCAGTTTTCTTTTCAAATTACTCTGGTTTTAAAAGTTGCCATCACACTTCCATCTGCATTATATCTTTCCCTAATGCCATCATTATCAAAGCTAGGGTGACACTGGTGAAAGTCTATTGAGTTATTTCCTATTTCTCCTATCCATCTGCAGATTAAATAAAGATTAGAAGTTTTTATTGTATTTTTTCAATTGAAAAAGAAAACAGGGGGCACAAAGTTTGAATGTATTAACACATAACAAAGAAGGTCTTAATAAGTGAGAACTATCGGTCATCCTCAAACTTATACATAATCATGCTTGTAATTCATACTATAAATATGGTTGAAAAAGGAAAAACACACAAGAGCCTCTTTTGAAACAATTGTTTCTAAAGCCTAATTACTAAAATCTTGTCAATAAAACATGTATCATTTCTAGTATGCCCACTTCAATATTTATTTACATACTTTTGAGGTCTCATCTTCTGGTAGCATAAATGAAAGTATAAACCACTTTAATCTGATGAGTAGCAGCATAATATTAAACCCCTATCCACCGAGGTTCTAAAATAAAAAGGGCTATGTTAAAAATAAGATCTCTTCATATTTATATTTCATGTTTTTGAAAAAAAAAAAGTTAAGTTTATTTGATGCATAGTCTGGGAGAATTTTTTTAAAAAGAACTTTCTAAAACAATCTTAGAGATTGCTTACATGTAGACAGACTAAAACTATTCCAAACCGAATTCCAAAGAATATTGACCGAACTAAACTGACTACAGACAGGTAGGAGCAAGGCAATAATACTATGGCACGGTATAGAAAAAATAATCTGTTAAAAAGACTATGCACATAGAATATGCCATGCTAGCAACTACTATAGGCGAAGAGAACTACAACACACAAAACTACCAAAGGAAAATAAAAAGAATAAAAGACACTTTATATATCAACACCAGTTACATTTCAACTGCTACTAAATATCTGCTGAAACAGGTCCAACTCTAAATGACAAGGAGAACCTGGATTAGGGGAGGTGAGGAAGACTAAAGTACTGAAAACCAATTCTTTAAATAAATGTAAGTTAAACAACTTTGCTTTCTCTATGTAAATGCCAATGCATATCATAATACAAATTAACACCACTGATGACTTGTTCAGAAGTTAATACAACATCCACTCATAGATTTTAGTTTTAATTTACAGATATGAAAATTTGATGAATTTGCATATCTTAAAATGCTCATTTCGAAACATCAATAATTAGGAAGCCAGTAAAAGGCATGTATTTGATAAAACTGGATCCTATCTGATCAATAGTTTTAGTTTCATGGTGCAACTATTCTTACAGAAACAAATTGCTATCTACCTGCTTCAATATTCTCAATTCTCAGTCTCTTGTTGAAATTATGTTACAATCTAAACATTTCATTAAGAAATTGAAAATTATTTGGAATTCTACAGATTATGTCCACAAAACTCTCCAAAATACTGTCGCTGAGGCGGTGAAGACAAAATTTTCAAATATTTCAGTATTAGCATATATACGTGGACTGTACTGCATAACCATATTTATAGATTTAATGTGACAGTGTCATGGACTTTGAAAACTTGAGGTGTTAAGATTTTCCAAATTTTTGAAATTACTTCTTCAAAAAACCCAAAATCTGAAAAGAATGCATACGCCAATAATTTTCAAAGCTATTCAAATTATCTGAAAACCTTGCAAATAACCGAACTGCTTGACACTATGCTCCATAGAAAAGATCCTACCAATATCATTCAAGTACTATCAACTCCGAATAATTCTCTAGCCACATAATTATTTTAACCTATTTGGAAAGAGAAAATGCCAAACAGACCCTCTCCTTTCATTCCACCTTCTCCGGTTTCTGACAGATAGTTGTCAAAACCACCTACCTAGGAAATGTGAAGTTGAAAAAGTAGCACTCCTCGACTCTCAGTCTTTATCACTGCCAAGAAATAAGCAAGACCAAATACCACCAAAAGTAAGATACGTTTCCCTACCAAGTGTGGAATGCATCAAGAGGGAGCCTCTAAATTTAAAACCATATTCCAGCACCTTTTCATCGCATACAAATGCGAATACCACGCAAGGGTTCACAATCCCACCTCAATGGCAGGGATTCAGTCTTTTGTTTGAATCCACCTGTCCCCTTGGACAAACTCGCCAAATCAGAACGAGAGCGAGACACAAGGCCTGAGCTCAGGGAGCTATTGCAGTGTTATGGGCGGGATACTCCAGGAGCTCAAAAGCCCAGCGTGTCCCAGACGAAAAAGGAAGACAACACCCGGCCTCCCCATCCCACTTCCATGCAACGCCTTTCCCCGACACCCACGCCAATCCGCGCAATTCACGCTTACTTCCTTCCTGAGCTCTTTCCTTAAGCACAGTCCGGAGGCGTCACCGCTGCCGCCCGGAGGAGCGGGGAAGGGGACTCTGTCCCCGCGCCTGGCCCCAGGAAGACGACAAAGGGGAGGAGGTGGTGCGCGCGCGGCCCCGGGAACCGGCCCTCGGCTAGCGAGGGGTCCCCCCGGGGCGGCCAAGGAGCGGAAACCGTCGGCCGCTTTGCCAGAATCACGCGACTGGGACGCAGAAAGAAAAACAACGAAGAGAAACAACAGAGTAAAAAAAGACAACGAAAATACTATCAGGCCGCTGAGAGGACAGCCTCAAAATGCCGCCGGAAGTCCCGGGCTTGCCCTTTCCTGCGCAGACCCGCGCAGCTTCCGGCCTCAGGATTAGTCGTAAGCGCGCAGGCGCCGCCCTTTTGTGGACACGCCCCGCACCCGACCCGACCCGTGAGCGGCTGAAATCGTCAAGATATCTTTGTGAGAGATCTCTGGACACGATGAAACCTGGAACTAGGAAAAGCTAAAATGCCCAACTAAAAGTAAATTTAAGAGAAAAAGTTTCCTTCTTTTATTACATAATTTCTTACAATAAACGGTCGTTGTAAATGCGTTAAGTGCCCCAGTTGTCTAAAGTTAAGTACAGCCATTTATTCTCTCAACAATGTTTAATGAGCACCGACCTGGATCGACAGGCGGTGTTTGTCCTGTTTTTGACACCTCTCAGCTTTCTAGGCCATTATCTATTTCTGTGGAGCAAACGGACTGCAAGATTTTGTTTTTAAAGGCGCAAGCAGAAATTTGTTGAAATTTGGAGAGGAAATCTTTAATGTGCTTCTAATAACCTTTTCGTTGTTTGGTTTCCAATTATTTGCATGAAACTAGTTGTTAAAATTGCTTGAGACGGCTAGTCAATAGTAGTAAATCAGAAAAAATCATTAGCTAGATTCTTACAAATTTCAGAAAAAAAAGAAAAATAAATGTGAATCCTTGTCTGCCTTAATTTTGGGGTAACATTTATTTTGTTCTTTTACAATACCAAGGAAGAGAAAACCTTTTAACAAAACTATTGATAAAACTTAAAAAGAAACTGGTACAATGATTTAATTTTGTCGGAATTAGTAAATTAAAATATGAGAGCAGAGTGAAAAAAAATTAGGAGCATTAAACATTCCTGATGACATGCGACGCTATTTTAGAGACAGCGGCCAGAGCTTCTATACAAGTGGGTTTGATGAAACGCTTTGGCAACAAGAATCCGTATTTGCCTTTATCTCGAAGTTCAATTGTAAAGGAATATTTGATGCCCAAATCATAGATCCAGTCATCTGAACCTCCAGGAGCTAGGTCTACAAGAAGAAAGAGATATTACTTTTAAAAATATAGATGTTTCAAGCTAAGTTAACAAAATGGGATTTTTGTAATCCTAAAAGCGAAATTTATTTGCTTTTTATCTGATTATTAAATAATCTAAGTTTCTGGTAGGAAATGGAGATTGAAGAAAAAACAGGCCAAGGAGGAAAATAAAAATTCCCCCTAACTTTACCAAGAAGTGATAATCACCATTAACATTTTAGTGCTTTGTTTATTTAATGCATGCTTTTTAACAAAAAATAATAATTTTTAACTTAATTCTCAAATTTTTATAAGTTAATTTTTTTCTGCATAAATAAGAACATAAGAATATGCTGTTTTATAACTTTTCTAAGCTTAATTTATCGTGACCAGCTTTATGTACTGATGAGCTCAAATCTACATTGTCATATTTAACAATCTCATAGCATTGCATTGTAAAGCTGAATATAATTAATTTAAATATTTAGTTGGAGACCTTTAGATTTTATTTTAATTTCTAATTAATATAACAACTTTACAATGAACATCCTTGTTTATACATAATTGCTTCTTTGTTCCTTTAAAATAGTACTTCCCAGAGTTAGATTTCCTAATGTAAAGATATGTACTTTTTACAATTATGCTACATGTTGCCTAACGGCCTCCAAAAGAATTGAACTAATTTATATCTCCACTAGCAAGATATGAATATGTGCACTTCCCCCTCCCACATTTTCCATAGGAATTTTGCATTTCTGGCAATTCTATGGATGAAAAATAATATTAAATTATCTATGTTTCTTTGATTAACACAGTTGAACATTTTGTTTGGTATATTTATTGTACATATTAATATATTTTTATTAATTGTCTTATTGTCCTAGTTGATTCAGTGTATAGATTGTTCATAAAAGTAACAGTGGTATTAGCCCTGTGTAATATGTAGAGAACTTTTTCTACTTATTTGGTTACTTAGCTTTCCACTTGGTTTATAACAGGGTTTTTATATGAAAATATTTTATCTATCTGGAATTTATTTTGGAGAAAGAAATGTTAGTAATACAATTAAATTTTTTCTAAGTAACTTGTCAGGTTTCCCAGCCCTTTTGAGTAACCTAACATTCTTAAGTGTTTTGAAATGCCTTCTGTATAAGACACTAGATCTCCTTATCTATTAGTGTCCTTCTGTACTCACTATTCCCTTATATTGATCTGTCTCTTCCAGGCTGAGTTCCACACTGCCTTAATTACTACAGGTTTCTAATGTGTTTTAATATCTGGTTGGGGCAAATTCTCTCTTATTAGTCCTAGTTTTCGTAATTTTGCAAGCTCTTTTAACAATTTTATTGTTTCAAATGAAATTCAAAATCATTTAGGTGTTTATTGGGATTAATGTACAAATGAATTTAGAACGATTGACACATTTTATATTGCTTTTCCACTCAAAAAACATGACAGGTTTCTCATGTCTTCTTTTATGTACACAAGTAAAATTTTCTGTTTTTCATTTAGATCATACAAATTTGTGTGTATACACATATGTGTGTATATATATATACATTTAACAATGAATCCATGTATGTGTATGTATCTATGTGTATATATATGTGCATGTATGTATGTGTGTACACACACACACACATACACAAGTAGGGATGAAGTAGGATCTTTTGTCCATTTAATTTTCTACCTGATTAATTTGGTATATATAGGTTGATGTATATTTAATTCATAGCCACCTTACTCACCTTTTTGATTCTAACTAATATTTTTGGTTGATTTTCTACTGTTTTCCAGGTGAACAACCACATAATATGCAAATGGTCATTTTTGCTTCTCTCTAATATCTATACTTGAATTAATAGATGTTTACTGAAACACTGTTTATGATATTTAAAAAATCAATCAACAGTAGATAAGTTATTCATTCATTCAGCAAGTATTTCTGACAACCATTGTCAATATTTAACATTTATTCTTCTAGATATTTTTCTATGCTTACACACACATACACATGGGTGTGTCCTGAATGAATGAAGATTGGAAATGGACTCATTTTATCATAACAGGAAGTTGCTCCATAAATTCCAGCTCTCAGGCACTATGGTTATGCTTTGGGGAACAATAGCAGAGAAAAGGGTAGGAATCAAAAAAGTTCTGAATGGTGAAAAGGAGTTGTAGAGTTTTTTCTGTGACAGAACAAGGAACTGAGTTGGCAAAGGCAGCAGTGGACCAGTGATACCAAGGAACCAGTGACACTATGTAGACCAATCTGGCCTCAGTTTATTCTGAGACAATTTGAGATTGTTTAGAAGGAAGAGAAAATTTCTGGTCCTGGACTTTCCACTAAAAGGGCATCTGGTGTTCAAGCTATTTATTGAATATAATATAAATGTGATTATTAATATGAATGTGTTTTTATACCCCCTGCAGATCATACCTATTAAAGGAAACTCTGGAACTTTGAATATTGTCTCAAGGCCATTTCACATGCCATTCCCTCTCCGCTCCTCTTTGTTTGGCAGCTACTTACCAGGCAGGTCTCCAGGAAATGTCACCTATAGAGAGAGACCTTCTAAGACCACTTTAGCTATGTAGCCCCTCTCTCGAGAAATCATTCTCAAACCCATAGCCTATTTTATTTTCTTACCTTATCGATGGAATTATACTATATTTTGCTATTTAGTTGTTTATATTAGAGTTTGGAAAACTTTTTCTATAAAGGACCGGATAGTAAATCTTTTAGGCTTTGTGTGTCACATAATCTATGTCACAACTATTCAACTCTACTGTCAAGAAAACTATCATAGACAATACACAAATGAATGGGTATGGCTGTGTTCAAATAAAACTTTATTTGCGGACACTGAAATTTGAATTTCATATAATTTTCAAGTGTCACAAAATTTTATTTTAATTTTTTTCAACCATTTAAAAAAATGAAAAACCATTCTTAGTTCACAGGCTATACAAAAATAAACAGTGGGCTGGATTTGGCCTTACAGGTCATAGTTTTCTGATATCTGGTTATATGTTTATTTTCTCTTCCTCTTCTCCCATCTACCCCTCCAGCTTCAAATGAGCAAAACAATTATCCCACTGCAGACAAAGGATTCTCTCAATAAACATCTTTGGGCAGAAATTAATTTAAAGTATTTGATAAGAGTTAGACACATGCATGTACTCATCACTGTGATACAAACAAAAGATATTCAAATATAATGCGCTATACCCTTGAGCACAGACTGTCATTAAGAAGCAACTAGTAAAAATGGTGTTCCCTATATTTGTATCCAACCTGCACAACCTTACATAGTGGCCCTGAACATCTTACACATTTTTTTGACCCTTTATGACCTTTTCTGCTTCACTCAACTAGTGTGATGCCAATTCTATAATTCTTACTCTATATAAATAAGCATAATTTCTTAAGTATCATTTTGGCTTCTTTTTAGTATCTTCATTAATATATTCTTAAGTGCTGTCATAGCTATTATGCTTCCATTTCTCATTGTTATAATCCAGTTGTTTTCATGTGACCTTGTTTAAACATTCTACTTTGAAAACTGAAATCCACACAGAAAAACAAAACAGATTTCTTTAGTACATCACTGTTCTCCAAGATCTTAGGAAGAAATACTTACATAAACTTTCTGAACCACTTCCGTGTGTATATTTGGTATCTTTACTAGTACTCTCGATAGCATGGACTGCTTCACGGGCCACTAGAGACTAAAATTAATAGAACGTGGAATTTCAGTTAATGTACAGCTTTAAAACAGGACATGTAAGTTTCTAAAAAAATCAGATATTAATTGACTCAGACTAAATATATGAAGAAATAGACAGTAGAAAGGTGGTCACCAGGAGCTGGCGGGGAAGATATTGATCAAAGGATACTAACTTCCAGTTATAAGTTGGATAAGTTCTGGAGATCTAAGGTGCAGCATGATGACTACAGTTAACAATATCATATTATATACTTGAGAGCTGATTAAAGAGTAGATCTTAAAAAATTATAATTATGTGAGGTGATGGATATGTTAACTCACTTTATTGTGGTAATCATATCACAATATATGTGTGTATCAAATCATCACACTGTATATCTTAAACTTACACAATGTTTATGTCAATTCTCAATAAAGTTGGAAAAAATTATGCATATGAAAAATCTATATTCCAAAGGTAAATCAAGAATAAATTGACTTTAAAAAATGATGTTTGCTTTATGGAAATCACAGTTGTTTGTCTTTAAATATAGATTCTTCCAATATATTGAAAATTTTATTTAATTTGAAAAAAAATTTTCACATGCCTTCTTAAGGAATTCATTTATTTTGTAAAATGAAATATAATTATATTTCCAAAGTGAACAACTTGGGATTATTTTATTCCTAGACAAAGTTATCACAAACTTTAAGTCCAAATCTCTAAACAATATTATACCTAAGGCATGCCTGATTCCCTTCTTATCCTTTTCACAAACTCTATTTTATTCTTGTGTAAAATGTCTAATAACTCCCAAAGATTCATAAATAAAAAAAGGTATTGTTCCTGGTATGGAGCAGGGTAACAACTAAGTCCCCTATTCTACTACTTTTGTTTCTAGCTTACCCAGATCTTTCTGAAGTTAAATGATATTCACTGTCACTCTCTTGAATGACCCAGAGGAATATCATTGGATAAGATACTGTGTCATTCTTTTGTTCAAAATAAAAATTTGAGTGGAATCTCATTGTCTATACAATAAAATGTAAATTATTTTGACATTCAAAGAAGCTGACCTTATCTTTATAAGCTGACCTTATCTACTTTCAGAGGGTGTCACCCTTCGCTCTGTATCCTCACAGTCCCCTGGACATACTTCCCATGGGAAATACCATCTCAGCTTGGCATGTCTTCACTTGCCTCTCCACCTGTAGAAATCCTATTTTTTTACTGTCTGGCTAAAATTGTATCTGTACCTTGATATCAATAGCACTTTATCATTCCTTTTTCTTTTACTGTATTGTCAACTATATTTCAAAAAAGAGGGTGAGTGGGGTTGGGGGTGCTCTTGCCTCAGTGCTGCAATTGGAAGTGCTTTAAAAAGGACCTCTGGGGGTTAAGGAGATCATCATGCAAGCAATTCCTAATACATCTGTCAAATTGATGAGTGTTGGGCTAGGACTTAATCTGTGGTGGCTATTGTAGAAAGCTATTGACTAGAAAGTTGTATAATTCTAGAGACTCTTGTCCTGGTTCTTTCTTGTATATAGAGTATATCCAGGTGGAATAATTCTCTCCTGACCTCCAAAGAACTTGTCTGAATTTCCTTAGCCCACCTGCTGGACTAAAGTTCATGTTTTCAGGGTATGGCCGCATCCTTTACATTCCTTCTGTGAACCCTGACCCTGGGTAACCCTCAGTAGAGTCAGACCAAAATATAAGCATCTTTTCATTTGTATTCTAGAGGAGAAATTTTTTTCCCACAGTTTTTGATTCTTAAGCTAAGTATTTTATCTCTGCAATACTGATGATAAAAATAATTAAGTAGCACTTACCAATTCCTCATGGTCTTTGCTTTTGCTTTTGCTATAGGAATATGGAAACACTATCTTCTGGGAATATGAATGCATAGTGATGTAAGCTTTAATGTGGTTAATATTTCTTCTTAAGAAATTTGCCACAGACTTCACTTCTGGTTCTGATTCAGGGTAAAGTCCACAGTAGATTTCTGAGCATGAAAAACTTGATGCACCTTTCTCTGTGGTGAAATTGATAGAATTATGAGGGGATTCACATACTATAGTAATTTGTGATTTCCCTCACAATTTATTATTCTTGTATCTATAGTATAACATTTTTAGATAATGGATTACATAGAGCTCTGTAAAGAGCATATTTCTGATGTTCACTAAATGTTATTTATGTGAACTCAAATATTTATATGCACTCATAGCTTGGGGGCAGCCATCTTGCAACCTGGAGAAAGTGGCTAAGAGAGTCTCAGAAATGCTAGCCCTGCCTCCAAACCTCTGATCATAAGAGAAAAATAAAACCCACTTTCTTTAATCCATTATAAGTTTGTTTTTTTCTGATATACGTAGTTTAAAAGTTACTAATCAGTATAGCCCATAAAAGAAAAGTATCATTTGGGAACTAAGAATATGCAAATTTGATAACAACCAAAAAAAAAAAAATCCAATTGAAAAATGGGCAGAGGACCTGAACAGACACTTCTCCAAAGAACATATGCGATGGCCAACAAAAATATGAAAAGAAGCTCAACATCACTAGCTGTTAGGGAAATGCGAATCAAAACCACAATGAGATACCATCTCACACCTGTTAGAATAGCTATAATTAACAGGACAAGTAATAACAAATGTTGGAGAGGATGCAGAGAAAAAAGAACTCTCATATACTGCTGGTGTCACTGCAAATTTGTACAGTAGCTATGGAAAACAGTATGGATGTCAAAAACTAAGAATTGATCTACCATATAATTCCTCTACTAGGTATTTACCCCAAAGACTTAAAAACTCATATCTGAAAAGATATTTTCACACCAATATTCATAGCAGATTTATTCACAGTGGCCAGGACATAGAAGCAAACAAAGTATCCTACGATAGATGTTTGGCTAAAGAAGCTGTGGTACATATATACAACAGAATATTACTCAGCTATAAGAAGAGATGAAACACTGCCATTTGTGACAACATGGATGGACAAAGAGATAATCATGCTAAGCAAAATAAGGCAGACAGAAAAAGTTGAAAACCACATGATATCACTTATATATGGGGTATAAACCTAAAAGCGACAAATAAACAGGACAAACAGAGACTCATGGACATGGACAATAGACTAGTGTTTACTAGAAAGTAGAGGGGTGAGGAGAGGAGGGAAGGAAATGGAGTAAAAGAGGTCAATTATGTGGTGACAAATCTAACCAAGGGAAGGGAACACAGAATGCAATACACACACACACACACACACACACACACACACACACACACACACACATATGTGCCTTACTGATAAATTGTACACCTGAAACTTACTGGACTTTGTTAACCAACATCACCAAAAAAATAAAAATAAATAAAATAAAAATAAATAAAATTGTGACCTGTTCCCATCAACAACAACAAAAAAGAATTCACCTTCTGTGCTACCTCTAACTTGCTAAAGTGGTTTAGTAAATAAAATGAGATAGGAATATTTGGTGCCAGAATAATGTTTATGCATTATTTTGAAAGATTATAGTATATATTGCTTTGAATGATAGCCTGCCTCTCAACACTTCTCCTTTCTGTCCCTAATTCACAGAGAGCCACCTCTAACCAAAAAATTATTTCCTCCTGGAAACAGTTGATTAGCTCTAAACTGGATCTTTAACTTGTATTCTGCCAAGTTGAATCTTTCCACTGATAATTTGAAATCAAGATGAAGATTCTTGTTTCAGTCAACTGCTCTCTTGAACAAAGGAGATAACAATAACACCACCAGCTGACACCCATCGAGCATATGAGATATGTATGTATGTGTGTATGTATGTGTGTTTGTATGTATGTATGTATCAGGAACTCTGCTAAGATTAACACACAACATTTCATTTAATCCTCACAGCAACCTATGAAGTAAATACTGTTATTTTAAGAGATGCAAATTGATGCTCTTGGTGGTTAACCATCCTACAATAAAAGGCTATGTAACATATTGTTAATTACCCAATCAATTGATTCTAATCTTGATTTTGCCACTTAATAGCTATATGGCCTTGTTTTTCAACTTATGCATACCTTGATTTATCTGCTAAATGGAAAAAAAATACACATTAAATGAGATATTAATGAGGTTTCAATGAGCTAATGCATACAAAGTGCTTTGCACAGTACCTGGCATATATACTAAGTGTTCACTCTGTCTTTTCTCGTCAATGTTATCATTGTCACCATTATCATGAGGAATATAACTCACAAAAGCCAGTGTGCATCACAGAGATGAGATAGAAGAGAAAACACTCAGTGAGACCCCTACATTGCTCTCGCCTAGTTGCAGTCTGTTTCTGAAGCCCAGCTGCATTCTTGTCCTTGGGTTCCTTCGGCCACTCTGTTATCCTTACAGAACCTGCCTTTCTTAAGCTTGCTCTGCTTTCTTCCTGTTATTTTCAAAGGAAACAACCTTAATGTTTGTTAAGTGTTCTTTTTCCCACAAGGAAATTTGTGCTGAACATCCAAGGCCTTTCCAAGTATTTTATTTGTTTTTTTTTTTTTTTTTTTACCAAGAATGTGATTGGACAAACCATTTTAAATAATTTAGTCAACTGCAAATTCTCCTGGCCTTTTTTTCCTTATATACATATATATTCTGGAAAATAAAGATTGTATATTAGGGAAAGAGGTTAGAGAGGACATAAAAGAGTTGAAGGGAGAGCTGGTACCCTAATATGAATCCTCAGACCAGAGCCGTTCCATGGAAATATAATGTAAGTCACTTATTTATTTTAAGTTTTCAAGTAATCACTTTAAAAAAAAAAACAGGTAAAACTAATTTTAAGAGTACATCTTATTTAAACCAATATGTACAAAATATCATTTCAGATGTAACCAATATAAAAATTATTCATGAGATATTTTGTTACTTTTTTCATGCTAAAACTTCAAAACCTGTTGTGTATTTTATAATTACTACACATCTCCATTCAAACAAGTCACATTTCAAGTGCTCAATGTCCACATGTTGCTAGTGGCTACTGTCTTGGACAGTGCACCTTCAGATTCTCATTCTGTGACTCTCATTCTAGAGATGTCAAGCATTTTGGAGAAAAGAGTAGGAAGTCAGGAAACTTGAGTTTGACACTCTGCTTTGCCATTAAGCAGGCACATTAATCTGAGCAAGCTACTTCATCTCTCTTAGCCTATTTGCTTACTTTGTACTAAGAGGTGCTTGGTTTACCAGGTCCCTTCAAGTGAGAGCATTATTTGATCTATAGGCAAAGAATTAAATGTCAGAAGAGGTAAGACAGAAAATAACAAGGCCTTGGTGAGTAGAAAATGAAGAGAGATTGCTTAACGATTACAGAGTTTCTGTTTGGGATGATGAAAGTTTTGGGAATGGATATTGTAATGATTGTACTAGACTGTGCATGTACTTAATGCCACTGAATTGTATAGTCAAAATGGTTAAAATGACAAATTGATGTTATATATATTTTACTATAATAAAAAATAATTAAAAGATACTACTGTCTCATGGGAAAAAGAATAAAGAATTTTTCACTGCATACCCATTGTAAAATCTTTATAATTTAACTTAACATTTTTGAAAATTTGTATCTCTGTCTTAGGAAATTTGAGACCAAAATGCCCCTTATTATGGACTAAATTCTGCCCCCCACCCCAAATTCATTTGTTTAAGCCCTAATTCGCAATGTTCATATTTAGAGATAAGGCCTTTAAGGAGCTAATTAAGGTTAAATAAAGTCGCAAAGGTGGGAGCTTGATCTAATATGGCTGGTTTCCTTATAAGAAGAGAGACATATCAGAGATGAACAAAACACAGAGAAAAGGCCATGTGAGGAAAGGTGGTTGCCTATGAACCAAAGAGACAGGCCTTGGAGAAACCCACCCTTCTGACATCTTGACCTTGGATTTCCAGTCTCCAGAACTGTAAGAAATAAATTCTCTTGTTTACATCGCCCAGTCTGTGATATTTTCTTATGCCAGCCCTAGCAAACTAAGACACTCCCAACCCCATTCTCGTGTCTAGCGCACGTGCACATGCATACACACAAACAATTTTAATACAAAGAAAGGGTAAAATGAACATAAAATGAATAAGTAGGCTTAATACATCACTTCCTATTAATAAGTGAGGTACTCTAATAGATATTTTACAAAGTATTATAAAGGCATATTCTAGTCATGGGGGCAAGGAAAAGGTAAGATTTAATTCTTTCTCATTGGTATACTTATATGGTACTGAAAAGATGCTGAGGCATTTGGGGAAAAAAAAGAGTCCTTACTATTGCTTTTTGTTTTATTTAGAACTCTTTCTTCTCTATGTACTTGCTGCTTCTGCTTCTATTTTCAACTCTTGTAATAGGTAATAATATAAGGCCATGCCTAGGAGGAGCCTGAGATATTTCTTGTTAGCAATAACAATATATTTGGACCACTTGCCTATTCAAAGGTAACAGTGCCTTCACCATAAAAAAATATAAAGTAAAGTAGAGCTTTAAATAATAAAATAAAATAAAATATAAAATAAAATAAAATAAAATAAAATAGAGCTTTAAATAAAACAAAAAGTTTCTAAAAGGAATTTATAACTGATGAGTGATTGTCAGAGAAGAATCTCAATAAATTTGGAGTTAGTCAGCCTGGCTTTATATCCCAGTTCTGCCACTCTGTAGCTTAGTGTGGTCCAGCAAGGGATTTAACCCTTTAAATTCTGGGATTCTCCTTCTATGACATGTAGGTAATAAATGTAGGAGGTGAGCTATGTAAACTGTTTGGCACTTAATAACTGTCAGCTCTATTTATTCAGGCCTATTTTATATTAACTTCTGCTTCTCTGACTCCCCTGCTCAGTTGCCATTGCTACAACAGTCTTTGGGCTTCAGCAGGCACTTTTATTAGGCAATCTTGAGGACAGCTCTAATGGATAAACCACTACATGATTCCTTTGAGCCTGAGGCAGGATTAACTGCTCTTTCTTCTCCTTACTGACTACATCTCTAACTCTCTTAGAACAACCAAATTCATTTACATGTTCACTGAATTAACATTTTCTGAGAACCCTCCATGTGTCAGGCACTGCATTAGGTCATGGATAATGGTTATTGCCCTCATGGAATTTCTAACCTGGAAGGGGAAAGAAATAAAAAAGGTAAGTACTTTGTTGTGAAGTTTTTATATGTGCTCTGGAATAATGATAAAATGTTCAAAATCACGAATAACCACTTCTTTTTTTAAAAGAAAATATGTAAGATCATGTACATATATGTAGGATATTACAGGGGCAAAGGACTGGAAAGAAGAGGGCATTTCTGTGCACAGTAGCTTAAACCCTTTGTAATCTCCAAGGAGCCACATGTTCTCACTTCCAAAAAATACACATGATTTAAGCTATGTTCAATGTAGTTTTGTAGTTGTTTTGTAGTTGTTTCTTAAATGTTGTGCCTATGAAATACAATGGGAGGCTGAAAGATGAACTAACACCTACCTCTTTAAGAGCAGACAATGTTCCAGAATGCTTTAATAAATGTTCATTGAGTACCTTAAGTCAAGGAATGATAAACTTCCATCCACTAGACATAAGTTTATCTTTATATATTCATGAAAGAAAGAACTTGATGAGAAAGTTAACAGTAAACATAAAAAAAATGTTTTCAAACACTATGGAAGTAAACATTTACCTATGCAAATCAGAGGTACCCACCAAACCCTGGTCTCTGCTGTTGCAAGAAGCAACATCCGATGGAGGAAATTGGACACTCAGACAACTTTGTTAGAAGAAGGAGAATTTAATGCCAGCAGAGAACATGGGGCTTTCAACAGACCCAAAGAATGATTTCCCCTTGGTTAGACTTTTTACAGCTTATATACCCTTGCAGTGCATATAAGGGGAATGTGATTCCTTTGTCTGAGGTTTCATATGTGCTTCATGACTCAAGATGGGAGAGGGAGCATTGGGTTGGGGGTGCAAGAGGGAAGGAATTTTCACACCACTGATCTTATGGGTAGTTTTTTTTGCAACCTTGATGCTATCAGCACTGTTATAGGATTCTCGAACAGAGAGATGGGACATTGAGGATATAAGTAGGAAGCAACACTTATTAATGCCAGCACCTGCTCAGCGGATTTTTATCCAAAGGCTGAGCCCCGACTGTAACATAACAAGCAGTTTTATAGTCTTGTTATTCCTACACAACTACAGAGATAAGGAAGGACATTAGTTGGTTGGCAAGCTATGAATCAACAGATGTGAGCTGGAGAGTCCTGGAAAGGAGAGAGAGGGCAGTTAGGAATGGGCTTTAACTGGCTGAGTTGGTCATTTCTGCAAGCCCTTTCCCCTGCAACCTTTCAGATGCCTCCTCTCCTCTCTCACTGCTATCCTAAGAATGAAAATTATTTGTTTATTAAAGTAGGAAATTTAAGTCACTTCCTTATTATTCTAGAAAAATAGAATTTTAGTATTTTTAAGCTAGAAGATATCTTAGAGAACTGGTTCAACTTTTTTTTAAAGATGAGGAAACAGCAGAAGGAAGAGGTTCAGGTTATTTGCTGACTCTAGTCACTAATATTCACAGCATTACTTTTAACTAAAACATTAATTATTTAAATTACTTCCTGATTCAGGTAGACTTCCCCTCTAATTTGTTTTAATTAATGGTTAATTCTTTATGAGTACCACCTTTTCAATGAAGTAACATTGCTAGAAATAAAGCAAACAACCTACCACACCAGTGTTTCGAAGCAAAGTTCCTATTCAAGTCTGTTCCAATACAAGGATTGTTCTCATGAAAAGAACGGTTCTTTCTCCACATTCGATCCTAAATAAACAAAACACAGATAACCATGGTGGCCGTGTTTGTGGTTCAAGGAAAGACAGGACTTTTAAAACCTAAGTAGCCAGGGTTGTGTTTCTCTTAGTCAGCACCATCATTTCTTCCTGTCACTGTCTTCACAGTATTTCTTTACACAGCTCCTGTTTCTAGCCAGGTCTCAATCACGTTCACTCAAACTATTTCAGTTTGAATAAAAAAATCATAATATTTGATTAATTTTGATGTAGGCAAATAAAATTTCACTTGGTTTTGCTAGGCTGCATATTGGCCTTCTTGTTTAGTCTTGTTTTCCTTAATTTTATGCATCATCATTTTGAGTTCCTTCTAAGAAAAGTAAAATAACTTGGTGTTTCAACTCAAATTAAAACTGAGGAGTTTCTTTTTTTAATTGAAATGTATTTGACATCTAATATTTCATAAATTTAAGGTGTACAACATGTTGATTTGATACATTTATATATTTTATGTGATAGCTATTGTAGCAATAGTAAACTCTTCTATCAGATCACATAATTATCATTTCATTTTTATGGTGGGCATAATTAAGATTTTTGTATCTTAGCACATTTGATAATTATAATACAGTATTGTTGAGTAATGAGTTTCAATACTCTCTTTAGACTGAATTCAACACTCTAAAAGCTACAGGAGATAGAGAGAGGAAGACACCTCTAGCCTAAAGGCTCCTTTGACTGTACTGATTTGATTCTGGTTTGGAGACATACAGCAAATTCCCCCACTGGATTCTTGGGGCAAACTAGAAAATTTTATCATGTAAACAATTGCACAGACTTTAAGTTCTAAGTTTGGGGTGATATGGCACTCTTTTCTCTTATTCTCACCAGCCCTTCTGCCAAGCCTCCCTGTCTGCTTCCAACCCCTGGCCTGTGGTTTGGTGCCCTGGAGAAATTAGATTCTCAAACTGCAGGGACTAATTGACAGAGTTAAAACAGAAAGGCCAGCTGGAAAGAAAGAACATCTAAAGGATAACTGATTTCCACTATGATTCAGGTGAAGGCATAAACTTATTATAGTATCAATCTTCAAATGTGACCATTTATTGAACACTAAACTTGTGTTATGTATATGGTAGGTATTTCTTATTAGTTCAGGATTTGCCCTCCCCCACCTGTAAACACTTAACCACAGTATTCCTCTCACCTGAGATGACTTTTTTAAAAATCAATCTCTATCACTCCTGTCTCTTCTGCATAAATTGCCTTCTACATGAAACAATTCCTAAATAATCCCAAATATTTCTAATCACTGCAATTATCCTCAGTCTCCTTAGTGTTTACATAAGCTATTCAAGGTTTTTCTGAACTTATATATACTTAGTTGCCTTTTTATATCCTCCTCATTAAATTAAAAAAGACTGTACTTCATATTGTTTGAGTAATTTTACATGAATTATGATGTTGACAGACTAGAGATAACATTTATAATGGTTTCTGATATGGATGAAATGGACCAGGATACTTATACTTATGCTCATGATTGAGTTAAAAGGTACTAAGGTTTACATTCACATATGAGCTAGAATAAAAGCTCAGCTTGAACGCTGTTTTAGGTCTTTCAATTTATAATTTTACAAATAAAATGCTATTCAAAGGATTCCTAGTAAGAATAAATGGATATAGGCATTACACATCAATGGTAGCTAATATCTCAAAGAGTCACGATCAGATGTTGTACATATCCTGATGGAAGGACACACTTGCACAATGAAGTAGTCTTGCCAAAAAAGTCAATCCTTAATCTAATTAAGCCTCTAGATCCAAATATCAAGTTTTAGAAAATGAAGAGGATAGCGGAATCTTTTAAACTGCAACATAGCAAAATTCAAATAGCAAATCCAGACAATGGGAAACACTTCAGTTCAATGAATAAATTGCAAGGAAGAATGAGTAAAAGAGTGAGAGTGAGAGCATCTATGGATTAAAATAGAATTAAATGACATGTAAATCAATAATAATATAATAGCCTTCTTTGGATCCTGAATCACAAAAAGAAAGTTATTAAAAGGTTAGGATACCACTGGAAATTTCAATAGTGAATGGACATTTTATATTAATTATTGTTAATTAATTTATATATGTAATTGTACTGAGGTTGTTTTTTAAGAGCTCTTAGAAATGCATAGCAAAATATTTATTGATGAAATAATATGATATCTGATTTTGCTTCAGAATAATATGGATAAGGTAAAAGTAGGTGGGACATGTAGATAAAAAAAGATTGGCCATGAATTGATTATTTTTAAAGCTGTCTGACAGGTACATAGGAGTTAAAATTATTTCCACACATATATGTTTGCACTTTTCCATAGTGATAATTAAACATTTTTTACCAATAAAACTATTGTGCCAAGATCCAGAATTCTATGAATAATTCAGCTTGTGTGTCTTGAATCCTTAAAGGGAGCATGTTTTGTTTTATTTGGCTTCACTTACCTTTTTCCATGTGTAGTCATAACCATCCACATTAACTACCGGCATGACATAGAAATCCAAGTGCCTCAGAAGATTGGTATACAGACTTTCTTTCTCATAGTATTGAGTTACCTACAAATTAAACCAAGTATGTTTAATAATATCTCTTTTAAGTTCTTCTAAACTTTATCTGTTTCTTTATGTGCGTTTATTTTTTTAAAGTTCGTTAAAAAAAATTTAACTTTCAGGAAGTATATCAATTCCTGAAAAGAATGAATTTAGGGTACTAAACTGCCAAGTACTGGTAAATGCCTTGGATACAGGACAAATGGTTTTCCTATTTAATGGAGGCACCAAACAGAACCAAATATTTTCTAAAATTTCCTCTAAGAAACAAAAATAATTATTTGTTAAATCCATAAAGCCTACCAGAAATATTTAAGGAAATAAAAATCTAGGTATAGTTCCACTTTTTTTTCAATAATCCATATCAACCAGAGCTTAAACTAACCTTGTCATATGCCCAGATAGAACTAATGATATTTTCTGTGTTGTCTTTATAACTTGTGGAGTTAAATTTTTGCAGCAATAAAGTGTGTTTTCCAAGCATTCGATTATTTGGCTTTAAAATCAGCCATAGTTTTTCCTAGGTACTAGTTATGAGTTTCCCAGGAGGCATCATCTGACAGTAGGCATCATCTGATACTGGTCTTCTTCTCTGCTTTAGACTCACACCTTCATTAAGGTCACATATTTCAACATGATCTAATGATGTCCTCATTTTAATGACTGAAAAGTTTACCCCAGAGTAACCAAACATAGAGACAGGAGAACCACAAAGACAAATTTTAGCTGGTTAAACCTTTATCTAGGACTGAGATTTGGTATAAAACCTTCACTTGTGGCAACATTTCTACATTTTAATTTGTGGATTAGTTTACAACTATTTGTTGCTTCAAACTTTATTTGAAAAATTTTAAGAAATGGTTCTATTATCGAAAAAAGAAAAATGTTTTTTTAATCCTACCTTAGCTATAGCAAAATGTTTACCATTTCTCTTCAAATATTTAAAATATTATATTTATATTTCTCTAAAATAATTATGAGTCATATTAAAATTCTTTGCAATGGATAACACTTATGAAGTATAGAAGAAATAAAAGCAAAAATATGTTATTTTTTAACCTACTATGGGTTGGAAATGAAAGCTTAATGAGAAAGAAGAAAATTTTATAGGATAAAAGAAGCTAGTTTAAATAGCTGAGCAACTAGTTAAATATGCTTTTATTCTACAAATTTGTAAATTTATGTCAGAGTCATATTTCAGTAATAATGTAGCATTCATTGTCAGAAGAAAAGATATAAGATCTTATTTATTCCAAAACATAAAGCTTTTATTTTTTTTTCTGCAATGTGTGCTGAACTTTTAATAGATATGACATGGTGAATTTCTTCATCTGTTTCACTCTCTATTTCCTTACTACCTTTATCAATGGTTGATGAAAATCTTTCAGCAGAAAGGCTTTAAGAGACAATCAATGTTAGCTGTGGAATTTCTTGTATAATAGTAGGGATCCAAATAGGTGGGGTGAGTGAGGGCTGAAATATAACTTTAGTAAAAAGGATAGAGAGGAAACTCTGCAATAAGGATACTTCTCAATGTCTGTAAGTGGAGAAGTAGACCCCGATGAAAGGGTGACCTGAATGGATCAGCTAGATAATATAGTATCTTTAGGCCTTTAAAAATTTTTCTGATTGGCTAAAGATAAGATTGAGTTACACCTGGAACTGTGGCAGGCCTGTATTCCTTTCCAGGCATTGTGAGTATTACAGCAAGGTTATATAAATGCAGAGAAATCCAAGAAATGTTCTTAATCCACATTGTGAAATATATCATTACTTATTAAAATCTCTTCAGATTTGACATTTATCAAATAATCTATGCTTCAAAAGTATACAATCTAAAAATCTAAACATGTAATTGAAGTAATGTAACCTTTAAAATTCTATAAGCCTATCTTATAATTCTGACTTAGCACTATCAACTGTGTTTAAAGACGTTAATTCTTTTTCAAATAATATCTTCAGCCAAGTCGAACATGTTCATAAATCTAAAAATTCTTTACTATTAATTTGTAATCTGTGTATCATGGGGCTCTCCAAGTATATCTTATCCAATGAGTTTTCATAGTATTCTGTAAATATATTTACTGTTATTATTTTATATCTAGTGAATAAATTACTTTTAATAAGGTGTGTGGCTGAAGAAATTATGCCTGACACACCAAAGACATACCACCAAATGAGTAACATAATTGAAATCACTGTCCTACTATAAGAATAAAGATGAGGAAAGGGGGTGCCAGATGAGAGCACAAAAATAAATGAGTGATTAAAAGGTGGGAGATAAAGTCTTGACTGATTTCTATCAGGTAGGCCAGTGGCAAATGATTACTTAGCTCTTTTTGCCTGGGGTACACTAAAGCTTTGTCTTTATCATGATCCTAAACAGCAACAACAACAGTACCAATAACCATTTGACAGAGAATAAATTAGTACATGAAAGCATATAAAATGTACAAGAAGATTTTTAAATAAACTATTACTCCTACTACCATTAGAAATATAGCAAAGAACTGTGTTTCTCTAATTTCTATGTATGTATGGATAATTCTGACCTTATCCAATGGCAATAAGGTATTAACCCAGTGATTTGTAATGTTTAGTTCCTACTCACTGGACCCCAGTTTATTTCAGCCTAAACCTGCAGCACTGATTTGAGTTTCAAATGTATCAAAAAGATGTTCACTGCCAATTATGTGGACTGAACAACACACTGGATTATGGAGAAGCCTGCCCTCCAAAAAAAGACTTTAGAGATTACCTTAGCCCTCGAAAAACTAATAAACTAGAAAAGAAAAAAAAGCAATTCAATGTTATAAATATGATAATAAAATTGAGATATACAAAGTGGCTCAGGTTAATTCTGTGGGATAACTGGGACTGGAATTCCTGAAGGATGATCATAGGGGCAAGAAATTCAGGATACAGGTGAATCGGTGATTTGTGATGAGACTCAAGCTTGTTAGTGAAAAAAGAGATTCCTGGAAAGTAGCTGATAAATTAGAAGAAAGTAGATATATCTAAGCACTGGGAATCTACTAAAGAAAAAAATGAAAGCATGCATAGCAGGTGTGAGGAATGAGAGAAATAGAAGGAGAGGAAATTAAGAAGTCAGATTGTTAAGTGGCCCCTCCTAGCCTTCCCTGTCCATGGTCACATTCTAGATCTAAGGATCAGGAAAAGAATTATTTCTGAGATCCAGAGGATGGCCATGGGAGAAATTTACTAAAACAGAGTTAGGTTTGGTAATGCAGAGTTCAAGGAGCTGAGAAGATGATTAATCAAATGGGTCTCACATATGGACTTTGAATTAACTCAGAATGAATGCAAGAGTTGGAGGGAAATGAAGGACCATGAGCCAGGTTCTAAGAAATTATCTGGAGGCCAATAGATGACAGTAATAAGAAAAGATGAAGTTAGAATAACCAGATCAGACCATGAGTTTGGGGGAAAATGAGAGCAATGGCAGTGTTAGGACAGGAGAATGTTGATTCCCCTCTTCTGGTCCCTTGGCATGTGAAGATATGAAAGAGCAGTTCCTCTACTTGATGGAGCTCCTATGAAACAACATCCTTCTCAAGTCATGTGTCAGTTAAGAACAGCAGAAGGAATTCTGTGGAGGCCCTGAGGTTGTCGAGTGCCAGTTTTGTGTGCAATTAAGTGAGAATACTCCAGGCCAGAGGTTCAGAGGAAAGACAGCAATAAGAAAAGCCAGCTTAAAGACAAAGTACCAAGCAAGGTTCATTGGGCTCATATGTTGTGCCAGACCTGTGCTGGGTTTGGCCTTGGTGATGCAGTCATGTACAAGTAAACCTCAGCCCCTACTTTTACAGAAGTAGAATTTGGCCTCCAGAAAATGAAAGAGAGGCATAGAAAGAAATGACTGGCCTCAAGTTTTCTAAAGCGTAGAACAATTTAGCTGAGACTGAAACAGAACTTTAAAATTCTTTGAGTTGGAGAAGAAAGAGACAGACTGAGATAATAAAAAATATATATCATGATCTCTGCCCTGCCACTCCTCTGGTTCCTAGCACAGGGCTCATAAAACCCTTGTAATTTACTAAAAGAGCACTAGCAGCATCTTTTGTTCAAATATTTGGTCTTTGCTATGGCCATGCCACCCTGAACAAGTCCGATCCCATTTGACCTCGGAAGCTAAGCAGGGTCAGGCCTGGTTAGTACTTGGTACTTGAATGGGAGACCATCAAGGAAGACCAGGTACTGTAGGCATAAATTTTTTTTTTTTTAAAAAAAGGAATTGTAAGCTGACAAGGTCCTTGCAATCTGTGAGATCAACCAAGGGTTGCCTTGCCTAAAAAATAATAAATAAAAATAAAATAAAGTAAAATATTTGGTCTTTGACACTGCTTCCTGACACAGAATTCCTAAATCCCTTGAAATTTCCTGGGTAATAGCAATATCTTTTTTTCTGATGAGGTAGGCTCCTGGATGAGGACTAGTTAACAGAAAGACCAAGCCAGGATTAGAAGCTTGATATTTTCAGCCCCATTCTTTATTCTCCAAAAAGAGAATAACTGAAAATTGATCCATCGTGCCTAAATTATAAACCTTTATAGAAATCCCAAAGGTATGGTGTTAGTGGAGCTTCCAAATTTCTGCTGGGAGAGCGGTGCCCCCTGAGAGGGCAGGGAAGCTCCTCATCCCTTCCCATATAACTTGCCCTATTCATCTCTTTTATCTGTCTTTTCATATATAAACCGATATATGGTAAATAAACTGTTTCTTCGAGTTCTGTGAGCTGCTCCAGCAAATTGATTTAACCCCATAGATGGGGTCTTGGGACTCTTCAATTTATAGTTGATTGATCAGAAACAAAGATAACTTGGACTTTCAATTAACATCAAGTATGGAGAGGGGTCGGGGAGCCTTGTGGAATCTAATGCTATCGCCAGGTAAATGGTGTCACAGAATTGCTTGGTGCGAGGAGATCCTCACATATATGGTATCAGAAGTTCTGATAGTAGTAATATGAGATTAAAGGAGAAACATAGGAGTAATGTAGGTTTTCTTTACACAGACTTCAGTTTACCCTTGAGTGCTTTACTTTTTAAATATAAAGTCTACCTACACAAAAATTTTAAAGCTAAATATTGTATTCTATTTTTCTTCCTACAGTTGTTTGAATCATTATGAAAGTCAAATTATCTAGATTAGTTTTAGGCAGGAAAGAATGGAACTTAAATGTCCATTAAAAAGAGCTTGGGCTCTAACTTGGGCTACAAAACTCAGGCTCACAGTATTGGGGGCAAAATATTTGACTGTAAGTTTCTCTAACGGTATCTTGTTTTCTATTGTATCTCCAGGGTCCAGACCTTATAGGCAATTTATAAATATTAGTGGAATAAGTAATTTAATGTTACAAAGATTTAGCAAGTTGGAGGGCGGGGTAGCATATGTAGTAGGAAGAAAAAGTTTTAATGTTGGGAAAGAGAGCAATTAAGGACAACTTCACCAAGATGAATGAGTCAATATTAATTGAAATTTCTGGCCCTTTCCAGGTTCAGTTATAAAATAAGAAATAAATGTTCTTTTTCTCTTGCTTTGCACCTTTCTCTACTAACTGCTGTTTCATTTGTTACCTAAAATGAATAAAACTACCAAACTTCAAGAAGGTTACAGGCCATCAAATGACTGGACTGTGTTAAGAGTCTGGTCAGTTGGGAATTACTCACATTTAGTCAAGGCAGTACCAATGGCAATTGGGAACTTTACAGTAGGCTGCAGGATGCTGCAGCTCCCGTAAGTGGGGGAAAATGATAAGTCAAATAAAAATAGGTAGGGATGTTATATTTGACAAGGCTCGAAAGAGGGGAAATATTTTTACCTTCGATGTACCTCATTTATTAAGACAGATCAATTTAAGTGACAATCTCTTAATTTTCTAACTCTTCTATTTTGTGTTATTATGTGTCTCTGACTATAGAGACCAAAATAACCATTATCAAAAGAACACATATTTTAAGTTACTTTTCCAAAGTTATTATGTTGTTACTATACAAAGAACAATAGCTCTTTGTTTAAATCAGTGTAGAGGACATATAGGTCCATTTTATGGGATCTAAACCATAATTTTTACCATTTTTCATTTACTACATAGGTTTATTTTCATTATAATTTTTATACTTTGATGCCGTATTCCTTGTCTCATATGTGGATTTTTTTTTTATATCAAGGGCTTCTTTAGGGACAAAATTCCCTATTATAATATGTGGGGAAAATATAATCTGCTCTGTAATGTTGTACTTAATGTTCAATTTTCAAGGGCAGAATATGACAAAAGATGCCTGGATAATTCAAATTAAAAAAATTTAATTGGAACTTGATTTAGATAATTGCTTTAGTTCTTCTATCTGCAAAAATATTACAATTGCATACTATTTTAAAATTATTTTCCATTGTTTAGCCTTAGATAAAATGTAGGAGGCTGACAATCTTTAGTGTGATTTAAATGCTTGAAGTTATGGCTCTCAAATTTAATATGTATAAAAGTGAACTGGGAAACTTATAAAAATTGTAGATTTCTAAGCCAGAGATTTTAAGTTGAGTTCTAGGATGTGATCAGGGGAAATGCATTTAATAAACAGTCCAGCCTATTCTGACACAGGTGGTCTTAGTCCACGTAATTAAAAAACAAAACAAAACAAAACAAAACAAACAAAAAAAAAACCTCTGGTTTAAAAGAAAGTGAATACTGTACTTACATAGCCTATGAACCATAAGCAGAAAGCAGGAGAGATCCATTCTCTGGCATGGATTCCACAGTCGATCCACACAGCATTTTTGGCTGATTGGTCCTTTCCAGAAACCTACCCAAAGAAAACCAAAAACAATAACAAGAAGCCTCAAGATAGTAACCTCCATTTATTTAGTGCTTATATTTAATTCTTTTAACAAGTCTCTGAAATGTGCATTCATCTCCACATTTCTTTCAGAATTCATAAGGGAAATTAAAGGTGAAGAGAGGAAATTACTAGCCAACTTCACATAACTGGTGAGAATTAGAATTAAGGCTTAAAGCCAGGACTCTTAATTTAAAGCTCTTTTTATTCTCCCATATTTAAGTAGTCACACCAGTGCTGCATGTGAAAATGTAGAAGTAGAGAACAGAGAACTAATACATCAGGCAATTTCTTCACACTTCATTATAGGTAAATAAGTATGTGTTGGGTGGGCAAATTTCTGTAGGAGGTGTGGAACAAGAGGTGCCTGGCTTATTTAATCTATTCAATTTAATAAGAAATCTTGAGTCATCTGAATTAGTTACCTTCTGTCTAACTGTGCTGAGGAAACACTCGGTGCTTTTCCTAATACTGGAAATATAGAGGAACCCCAGAGACTCACGTTATGCCTTGGTTAAGTAAGAAGAGACTAAAACATGCAGAAAGTATGCCTTTTCAACTTCTATGTCCAATAAACACAAATTTAAAAGAATATACACTATATAGCTGAAAGAAAATGTTATGGATGGGTATGTCATGATTACATGGATCCAATCTGATTGACCAACTCAGCTACCAAGAGGACCCAATGTTTCATATATCTGTCTTGAGTTTGAACTGCAAGTTTCTGTCAGAACAGATTAAAACCCAGAAATTCTGACTTGAAATCTTATCTTTGGATGACTGAAGAGGCTTACCTATCACAACTTAAACTATTTTGGAAAGCAATATGCAAATTAAGTGTTACTAAATCAAATGTATTTTTCCAATGATTAAACATTTTTAGAGCTTCTTTTTATGTTTTTAAATATTTTTAGTTGAGGAGAAGTATAAAAAGAAGTACAGAATTAGAAATTAACAGGCAGGAATTAGTATGGTTTTATAGCTCCCCAAAATTCATCCTGCGGTCATATATTTTTTTTTTATTTACTGAAGCCAATTTATTCAACTGAAATAATAATCAAATGGACCATGACTGGGGCAGAAGCTATTATATCAGCCCTATTGCCAAGACTCCAGCATTGCCCTTGTTCCCACGTTTCCTTGGGCTTTGTTGTTCAGCTCTTTCTTTGGTTTTAAAACCTGTGTCAATGTCAGTATTTGTCCAATAATAGATTTCCTCTCTCTTTTTCTCTCTATTCCTAAGTAAGCCAGAGGTGGGGGGGGGGGCGGTGGTGGAGATGGTGTAAATAAAACAAGGACTTGAAAAATAATCCAGACCATTCCCCTCATTTTATGACAGCAGGCCCTGAAGCTCAGGAAGGTTAAATGGCTGATGTATGCCACATAAACAGAGACAGAGTTGATTCTAAAACTGAGGTCCACTCATAGACCAACACTGCATTAGTGATTGAAAAAAGTTTTTACGGTAATAACCAACCCTAAATAACTGGGTATTAAAGTTGAGGAATACTTGTAATACAAATATTTCCAGAATTTAAAGAAAAAAAAATCCAAGTTATAACAAGTGCCGCTAAAGAATTACATCCCCCAAAATTGAAAGATCAATGACTCTCCCCACAACATACCTTTAAAACATAAAGTGGACGCTTTTCATATGAGGATCCAATGTGAATTTTTTCAATCATATCAGGATACTGCTCAGTAATAACTTCAATCCAAGAATAGATCTATAAAAATGGGAAAAAGCAGTCAGTCACAGAGCAAGTTCAAAGCATTTCCCTGACCAAAGGAAACAGACAACATCTTCGAGGGAAGGCGAGTTTTCTAAAACCACTGTATGTAGAAAGAATGAAGAACTAAAACACTTGAGGCAGGATGTTCCTTTTGCTGTTTAGGAAAAATCAATAAAATTAAGTTTTGAAAAGTATTAAGCTTTAGAGAAAGAGTAGAAAAGTACTGAGAAACTTATGACAAAGCAGGAAAAGTTCATCTTTAAAGTATGTCTCCTAAGAGTTATTTTTCATAGCCTCATCAAATCAAATCCTTGCCTCTATGTATAAAATCATCTTTGCCATTAATTCAAGAATTCACTTTTATATGGGACTTTGTTTTTTTAATTCAATTTTCAAGAGTAACGTAAGAAAGCCCTGGGTATCACCTTTGCACAAGATAAAAGACAGTGCCATTATTTTCCACTAAAGACCTGTTTATTCACAATAAGATCTGGAAAATTATGAGAGGCAAAAGTGAGTACAATCTGGAGAAAAAAAAATTCTCTTCTACCTTGAGAAGGAATTTGATTCCACACTTCTTTCCTGGGTAGAAGTCTAGTGATATTTGTGATTCTGTCAAGATTATACTGGAAGGACAAATTAAAAATTCCAGGCCTGACTTTAAGCTAGCATCTCTTTCAAAGCTGGTGTTTAAAGATGTAACTTGCTCATGTTTCAATGTAGACCAACTTCTCAGGGGTCACAATTAAACTTTTATACCTTCTGAAATGGGAATAAATAACCCTTGCCTTACTTCTAGAAACTTTTCTAGAGGTAATCTCAAATAGCAATCCTTGATGATGAGAACTGGAGCACCATCTACCCTTGGATCCTCTTCAAGTAGCATAATTAGAGTAAGTGTTTGTCCTGTTCTGGGAATTAAGATGCTTCTGGGAATCCTACCTGCCACCAAATGCCAATGTTGTCAATGCCTGAGGTGTTGGAGATTTAACCATCAGAGATTTCCTCAGTGGGCCTCTGTTTACTGTGTTTCTCTTCTAAGGAATGAATACATCTGAGGGAAGTACTATATACAACTATTATGCATTACGGTGGTGGTTCAGTAGATTTTCTCCAACAAGGAAGGCTGTGTTGTATAGATGGGGCTTTAGAGAAAACTATTTCACAGTCTAATCTGAGGTAATGAAGGTAACATCCTTTAAGTAACTCCCTTCTTTTGCCATTTGTTTTTTCCCCTATAGTGAATTACTTAAGATTTATTGGTGAGAGTCAATGAGAAAAGAACACCTGCTTACCAAGTAGCCTTGCAGTGCAGACTGAAGGAGAGGTCGGTGCTAAAGGAAAAGAAAGGGCTTGGAGGAATTTTCTGAGAGCAAGATTGTTGTGGTTCCTATGAACCTCCTAGAAAGGATTGGAGGTGGGGAGAAGGAGAGGTCTAAACTTTTTCTGAAATAGCATTGTTATGAATTTAATTGTGTACCCCTTCCCCTGCCATTCATATGTTAAAGTTCTAACTTCTAATACTTTAGAATATGACTGTATTTTGAGATATGGCCTTTAGAAGAGGTATTTAAATTAAAATGAGGCTGTTAGTGTAGGTCCTAATCCATCCAAACTGGTGTCCTTATAAGAAGTGTAGATTAAGATATACAGAGAGATACTAAGGATGTGTACAGAAAGAGAAAAGGCCATGTGAGGACATAGTGAGAAGACAGCCATCTGCAAGTCATGGAGAGACACCTCAGAAAAAAACCAAACCTACCAAGACCTTGATTGTGGACTTTCAGCCTCTGAAACTGTGAGAAAATAAAGTACTGTTGTTCAAGCTACACAGGAGCTTTGTTATGGTAGACTAACACAGTGTGCAGCAAACTCATACAGTCAGGTACTTTTTCCTCCTCCCATGTGTTTCCAAAACAAAAATTAAAAATATATTTTAAAAAACATTAAAAATACTTTTAAAACAAAAATTAAAAATATATTTTAAAAAATATTTAAAAATACTCAACACATCAGTGACATATTTATCTTCTCCATTTCTACCTCACCTCTCAACTCTGGATGTCAGGTTTGCTTATTCAAGGCTGATAATAGATGCTGGAAGGGGATAGTCTATGTGGAATAGATAGAGACAAGGTATGAGAGATGGCATTTTAAGAATCCCATCAATCAACCAGATAAATTGATTCTAGAAGCAGATTGAGTTCTGGTTTAATTAACTAGAAAGGAATGGAGGCTTTTGAAGATTAAAATAAAAAATTGCTTTTTATTACTTAAGTCTTAAAAACATAGATATGGTCCTTAATAGTTTCTGGGCACCTAGCCAAAGATGATAAAATCATGTATATTAAGCAATATAGCAGTGTACTTCTATGAAAGAATAAAAGGTACCAAGGAATGCTTATTCCTTGGAGTATACTATGTAAAAAAGAAAATCCTCCAAGGGGTCTACCCTTTCAACTAATAAAAATGGGGAAATAGCTCTTAAGGTATTGTATAAAAACTTATCGAGGTAAACCGAACATTGATGACATCTTCTTTAGGTTCTTTCTAGGAAAACTGAACTTTAAAAAGTACTGACAGAAAAAAAATCAATTTTTTAATGATTAAAACATTTTTTTCTTTTCATTATTATTGTTATTATTATTATTATTATTATTATTATTATTATTATTATTAGTTTAATAGATTTCTCCTAAGGAAAATAAGATGGACTTACTTATAGTATATTAAATATAAGTGAATAAATTTCTTTAATTCAGTGAGATAATGTAGCAATTATTCAAAAAGAATATAATTAGGGTTATGTTCCTAAAAGATATGATTAATTGGACTGTTAATTTTTTGTGTGTCAGTTTCAATAAAAAGGCCCTATTGTTATTTCCTGCTCTTTCTGCAGTGTTACTCCTAGCAATTAGAGATACTCTTAGCTGTGGACAAACAGCCTGCTTAGAGACTGTGTACCAAATAAAATGCAATCTACAAAAGAATGGATAACCACCATATAATCAACCTAATTATGATATTTTTTTACCCTCTTCCACGAATTATGATACTTTAATAATTTTCCATGAAAATACTGGTTAAATGAAAATAGTAATTTTGGAGAGAAATGGAATGGCTTACTTCATTTAGTGAGTGATAATTTTCATAATATGAGGAGGAGGCCCGGGGGATGACTGTGTCGTTGGAAGTCTGCTGTCGGATAAGATCTTCCACATCTTCCATCAAGACACTAGGTGATGAAACAGAGGACAAACTGGTTTCCAAAACAGCCCCAATTTTCCCATGTGGCCCATTGTAGTCACAATGGGTGAGCATGGGGGTAAAATCATTAAGAAATCTAATAAGCAGAAGATCATCAGGTGAAAACACCACCTAACATTGTGGTAAGCTGAAATTCACAAACCTACATGGGAACTGGACAGAAAGTGACTCCCATATGGTATATTTTCAGGGCCTCCAATATCTCACTATTTCCTCACTGTTATTAATATTTCTTGGTTGTGCTTCATCAGTGTCTTTTATATGAACATGTGGGTTAGTGAACAACTTTCTTCAATTCAGAGTAACATTGTATTATTTTTTCAGTTAAGAACCATTGTGACAACTGTTGATCTATACCAGAAGTTCTACATACCCAAAGATGATCATATCTCTAGAAAAATAGAAATACAGGAAAAGGGAAGTCATCAGTAGATGACTCTTGAGAAGTACCACATGGATAACTAGGAAAAAACTGAATTAAGCCATTTAATTACCCAGAATAAACGATTTGAAAGTAAGCTATCATTTTAGTAAAGATTTCTTTACTTTTATTTAGGCCAATAGATGAGAGCCAAGGCTTTGACATCAGGAAGATCTGAGTTCAACTCCTACTTCTACCATGTTCTAGCTGGTTGCCTTTGAGAAATTCATTTGTAAGTTTGAAAAACTTTTTCTTCTGCACAATGAAAAGAGTATTTGCCACATGGGGTTAACTAAGTAGTAAATGATACAATGTATAAATAGGTTCATGGTTCCTAGAAGGCAGTAAACACCTTTAACATTATTAATAATTATCATAGCCTACTCTTCAAAGGTCACCCAAGATACACAGAAGAGAGCCTGGCCTTCAGGAAGTGCTAGAGCAACTGGAAGACACCGACTTGTGGGCAATGGATACAGAGAGGAGATGTTGGACAGCAGACTCCAAAAGTAAGAGACCATGAACTTTGAGCAGAAATCCTAGACTTTTTAGTCTAGGACCAGACGTTCTGGAATGCTCACTGACCTGGTGAAGGAAGCAAAATCCTATTCACTAGCTTGCTTTTTTGAGAAATACAACAAAGTCTACTAAAGTGAATGACAATTTTGCTCCACAAGTCTGGCTACAAAGTGGAGGAACTATAAGAAAGAAGGAATTACGAGGAACTTAAGAGGCTCCATAGATCATTGAGTCTAAATCATTTTGAGGCAAGGAAATGCAGTCATGGGAAGTTAAACCATTTGCTCAAGTTCATAGAGTCAGCCACATGGGTTTCATCTCCAGTCCATTTTGAAGATTTTCTTATTGTCATGTTTAATGTAAGTGTTTTTTTTTTCCAGGAAGCAATTATACCACCTGCTAGTCAAATGCATCATAGGTATTTATAATAGCAATTTAATAAATATTCAACGATGCCTACCTGAATGGAATCCTGCTTTCACTTAAATGGGCTTTCACATTGCTTAGTTCAGATGCATTCACAAAAAAATGGACTTCTTTTTTCTTTGCAATAAAGTCAGCTGTTACTGGCTGCCAGAGGACAATCTGCAGTTTCAAGGGAGGAAATTGATAAAAGAAAAACGGTTTTTCATATCATTTTCATCTGCAGCTAAAGCTATTAAACATGTATATAAGAAAAATGAAAAAGATATTTTCTGGCCACTGGTCCTCATTCACACAAGTGGCATTTATAAACATTTCTTTTTCAGGGAGTTTGTTTTATTCTTCTCTGTAACCCCAGTTGCTAACAAGGGCATGGAACATGCAAGGTATTCAATAAATATTTGATGAGACAATGAATGAGCGAGTGAATGAATGAATATATTTAGGGCTCAACTGTAAAACTGGTTGTATATGTCAGACGTTTGGGAGGGAAATAAAATTTTGTCCAGAAAGTTTATTAAATGCTAATTTTCTTTACTAAAAATTTCATAACTTTAACATTACTATTGTGTTGGTGTTCTTATTCTTTAATTTAATTATGAATTTTGGGCAATGCCTTAAAAAATTATTTATATATATTTTTCTATATTACTGAACTTTATCAAGGCACTTTCACACTCATTTACTTTGATCATTATAATAACATTTGGATATAGACTAAAGAAGTGTTATTATTTTTATTGTTTGGATGAAGAAATTAAGGTTAATAGCTAACTTGTCTAAAATCACACACCTAGGAAATAGCAGAACAAGAACTAAATTTAAATCTCTGATGCTTCCTCTCGTGGTTTTTCTTCTTTTAATAGTGTGATGACTGTGAAAATTCGCTACTTAGCAATTCTGTTGGGAAAAGCATAGTTGACCAACTTTCTCAGCTGTTCCCCATCTGATCCACCTGGCTGAGGCCTTGCTACTCCAGGGCTGTAGCCACACAGTGATTGAGCACTGTGGGAGAATTAATACAAATTCATTCTTGCCAGGCATGAATTTCCTCTTACAGGTGACTTTGCTTTAAGGGCTCACCACTGGTCCAGCCAAACCTTCATTGGAACCACCCTGTAGTCTAGAGGTTCTCAATGCACAATTTTTTTTTTCTGCACAGTTGTCAGAGCTGCATCATGGTCTAAGGGTCCTCCTTGCCATCTTCTGCTCTCTCCTCTTCATCCTTCACAAGCATTCCCCCTAGTAAATCTCTCTGCTTCTCGGAGAATCCTAAATGGTCTGTTTCTTGGAGAATCCTAACTGACAAACATGGAGCCATCAATTTTCTACCATGATATCTTGTGACTCATCAGTTTTCTACACCTTAGGCATTCTGGGGAGATGGGTCCCAGGCATAAAAATTTTAATAAATTTTCACTTTTATTTTTTATTTACTTCTTAATTAAAAACCATTGTTTTATAACCAAAGTCCTTTCAGACCTCAGTTACTGTAGCATCTTTGTAAGTACACACTTTTAATCTCAAGATGCTATTATGCAATTGAGCATCTTTTTATTGAAAAGACAATAATACAAATGAAGGAGTTTTGATTTGGGGAATAAGTAAAATCATGTAAGTATGAGAAGGGGGAGAAGGCTATTAGAAGAGGGGTTTATACCAACTATAGATAAGTTAGACAACATATAGGAGATAATATGGCACATTATATTCCTACAGAATGAAACCAGTATAAATATCTATGAGGGAAAAATTACCTCATATGCTGTAGTGAGATTCTGCAGAATTTGAGCTTGCCTAGAGGTTCTAGGAAGAGCAGATATAACCTGGCCACTGGAAAAAATAAAACAGAATTTTGATGTTAAATAAAAAGTAAAAGTGAGATAAATTATACTGGAAGATAATTATAAAAAGGAAACAAACTTGAAATGTTAAAAGAAAAGAGGATCTTGCCAAAGACTAAGTGTAGTGTTAAAAAGAGAACATCCACTCACTCTTTCTGCTCCTAAGCAATTGCAAAATAAACAGCTCTCTTTAATGAGAGTCACCTTGCAGAGTGCTTACTTTTTTCTTCTCCGTGTGTGTGTGTGTGTGTGTGTGTGTGTTTTAAAGATTAAATGATGCATAAGGGAATATTTATGCTAAAATTAGTTTATTACATAATGAAAGGAAGGCCTGTAAATCCATTACCCCACTTAACAAATCTAACTTTATTGGTGTCCTTGAAGCTCCCCACCATGCCCTTGTGCCACGTCCCCAAAGTATCCACTACCCTAAATTTTCATTTTGCTCATTCCCTTAATTTCTTTATAGTATGGACTTTCAAACATATGTATGGATTCTTACACATGCGGATTCTTAAAATATCCTTAGATTTGCTTGATCTAACCTTACAAAATGGTATCCTATATATTTTCTTCAGTATCTTTCCACTCAACATTGTATTTTCAAGATTACATCTGCATTGAAGTATTTTGTCATAGTTCACATGTGCAAGAATTTGTCTGCAAGTGGAATAGCTATTTCTTGAGGGTATACACAATTTTAATTTCATGAGATAGTGCCAAATTATTTTTCAAACTTTTTATATCAATTTATATTCTCACCCATAGTAGAAAAGATTTCCTATAGCTCCTCTTTGCTAACACTGATTCTATCTGACTGTAACTTTTTCAATCTAATGGTTGTGGAATGGAATCTTCTTTTGATTTTAATTTTAATTTTTTGACTTACTAATGAAATACAGTTATTTCCATTAGATATTTTTTGTGACAGTTGGCTAGTATAATTTCTTTCTATAGACTAGGTACTAAATCTTTTCAGTTACGTGTACTGAACATATCTTCCACCAGTTTGTTGTCTTTTCTCTTTCTTAATGATGCATTTTTATTCATCATCTCTTTCTGGGTTTGTGCTTGTGTGTGTGTGTGTTAAGAACTCTTTCCCAATCCTGGGTCATAAAAATATTTTTTTATATTTCTTTTGTCTTTCTCTTTAAAGTTTTTTTTAATAATTTAATTTTTAATTACAGTTGGCATACAATATTATATTAGTTTCAAATGTACAACATAGTGATTAGATATTTATATTACTTACAAAGTGATCACTCTGATAAATCTAGAACCCTTCTGGCACCATACATAGTTATTACAATATTATTGACTATATTCCTTACACTATCCTTTATATTCCCATGAATATTTTGTAACTACCAATTTGTACTTCTTAATCCCTTCTCCTTTTTTACCCACCTTCCCAACTCTGCTCCCATCTGGCAACCTCCCAAACATTCTCTGTATCTATGAGTGTTTCTGTTTTGTTTTTTTGTTTCTTTTGTTCTTTAGATTTCACATGTAAGTGAAATCATATGGTATCTGTCTTTCTCTGCACAATACCCTTTAGGTCCATCCATGTTGTTGCAGATGGCAAGATTTCATTCTTTTGATTTTCTTTATGGGTAAGTAATGTTTCATTGTATATATGTACCACCTCTTCTCTGTTCATTCAACTATCAATGGACACCCAGGTAGCCCCTGTATCTTGACCATTGTAAATAATGCTTCAATGAACATATGAATTCACATGTCTTTTCAAAGTAGTGTTTTGGGTTTCTTCAGATAAATACCCAGAAATGGGATAACTGGGTCCTTCTATGTCTGTTGCTATAGCCTTTGTTTTAAAGTCTATTTAGTCTGGTATAGGCAGTGCTATATCTGCTTTTTATTTCTTTGTTTTCATTTTCATGAAACATATTTTTCCAGCCCTTTACTTTCAGGTTGTTTGTATCTTTTGATCTGAAGTGAGTCTCTTATAGGCAGTATATGTGAAGATCTTGTTTTCTTATCCATTCAGCCACCTTTCCCTTTGATTGGAGCATTTAATCCATTGACATCTAAAGTACTTGTTACTAGATATGTAGTTATTGCCATTTTATTATTCATATTTTTTATACTAGCTTGGTGGCGATGAACTCCTTTAGCTTTTTCTTGTTTGGGAAGCTTTTTATCTGTCCTTCAATTCCAAATGATAGCTTTGCTGGGTAATCTTGGGTATAGGTTCATTTAAGCTTTTAATCCATTTGGAAATTATTTGTTTGAGTTCAGTGTAAAGAAGGAAGTGAGTTCTTCTTAGCATTAGTTTTTAATCATTAATACTTTGCTCAGGGATCAGCTATGTCAATTCTGCTATATATAAGGTCTCATACTTTTTTTGCAGAGACAATGCTGATTCGTCACACCATTTCCTCTTCTTGGACACACAGAAAAACTGCATTTCTCAGCCTTTTAAATGGTTGCTTTGAGACCAGATGCCTGATTTCTCAACAATGGGAATGTGTGTGTGAGTAATATGCCACAATTGAGAGCAAGTGGGAGTCTTCATATGCTCATGTTCCTTCTCAACCTATGACTAGAAGCAAAGAACTCCAAGATATCGAGTGGGAAAATGGAAGAAGCCCAGATCTCCAAGTTGCAGGAAAGCACCAGGAAGAGAGCTGTGACCTTCATCAACTGATGATCTAAACAAGAACTAAAATTTTGTTGTGACAAGTAAAACTGCTTCAAGGTGAACTAGATATTAGAGTATAATCGAGGATTACCCTTATTAATATCGTGCAGTCTCTTTCTTGGTTCTATATTATGTTCCATTGATTTACTTGTTTAGCCTTGTGCCTAAACAACTCATCTTTGTGACTGTAGCTTTATATTAAATCTTAAAACCCTATATGAAAATCTCCTGCTACCCCTCTCCCTTGCCTATTTCTTTTTAAAAAATATCTTCTTGGTTTGGTCCTCTGCTTTTCCATACACATTTTGAAAATCAGCTTGTCATGTTCCATGAAAAATTTTGGATTTTGATTATAATTATATAGAATCTACAGATCAATAATTTGAGGAAAACTGACATCCTGATGATTCTAAGTCTTCTTGGTCAATAGAATAAATATGTCTATTGGTCTGGGTCTTCTTAAGTGGCTTCAAAAAGTTTTATAATTTTTATCCATTAAGGTGTTACATATTTTATTTTTTTCTTTTGTAAATGGCAGCTTTTAATATTCAATCTCTTAATTCTTTCTTGCTGGGAATAAAAATGAAATTGATTTTGAGATATTGATTTTCTATTCAGTGCTTTTGGTAATTTTGATCATTTTAATGTGGATATTTTTTGTTTTTTTTCTTTTCAAGTAATCATTACAACTGCACATATTAAGTTTTGCTTCTTTCATTTCAATGCTTATAGGGTCTCCTCCCTTATTGTATTGGCTATGACCTGCAGTACAGTATTAAATAGAAATGAAAATAAAATGCATGATTCATAATTTTTAAGGAAAACTTTCTAATATTTTACCATTAGAATACTTGTTTTAGTGTTTTGGTAGGTGCCTTTTATCAGGTCAAAAAGTTCTCTTCTGCTCTGTGATATGAGTTTTTATCATGAACAAGTGTGAATTTCATCATATTTTTATGAGAAGAGCACAAGGTTTTCTGGTTTAATCTCTGAATGTGTTGAATTACATTAATAGTTTTTTTTAAGTGGGCACTTAGTTTAATTTTTTTTTCACCTTTGCTTTGTCATATTTCTTTCTGCCTTGCAATGCTCGCTAAGGCCATAAGGAATGCTTAGTGATTCTTGCAAAACCAAGGTAATAGATTAATGTGAATAAACATGAATCAACATTATTTTCACATATCATTTAATAAAAAAGAAAATAATTTTTTAATAAATGTTTTCTTACTTGCAAGTCTTTATTCATTTTTGGAAGTGAGGAAGATTTGGGTAAAGAGAGAATGAAAACAGTAATGTAAGGAATTGCAGATATATGTAGAATCTGTTAACGGCAATGGCATTCTCAAGTTTCTAGTTTACCTCTAAGTAACTATTTTATTTAAATTAAAATTTAAAATTTAAAATTTAAAGTGCTATATTGATGGCATTTGCCAGAAGGGGGCCTATTTAACTTTAAATGGTTTTTCTTTTATTTTTGGACAAATACTGCTATTGAAATATGATTATAAATATTTTATAAATATTAAAGAAAACATTTTTTGCTTTTGCTTTATTTAAAACTAATCTAGATTTTGCCTTCAGTCAGGATGGAGAAACAGGAACCTCCTGTGTGAAACAAAAAAGCTGGCCTATCTATACAAAACAATACACTTAATACATTGAATATCAGCAATAGGATTACTAAATGCAATATTGTATGCTAGAGTGGATCCTGGAACAGAAAAAGGACATTAGTGGAAGAATTGGTGAGATCTAAATAAAGTCTGGAGTTTGGAGTTTGGCTAATATTAATGAACATGCTTTTTTCCCTTTAGTTTTGACAAATGCACCATGGTACTATGACATGCTAACCTTAGGGGAAACTGGGTGAACAGTGTACAGGAACTCTTTAACATCTCTGCAACTTTCTACAAATTTAAAATATTCCAAATCAAAATTTTATTTTTAAAAAAGACTGTGCCAAGAGCTCTGGAAGCAAAAAAGAGGTTATAATAACTTCTGCTTGTCATTACTGGCAAAGGATTTATAAAAGAGATGATTGGGTAAGTAAGAGTGTATATGGGCACAATGATGGGAAACAGTGTCACTGTTGAGGAAATGGCAAGATGTTCATTATTGCCAAGTATAGGATAGAATAGTAGGTAAACAGAAATGAACTTGGAAACTTATGATAGACTTTTTCTAGAGAAGGTTTTGAATGCATGCTGAGAAATTTGGTCTTTATTTTGTAGGCAATTAGGAGTTAGGAAAGTGACATCATTTGATTTGTGATTTATAAAAATAACTTTGATAGCAGGATGGAAGATGGTTTTATTTTGGAAATCCTAATTAACAGATTATAAATTTTGGAAATAAGTCTTTAGAGACTTTGTTATCAGAAGAGGGAAAGAGTAGCTTACAGAAACAATAGACTAGGAAATTTTATGTGGATCCTAGTACAGTTTTAGCATAAACTATTCAACTAGTGCTTAAAGATATATGCTCAAGGGTATGTATTACAGGATTATTCATAGTAACAATAGCAGGAGACCATATGAATGTTTATCAGTAATAGAATATTGATATTGTCTCCACATTCTATAATGTTTTATAATCATTTTAAAGAATGATTTCGACTTATAATTGTTAATTTGGAAGAGATTTACATGATGTATTATGGAAGAGAGCAAGCGGAGAATTTTATGAAATACTATTTTTTATAAAAATAAATAGAAAAAGGAAAATTAATATATATTAAATTAGGAGAAATTACGAATGAATAAACAGCACATTATTAACTTCGATTTTGATGGTTAGGAATGGCAATTGATAGATTGGGCAGATAAGGAATGGCAATTAAAAGATTGGGCAGATAAGGGAAGGGAGAAGCAAATAAGATTGTTCAGAGAAATGAATGAAAAGACAATCACCAAAATGTTAATGACAGTTTCTAAGAGTGATGAAATTTCAGTGTTTTCTCCCTAATTTTATACTTTTTAAATATTACTTATTTTTAAAATAAAAAAATACTTATTGTACTTCAAAAAATACTATTAAAAAGCTACTCTGACTGCGAAAAAAGCCACTACTGAGTTTCTCATGATGCTGTGACCCTTGTACTAGAACATTCCTTACTGTTTTCAAATGTCTTCTGAGCCCATCAGAGAGGCAAAGTTACCCAGTGGGTTTTCTAGCTTTTCATAGTATTTTCAATAAAAAGTATGTCTTTTTTTAATCTTCCTTTTTTTTTCACCATCTGCCACAAGAGTTCTGACATTTCTAGTTCACTTAGTGCAGGCCATTGTTTTCTCCAAGCTTCCAAAAACCATCCTGGCAGCAGTTGGCACCACCTCTTAAGGATTTAACTAGAATATTAAATCTTGTATTATGAGTGAGTGCACCTCATAAAGGATATAGTCGCTTTATTTTATTAACATACTCAGCCCTTCCACAGCCCACTTAATCCTAGCTACTGGTTTGGAGGCTGGGTGGGGAAGTGGGAGTAGACCCTGCTGGTTGACAGTAGGAGTAGAAGATGATATTAGAGAACTGAGTTTTCCAGCAGTAAATGGTGTAACAAGATCACTATACAATAGAAGCCAACTGACAGTGTTTAACCACATGTTAACCAGTTGGGTACAAATACTTTAATGAGAAGCAAGGTCAGAGTGGCAACCAGAGAAACATGACATTCAAATCCTATAGAGTTAAAAAGAATACAGAGTTCTTAGGAGCAAGAGAGATGGGCAGCCAACAATGATATTGTTCAATCTCTATCATCAAAATAAATCAAGAATGAATGAGAGAAGCTAAGGACAGATATCCTAATCAAAAATCACAATTTATTGTCCAGTTTCTACATCTGGGCCAGTTCTTAGACCCATAATTTCTTGTCTGCAGGAAGAATCAAGTGCCCACTAGGAAAGATCCTGCAACAGTGTAGAAAGGACATGTGATCATGAATTCCTCAGTTGGTTCCGAAAGGGACCTATGATAACTTTCTCAGGGAATTCCACATTTTAGGTCTTTGGGATGCCGTGTCCAAGTTGACACTGAAACCTGGAGATCTGGAGTCCTAGCTCATAGTATATACACTTTGGTCCATGGATCCCCTCATAATCATGTCTATGGTTGCCAAATGTATACTTGAAATGAACATATTTGGTAGTTGGCAGAACCTTCATATTGGTTCTTTGACTATAAAATAAGATCTATTATAGCAGAAAAAGCCTAATGGTGAAACTGTTCATCTGCTAGCCAAGATAGTGGAATTAAAAAAAAATGTATTTGGGGGAAATGGCAGATATGAATATCACTTTTAAAAACTTAAAGATGCAGTGATAATGGTTCCCATCTAATCTACTTTCAATTCACTAGTCTGGATTCTACAAAAACCAGACAGTTCCTAGAAAATAACAGTGAATAATCAAACTCAACTAAGTAGGGGTCCTAGTTGTAGGACTCAATGTGGTATTTTTGCTGGGAAATACATCAGGTATACGGTATTCAGCTGTTGAGCTGGCCATATCTAACAGAAAAAAAAAGTATCAGAAACGGTTCACATCTACTTGAGACAGACACCAATGTATATCTACGGTCTTGCTTCAATTTAAATTAACTTTCTCACTAACTGTAATAACATAGTCTAAAGAGAAGTAGCCTGTATGAATACTTCAGTCCACTATATCAATGACATCATGTGAATCTTGGGTAAAATGAGCAAGAAGTGTAAGTGCATCGGAGGTTCTGGTAACACACAAGTACTCCCAAGAGTGGGAGATAAATACCATAAAGATTTGGGGGCTGCCACATTAGAAAAATTTTAAGGGTCTAGTTGTCTCAGATAGGTTGAGAAATCTCCTCTCAAATAAAAGACAAATTATTACATCTCAACCATCCTTGCTAAAGAAGAGAGCACAATTCCTTGTAAGTCTCTTAGAATATGATAGCCTCACTTGGAAATACTGCTTCAACTCATATATTAGATGACATGAAAGACTACCATTTTGTGAGAGAACCAGAGCATAAATGTTAAGGATGTGGTACAAAAGCCCTGACACTTGGGCCAAGCAGCCTGATATACCATATGGGATTAGAGGCATCTGTAGTAGAAAAAGATAGCATTTTGAAGTTTTGGCATGTGATAGGAGAATCACCAAGTAGTCACCTAGAGCAAGGCCATGGAATCTGCAATGGAGATTCATACACTTTTGAGAAAAATTTCCTGGCAGCTACTGGGCCCTAATAGAATGGAATGCCTGACCATGGGACAATAAGCGGCCATGGGGCCAGCCTCATCCACCATGAACTGGGCTCGGTTATACTCACTGTGGTAGGCAGAATAATGTTCACATCTTATTCCCCAGAACCACTGAATATTATCTTACATAACAAAAGTGACTTTGCCAATGTGGTTAAGGATTTTGAGGTGGGATATCATGTTAGATTATCTCAATATTTTCCTAAAGATGCTTAAAAGTGGAAAAAGGAAACAGGGGGAGATTTGACCTAAAAAAAGGTCAGAGTGATTCAGTGTGAAAAGGATTTGACCTGCCTTTGCTGGCTTTGAAGATGAAGGATGATGGAGAATCCATAAATGAAGGAGTAAGAGTGGCCTCTAAAGCTGGAAAAAGTAAGGAAATGGATTCTCCCATAGAGCCTCCAGAAAAGAACACAGCAATGGCTGACACCTTGATTTTAGCCTAGTGAGACTGATTTTTAATTTCTAAACTACAGAAACGTAAGATGATAAATTTGTATTGAGTTGTCAATAATCTGTGGTAATTTGTTACATGGCAATGGGGAATATCTGCTCACCATGTTACGAAGTTAGGCAGGCCCTCCTGTAGTCTATCATAAGATGAAAATTGTTTATCTATGACCAGCTACAGGCAGGGCCAGGGGACACAGTCAGGTGCATGAGAAGGTGCCCCAGACCCATGTGTAATCCACTACTATTACACCAATAACTCTCTCTAAACTCAGCTATATACTAATAATCACATATGAAGGTCCCTTATGAACAGTTAATGAAGGAGTGTTGTAGTTATCAGAATGTACAGCTCAGATCTCCAACTGCAAGATGCGTAATTAATGGAAGGCTACAGTTTTGTACTTAAAGTCTGTCCCTGTGTTAATATGAAGGTCATATTTTCAACTGCCTGCTTTCAGCTAATAACTGACCATGGTAAGGATACTAAGAAAAGCTAATTCTTGAAAGATGAGAGACTCTTTTGATAGATGGCATTGGCTCAAGGACTGTCTATCAGCTTTGCAAAAACTTTCTTAGAAATGCAATACAATCTAAGACCTTTGCTTTTCTACCTTTTTTCCTTCCTTTTCTCCTTCACAGGGTTGAAACCTGTATTACAGTCTCTCAGTATTCTCTTGACTATTCCCCATTTCTGCCTCTCAAGCTTTTTTCTCAACACATCTCTTCCATGCATAATTCCATTTTGGTGTCTGCTTCTTGGAAGGATCAGAACTAACGCAAGTAGAGAAAGGGGTATTTTGATACATAGACACATAAAAGTGTACTGGAGCTGCACTATTGACTCACTCAGGGGTGGCTCAGAAAGACAGCAGCAAGAGAAACATTATCAAATAGACAGAGCTTCAGGCATACATTTTCTGTAGAATAAAAAGTTATACAAAGTTAGAATATACATGGATTCATGAGCAGTGGCAAATGGCTTAACTGGTCAAGAACGTAGAAGGAGAAATATTGGTAAATTAGGGATACTTGACAATAATAATGAACAAAAAAGAATCAACCAAATATACCTAGTTCAGTGGTGATGTGCAAACATAGCTTCGGGCTCAACGGTCAAGCTCTATCATCTTAAGTGCTATCCTATGCCTCTTTATGACTCAAAAATTTTTTCTCTTGTAGAATTTTTCTTGCTCCTGGTATGTCCCTTCTCTCTTTGCCACTCACTAACCTAGGAGAAAAATCTGTCTCAGAAATAATTGGAGAAGAAAAGGATCATAGAAGCAAAGCAAAAGAAAAAATAAGATAATTCCAAAGGAAACAATATAAATTTTAAAAAACCTAAATATCGACTAATTAATTGATAACAATACTATACACAGCTAGGAAATATTTCCAGCATGTATTATGTATGCTAGAGCATATTCATTTGTTTTCTTCCAAGTGATTTACAGTAGAAAATCCTAAGGGAATCATTCTACTAAGCAAAATAACCATTAGATATGTTCACATAGCTGTTCTTATAACACAACTATTCTTACTTTTATATTCTTTGCTGAATATTCATTCACAATCAAAACCTCCTAATTGATACTTTGACCCTCTTCTCCTACCTATGTTCCATGTACAAGAAGAAAATTAATTATCTATAGTTAATTTATTTTATATATGTTAGAGTATAAATAATTTTTTTATAAAAGTTTCTTTTTAAAAAAGAAAGATAAGAAAAGAGGCAGATCTTATATCTAGAGTGATCCTTATAATGAAATTTACTATTTGTCAGGGAAACATGAAACGATCCTGAAAAGCTGACCTTCAAACTTTACTGTTTGCTCCCCAGTCCAATGCACTGACCAGATTCCATGTGGGGCAAGCAAATGGCCCACCACCCTCTAGGAATATACTGGGTTACCTCTGAAATGCGAAGGCATGCTGCTCACAGAAGAGGATGGTGGCTACAAGGACTCCAAAGCTATAAAACTTCATCCCAACAGTGATCTGTGGAAAAACAAAATTATCTGAAGAGAAAGACCCTGATAGCTTGTTACACAAGAGCCTTCTTTACACAGTGGTTAAAATATAATGACATGTTTCCTCTTATTTCTGTCATTAATCAACTTAGCTTTCATTTCCACTGTCAAGAAGAAAGTATGCTGAGAGTTGTTGTTCTTAGTTTAGACTATCCAGAAAATATTTAACTTAGCAAGGAAAATGAGGCCAAGAATTAAAAGATAGTAACGTAGCAGGAATGCTACATTGTTGGGTTTGTTGGAGAGCCGTAGCAATAGAGTATTGACTAATGGATCATGAGCCATGCTGAGGGTGGTCTCCAGTGGAATACTTAAAAAGTCTCTCTTTGCCTGTCTTTTGCAACATTTACAATTTAGATGAAGACATAGAAGGTGAGTTTCTCGAATTTGTGGCCAATACAAAAATGAGAAGGAGAAATTATATGGAGGGTTACAGAATCTCCATTCAAAAAAATTTTTTTTGTCCATATGGAATGATGGGCCCATTCTAAAGGATAAGAATACTATCCCATTGGGAGCTCTTTAGACCAGTAAAGAAATCAGATTACTTTAAATCATGTATATTTAGGGAATCCCACCATAATATTTATTATCTAAGTCAAGACCCATATGGTAAAAGCCCTGATCTTTTTTTCTTTTTTATAATGCAAGTGCCTGAGTTAAGATTTGATTGCTGAGTCATCCACTTCAAAGACAACTATCTGAAATACACACCTTGCTAGCCACAGGACTAGGAAAAGAACTAAGCCACCTACTAAGGCTCTTTTGTTCTAGAGATCTTGGTTGATTTCAGTAACTGATCATTTGGGCTGCATGTTATCTCTTTTCCTGTGTTTCACATCCCTGCTCTTGTTTTAAATTCATCAATAAAGGGTGAGACTGAGAAACCCTAGGCCCCCATCCTCAACCCAAATAAAAGCAGAATATAAGGCCCAGTTCCTTGGGCTGGCGAATCTGTCTGTCTGTCTCTCTCTCTCTGTCTCTCCCTGTCTGTCTGTCTCTGTCTCTCTGTCTCTCTGTCGCTGTCTCTGTCTCTTTCTGTATCTCTCTCTCTCTTTTTCTCACTTGTGACCTTACTGTGTGGCCCCAGATGTGCTGTGTAACTTTCAGTTCCTGTAATTAAACTTGTATCTTTTCAAAGTTTCCTGATTATTGCTAAAGGGTATCTTACAATCATAATAAAAACACAAGGGCTAGTCTAGCCACAGCCACAATGTTGATTATCAATAGGCTGAGACTGGCATTAAACAATCTACCACATGTCATTCTGAAGGCAGCATAATATAACATATTTTTGTCTGGTACAAGGCCATATCTACTCTCTGTAAGTGGAATGAGCTCTTGTACCCTTCATCCATTCCTACTGACAAATGCATTTGAATGTTCTTGATTCAGGACAGGCAAATTTGCTAAATAAATTAAACGCCCATGATGGACTTGAAAAGTTTTGAGATTTCAAAGTTATGGAAACATATTTTATAAAGCAAGGTGTCCTCCACTGAAACTACCTTTTTAAAAAAATCTTATTATTTTTAAATTATAGTTGACATACAAGATTATATTAATTTGAGGTATAATAATTTGATTATATTAATTTGAGGCACAATGATTAGACAATTATATAATTTATGAAATGGTCATCTCGATATATCTAGTACCTATCTTATACCATACATAGTTATTATAATACTGACTATATTTTCCATTCTGTACTCTATAATAATTTTGTAACTACCAATTTGTATCTCTTAATCTCCTCTCTTTTCACTCATTTCCCACTTCCCAAACTGACAACCATCAAAATGTTTTCTGTATCTATGAGCTTGTTTCTGTTGTTTGTTTATCCTGTTCTCTAGATTCTACGTATGATACTTGTCTTTCTCTGACTTACTCTACTCAGCACAATACTCTCTAAGATCTATGTTGTTGCAGATGGCAAGATTTCATTCTATTTATGGCTTAGTAATATTCCATTGTATGGATGTATCACCTCTTCTTTATTCGTTCATCCATTGATGGACACCCAGGTGGCCTACATATCTTGGCTATTGTAACTAATGCTGCAATGGACATACGAATTTACATCAAAGTAGTGTTTTGTGTTTCTGCAAATATTCAGAAGTGGGATTACTGGGTCCTTGTCTGCTGTTATAGTCTTTGTTTTAAAGTCTATTTTGTATTCTTTAAGAATTGCTACCTCAGCTTTTTTTCCCCCATTTTCATGAAACATATTTTTTTTATTCCTTTACTTTCAGTCTATATGTGTCTTTCAATCTGAAATGAGTCTCTTGTAGGTAGCATATGTAAGGGTCTTGTTTTCTTACTCATTTAGCTAGAATTTGCCTTTTGATTGGGTCAATTAATACATTGACATTAAAGTAACTGTTGATAGATATTTGATTAGTTGAAATATACTAATGAGTGGCAAGGGAAAGGGGACACAAATATTGAGTCTATACAGAATGCACTCTTATGTCAGGCTACTTTTGGATCAGCATATTTTTAAAATTCTTTCATGTTGTTGCATATACCAGCAATTGATTCTTTTTTTATTGTAAAATCATGTAGCACTATATTCATTCTCCTGCTAAGAGACATCTGGGATGTTTTCAGTTTGGGTCTATTGTAAATTGAATGGTTATGAACATATGTGTACAAAGCTCTTTTGTAGACAAATGTTTTAATTGCTCTTGTATAAATAACTAGGAATGGAATTGCTAGGTAATAGAGATGTTTAGTTTTATAAGCAACTATTATGCTTTTTTCCCAAGGTGATTGTACCATTTCACACTCTCAAAAAGAATGTATTAGAGTTCTAGTTGGTCCACATCTGTGTTGATATTTGATGCAATCTTTTTCATTTTAGCCATTGTAGTAAGTATATGGTGATATTTAATTTTGGTTTTAATTTACATTTTGAGAATGACTAATAATGTTAAGAATCTTTTCTCTCCTTCTTGGCATATGTATGTGTGTGTTTTCAAATTGTTTACTTGAGTTTTTTAATTAAGTTATTTGTCTTATTACTGAATTGTGGAATTATTTATATATTGTGTACATTAGTCCTTTGTCAGATAAAAATACTATAAATATATTTTCCTCTGGGAAGTGTCTGTTGCATTCTTTTGACCATATTGAAAAATGTGGTTTTTTGTCTTTTTATTATAACTTGTGGGAGTTCTTTATATATTCTGGATACAAAACATATGTATCCAGAATATATAAAAACATATAGACATATGTTTTGTCAATATCTCTGTCACCTTTTGCCTTGCCCACTTTTTATTGGTGTATTTTGAAAAGCAGAAGTTTTTAAGTTTGCTGATTTCAATTTATCACTTTTTCTTTAGTGGTTGATACTTTCTATGTCTTATCTAAGAAGTTTTTGACTAATTCAAGGTCATGGAATTATTCTTCTTGAAGCTTTATCAATTTCCTTTTTACTTTTAGATTCATGATTCATCTCAAATTAATTTTTGAATTGATTTGAAGTAGAGACTGAGGTACTTTAATTTTCCTATGATCAACCAGTTGTTCTAACACCAGCTGCTAAAAAGACTTTCCTTCCTCCTTGGAATTGCTTTGTCATCTTTGCAAAAAATTAATTGACTCTATAGCATAAATGAATCTATACCATAAAGTTTGCAGTGACTTCTTTTTTCCAATAGCAATAATAAGTAGAAAAGTTTTGTGTTTTATTTTCTAACTCTTTTTTTCTCTTTGTGCTTCAGTTTGAACACTTTCTATTGATCTGGCTTCAAGTTCACTTACTCTTTTCCCTGCTCTTGCAGTTTGCTGATAAATCTGTTGAAATAATTCCTCATTTCTATATCATACTATCATGTCTGACTTGTATTTGGATTATTTTTTAATTCTTCTTCTTACTGCTGCATTACTCTATCTGTCCATGCATGTTGTACACAGCCAATTTCTGCATCTAGTATTTTCCTCTTTTGAAGTTAAGTCACACATTTACAATTTTTTTCTTGAATGCCAGTTACTATGTATTAAATGATACTACAACTGAAGTAAATAGTATTTATGCCCAGAACAAGTCACATATCTCAGGATGCTAGTGTGAAGGATTGTCAAAGTAGAATGAGACTGAATGGGTTTGAGCTCTGCTATTATATTCATTAGATTTTTGTTCACTACAGTATTCAAATTATTTGAGAATAGAAGCAAATCCTTTCCTTTTGTGGGGTTTGGGATGTGACTGCCTGAGAGTTTATCTAAATTCTTCTCATCTTTTAGCAGGCTCAGTCTTCCTTCACTGTAAGAGGTCTCTCAGCTCTCCTGTCTCCCCCACCACAGGCAGCCTTTCCATGTTTTTTTTTTTTAATAATTTATACACCCTAAATAGAATGATCCAAAAAAGTTAAAAATAGAAGATATATGGAAAGAGACATTAACAAAATAGAAACAAAAACTAGTGTGGAACAATAAAAAGTAATGAGGGCTCAAATCACAGAAAGACATGGAGGAAACGTAAAGGCATGTTTTTAAATGAAAGAAGCCAGTCTGAAAAGGCTACATATTATATAATTCCAATGATATGAAGTTCTGGAAAAGGCAAAACTATGAAGACAGTAAAAAAACGAGTGGTTGCCAAAGGCTTGTGGAGAGGGAAGAAGGGATGCATAAGTGGAACACAAAGCACGTTTAGACCAGTAAAACTATTCTATATGATACTAGAATAACAAACACATATTGTTACATATGTGTTAAGACACATAGAATTTGTACAACATAAGGAGGTAACCCTAATGTAAACTATGGACCTTAGTCAATAATAATGTATCAATATTTATTCACTGATTGTAACAAATTGTGCCACACTAATACAAGAAGTAAATAATAGGGGAAACTGTGTGGCAGAGGAGGAGTATGTGGGAACTCTGTATTTTCCAATCAATTTTTCTGTAAACTTAAAACTGCTCTGAGAAGTAGTTTATTCAAAAATAACATTGAAGTATAAAGCAAAATGTGATATAAATACAAAGATAAATAAAACATAGGGAAGACTTTAGCATACTACTATCTGTCTATGATAAACAAAACTAGAAATAGAGAATATGTAGTCTGTTTCCCAGTGGGGAACAAGAAGTCTCTTCCTGTGTGAAAATTTAATCTTAGCTTATTTATCTCACTGTGTTCCCCTGAAAACTTGATAAATGTAAACTATATTCACTGTGTTCCTAGGCAATATTACTTAAGGTAGAAATTAACCCTTGTAGAGTAAATTCTATCTAGACTGGGAGAAACCATAAATGATTGGGACATTATAGTCTTAGGCTTCTCTGAATGTGGTGACTTTTGTAAATGGAAATGCCTGTACAGAGACCCTAGAAGCTATGCCTATGGAATTATAGCAAAAGGTTGGTTACTATGGAGTATGGGGTTTCTAAGCCAGCGTGATTTTTATACTTGCCTGATGTGAATCTCATTTCCTCACACTTGAAATGTCATTTTGGGAGTCTGGGAAGTGTGTAGACTGCTTCATTGTCTGCTGTTAGAACTACTCAAATGAGAGAGGAACTCCTGACATTGCTTTACTGTCAAGCTTTGGTTCTGTTATATATCTCTGAGTAAACTGGTGCTGAATAGGGCTGTTGAAAGTCTTGTGAGCCTAAATGTTTAGTTGAACCTAAGACGACTTCTGGTGAATGTTGCAAAAAGAAACACTCAATTTGGTTAATTTGTGAGAAATTTTTTAAAAATATTGTTTATACCCATGTTGGCATAGGATAGGAACATTACAAGGGGCTGTTCAGTATACCAAGACTAGTAACAGAGGGGCACTGAAAAGGTAAGAAACTGGAGACAGAGCCACATAGAGGGCTGCCTTACAGGAACTGTGACTTCCCTTTGAAGGACTCAGTCATTTTTTGCTAACCCTGCAGGGAAGAAGCTGGAAGAATAAAAATCCTGACCTCACTGTTTTCTTTTACTTTGTTCTCCTGAATAAGCAAATTATGGTACATGCATGCAACAAAATATTCCTCAGCAGCAGAAAGGAGCAAACTACTGATTATATAACAAGTGGATGAATCTGGAAAATAACATGTCAAATAAAACTAACAAGATACTACAAGATTTATGTTGTCTGATTACATCTACATGACATACTAAAAAGGCAAAACCACAGAGACAGAAAATGGGTTTGTTGTTGCCAGGGGCTGGGGCTAGAGCATGGGCTGAGGAGGAAGAGATTATTAATTCACAAAGAGGTATTTTTTGGAGTGTGGATAGAGTCTATATTTTGATTGTGGTAGTGGTCACACAGTTTTATACAGTTCAAATTCCTTCACATTGACACATAAAAGTTGAAGGAAGGAAAGAAGGAAGGAAGGAAGGAAGGAAGGAAGGAAGGAAGGAAGGAAGGAAGGAAGGAAGGAAGGAAGGAAAGAAGGGAGGGAGGGAAGGAGGGAGGAAGGAAGGAAGAACAAATGAGAGAAGAAAAAAATAAATGGAGACAAGTTACTTTTCTCATTCTTCATCTTTCCTTGGGATTTCTGATTTGGGCACCTCTTGTGGAGAATGAAAAAGAACACAAAGTGTGATCAAATGGACTCCATCCCTAACTCACAGACAAATACCTTAGCTTTCAAATACCTTCAGTTTCCTCTTCTAAAAAATGAGGTTAAAAATAGTGGACCTCAGAGGGACATTGTGAGGATTAAGTGAGATAATGTTTGAAAGTAACCAGCAAAAAACAGGTACTGTTTTTTGATAAATCAGGAAGAGAGTTGACCAAGGCCAACATGTTCTCTTTCCAGAGCCTTATCCAGCTTATTATGACCTTGAGGACAGCTGGTCCTCTTTCTCTGCTGCTTCCAGAGAGGTAGGTGATGAATCACTGCCCACAGAAGCCAATCTAGTCTCAGGGATTTATCTGATTGAATTATGCCTCCCTGGACCCTGCTAAAATGTACATTTGTTCTCCAGCCAATTTGGAATATTTAGGTAATAAAAATAATATGGCAAGCGTTTCTTCAAGAGCCTTTATTAAAAAGATAGCCTTCCCTGTGAAGAGTTTTTTGATTTACCTTTTAATTGGAGGGAACTGAGGAGAAAGGCAAATGCCATTTCAGTCTTGGCTGGCTCAGGCTTATTGTTAAGCAAGCACTGAGAAAGTCCATTAATTTAATGGTGTTTTATTATGTGTTCAGGTGCAGCTTAATTTACAAGTTTTCCTTTCAAAATCATTTGGCCATTAAAGCTGCATAATCTTGAGAGATTTCAAAGACACATAATTGATAAATGTTTTTTTTCCCCTCACACATTATCTCTCACGTTTATTCAGGGAAAGTGAAACAGTTTTATAATTTGCACAAAGGTTTGGAGTATCTGGCCTCCTATGCTTTACTTCTTATGAAGGATGATGCCATCTCAGAAGCCACTAATGAGGAGGATTTGAAGCTTGAGGGCAGAGAACTCTGTTCCAGGTTCTAATTCTCTTGCTAGCAAGATGGAGCCAGAGACTCGGGGCACCAAAAGGGTTACTTTGCACCCAGACAGGCAATTGATAGTTGACTAGACAGTTAAGTTGTGAAAAAAGCAGATATTGTCTTTGTAAATTTCTATTCCTCATTTCTCCTTTCTAACTTACTACTCCCTTTTTATGGTCTCTCCACCTTTTAAGATGCTCCACCCAGTCCTGCTCTTTGAAGAGTACCCCAACTAACTGGTTCTCAAATTTGACTGCAAGTTAGAATCATTTGGGGATCTTTTAACTGTTTAGTTGCATATCAGATCAATTATATTAGAACCTCAGAGGGAGGGGTATAGGCATCAGCATTTTTTTAAAGAGCTCCTGAGATAATTCCAATATGCAGACAAGGTTGAGACCAGCTGGTCTGGACCAGTAGTTTTCTAAGAGTGGTCTGTGAGTCACAGAATCTCCTACGGTATTTGTGGAAAATGGAGACTCTTGGGCACAGAAGCTCTATAGGCACCAAATCTCAGGGCAGGATCTAAAAATTTTATATTTTAACAAGTTCCTCAGGTGATTCATAAGCACCCTAAATCCTGAAAATCACTCCTAAACCTTTCACTAATTCATCTGTTTCTCATGATATGACAATTTTTACTCTCCTTTGGCCATACTAGTGTTTTAATTTCTCAAAAATAAAAAGTTTTTTTCATTCCCTGTACCTTTGAATATTTCTAAGTGTTGTTCGCTTGGAAAACACTTTCTCTCTCTTTGCCATTAGGGAATTGACAAAGATAACAATGACAAAGCTGTATTCCCCCAAAATCTTTTCAAAGTGCAAGTTTTTGGAGAGAAAACAGTAGGCATTGGAAGGTTATGATCCCCTCTTCCTGGAATAGTTTTGTTTAATAAGTTACTCAGCTGTCACTGGAAGTCATAGGGAGTTTGTCCTAGAGACAGTGGGAGAACAGCCAGTGGTTTTGATGTAAGAGAAGACTTAAGTGATGTCCCCTGGGTCAGATGCATTAAAGTGGGAGCTCTGAGCAGCCAGCAAGAGAAAGTTGTGCCAAGAGACACCTTTATGATATCCAGCAGGACCAGGAAGATGCAGCTCTTTGGGCCAGTGCCTAGGAGTGAGTGTCACAGGAAATAGAGGAATCAAGGGGGAGTGGGATAGAAAAAAGGCAAGGCTGGGTGCAGCCAAATGGAGAGCTGAGCCACTCTAGCTGCCTCAAATGAGTACTGATGATGGAAAAACATTAGGGGAAGGTTATTTTAATCTCTCAAGTCTAGTGTAATTGGGAAAGTGTAATTTAATTTAAAGCGGGTTAAGGTAACTGTCTATTGCTTGTAGATCTTTTAAGACAACTTCTATTATTTTAAAATAGTATTTCTCAAACTTAAATGTGCATACAAATTAACTGGGAAGCTTGTTAAAATGCAGATTCTGATTCAGTAAGTCTGGGGTGAAGAGTGAGACTGCATTTCTAACCAGCCTCCAGGTGACACTAGCCTGAGAACCACACTTAGAGCAAGGAGGTTTGAACATTTGGGACTCATGATGGTGGGCCTGTGGGACAGTCAAGTCCAGAAATGTCTACTAAGCCAGCAACTTTGGTGTTAGATTACATATAACTTTAGAATAAAATTCTTTTGTGCATTCGAATCCTCTAAATGTTACTATTCCAAAAATTATTTATGATAGCTATTAATCAAAATACTTGTTTAAATAGAACTCTCCAATTTTGACATACCAGATAACATAAAAATTATTACCAGTTTGCCGACCTGTCCCTGAGTTGTTAATGGTGAGATAGTACATATTGAATAGACTATCTATGTGTTTGCACCACACATATTGTAGGTTATTAAAAATATGTAGACTTTAGACATGAGAAAACATTTACACAATTTAGGCACAGACTCAATTGTTAAACTCTGTCTTTCAGCAATGAGGAGAGAAGACACTGAGTATAGAATAGTCTTTGGCAGCTGAGAGTTTTACTGGAATTGAATTAGGAAACTGTCAAAGTGACTAGATTTCACAAGAAGATTAGTCAACACAGCTAATTTGTTTTGTGGTTTCTGGATCATGAGGCTGGCAGAGATGTGCTGGGCAAAACAGTGTCAAGTTCACTAAGAGAGCATTGCCAGCATTTAATCTAAGTAACTAAAGATTAGAACAGACTTGCAAATGTGTCACCCAGACTTAATTTTTCTCCTGAGCTTCCAAACTTTATTTACAAATTTATTATGGCATCTATCACATTCTACTTTTTATTACATTGTAAATGTGTATGCATATTATCACCTTGCTAATTAATATGTTTCTTTAGACAAAAAAATGGAGACGCTGGGATTAGCTGAAGGGTCCATATCAGCTCAGGGTTCTTCGCCAAGTAATTTGAAGAAATTTAAGAGGAGGATCTGTTTTATTAGCCAATGTTCAATACCTTCATTAGAGCAGAAACTTGATAAATACTTGTCAAATTAAAATTAACACTCTGTGCACATATTATTAATTGTGGCCTTATTTGGTGAGGCAAACTATCTAAACATCTTAAATATCTATTTATTAGCCACTGGTTAAATACATTTTGGCATACACATAGAACAGAATACTAAGCACTTATTGAAAAAATCGAGGCAGGTCTATATGTACCAATATGCAACAATCTCCAAAATTCATTAAGTGTAAAAATGAGATGCAGAATGATGTGTATGCTGATTTGTAATAGAAGTGTTAGGTAGTTAAACAGAGATGAGCAACGGGGAACAATGGAACAAAAGGCCAGCCCAGAGCCCTCCCTGAAACACTCATTTCATAGTTATAAATCACTTCTCCACCCTGAGGAACAAAGGAATTAAGGGCCATAAACCAATAGCTGGTTAGTTCTGGCCACAAATGTGTGTGCCGTCAGTCTTCCCCTAACTTCTCTGTGACGTAGCCTCGTTGTACCATCATTATAATATCATGCCTATGCCTGGACGTTCATGAATTTAATTATAACAGACCGAATTTTGGGTAACTGCATGAGCAGTAGGCAGAGAGTTATGTAACAGCCAAATGTCAGTCAAAATGACCTCAGTTCCAGTTTTCTAGGACCACTTTTGTTATCCCTCCATTACTGCCCTAATATATTACAGACCCATTACAGATTATAGCTCTCACTGTAACCTGCCCCTCACTTGGAATGGATGGTATCTTTTTCTTTTTACCTCCCGAATTCCATGGGGCTGCAGCTTTCTTTGGTATGGCCCGTCTCCTTCTAAAATTACACTTTTAACAAACCTTACCTTTCCTAAATCTCACTGATTAGAAATTTTTTGCTGCATAAGAGAAAAGAACAGAGGTCTGCCTCTGGGCTACTGGGGCATAATGGATTTTATATCACCCCAATGATAACAGAAGTGTGTGTGTGTGTGCGTGTGTGTGTGTGTATGGGTGGGTGCGCGCATGTGCGCATAGAGAGTATTTCTAAAAAGATATAAAAAAATTGGTAACAGTAGTTGCTGACTAGGAGAGTAAAGTGTTAACTCAGAACATAGACCCTCCACATACTCAGAAGACTGATAGGTGCCTGGCCAGCAGTCAAGGAAGGCACTACACCAAGAGCTTTCAGCAATGCCTACTCCCATAGACGTTATCTGCTCCTGTAACCCAGCAGCCTATCTTGCTCCTATCCAAGAAGGTGGCTCTTCTCCCAATGAGATAACGCCTCCCTCTGCTTATGGGCATAAACAATTCTGCTTGCTCTTGGTCAACAGCTTTATTCCTGCAGCTTCAACCAGCTGCTGCTGAAGCTTCCCTGCCTTGTGAGTAATAAATGGCATTTCTCACTGATAGTCAGTTACCTTAACCAGCTTTAAAGTAAATTACACTTTCCCAATTACACTAGACTTGAGAGATTAAAATAACCTAGTCGTCCTGGTGGTTCTTCTGAAATATCCAAATCCAGGAGCAAATTCCAGGCCTGGAGTTCCTGCGTTCCAGAGGGGAACTAAGGAACTGAGACAAAGACAGTGGTGGGTTGATAAACTAGCTCTTGAGAGATTTAAAAATACACCCTATTTGTAGATTTTGATTATATCTGTGGTGTAAATCCTCCCCATCATGGGCAATTTCAAGTGAATGATGGTTTAACGATAATTAGCTCAAAAATTAGTTTCAGTGAGCTGATATGAGCTGGCTTCAAAGCAAACCACTAGACACAGTGAGAAAGTGGCCTACTTTCCATTGTAGACTTTTTGGTACAATCTTAATTTCTGATGCTATACCTGAATTATTTAAATGTAACAATAAATTTTTAAATTTAGAAAAATAATCATGCTTAGATTGCTATATTCCTTTACTTTTCTCATCCCCAAGAAGAGTCTTGCTTTTCCTTCCTTGAGGGTGCCTATTCTGCTATCCTGAACATGTTCAGGAGACTTATCAATGTAGTCTTGTTCAAAAATACACTTAATATTTGTAACCTCTTTATATGTAAGAAAGGCAGCTACCTCCTAAATGTAGAATCTGAAGGAATGTTCCAGCCAGAAAAGAGCCATCACCAAAAAGTTGCTGCTGAAGCCAGAACACACAACTTCAAACACAAAAGCCCAGCTTCCTCGCAGCTGTGTGGGATTGTGGTGCCACTGTAGGTCAGAATGTAGCCATGCCAAATAGATGCTTTTGTCACAACAGCCCACCTAAGAGAAAGATGGCTGCAGCAGAATTCATCAGCATACCCACCCCACTACCACCACCTCTGCCTGCCCAAGTGAGGCCGAGACTGGCTAGTGAGGAGACTACTGGCACTGACAACCTAAAAGATTCCTTCTCAAATCACTCTAAAAGCCATTTTGCATCAATCCCCAAGTCTGGCTTTTGTTCACAGCTGGGTTTGATGTGTTTCTGAGAATTTTGTCTCAACTTTAATTTTAGCCTCCTCTTTGTTGAACTAACTTCAACTTACTCTTCAATTTTCAGACAAATGATTTCTCCTTAGACTGTTTCCTTCGTTCTAAGGTCTAATCTCACCCTGCCTTATTAATCACTTACCACAGCTATCAGTTTGTTTAACATCTGTTCCCCCCTCCCCAGCTGAGCGTAATGTCCATCTCATTTATAAGCATATTCCCAAAACCTTTCACAGTACCTCGCACATATTAGGCACTCAATGTATGTTGGCTGAATGAATAAGTTATGAAACTTTCAAAGGACAACTAATATAAAGAACATTTTATTTGGAGACATCTTAAACAATATTTTTCCTTCATTTTCCATTAAGACAGAAACACTCTTCCGGGAGGCAGACAGAGAAGAATCACCTGAGGCAACATTAAGTATGGATTAAGACAAAGCTAACCACTTTGCATTCAGATGCTGCAGAAATACAGATTATGCCCTGAGAGAAAGCACATATCAGCTACCTGAGTCTACTGACAAGGAGAAGCTCCAAGGCAATGCATTTCAATTGCTTTGAAAAATGGGTAAGTTCCATTACATATCACCCACTAAGGAAGATACCTCACTGATGAGCACTTTCAGCATGATAAAATCTAGTGTTGGTTCACAATGCTCTGCTTTTTAATTTAGGTAGGTTTTTATGGAAATTCTATAATCTATTAGGTTGCTCAAATTTACACTGTTCCTCTGGTATTGTTTTGAAATTATTTAAATATCCAGTAAATTGGCTCTTTGTAAAGCAATTCAGTCAGCTCTTATCCATCTTGACATCTGAGTACTTATGGCTAAGTATGTGTGTATGTGTGTGAGTGTGTATGTGTGGGACGGTGTGAGGTGGAGGCTTTGTTTGTTGGCACTTATTGCCCCCTGGAAGTTTGGGGGTGGCTTCTACCATATCAAAGAAGTACACATTGCTAATATGGCCTGGCAGCAATCAGATACACTAAGATCTAAGAGCAAATGAAAGCAGAGCAGGATTGTTCCCAGTCACCAGTTATTTAGCATACCACAATAACTAGGTCTAGCATTAGGGCTAAATGGAGAGGTCACACCAAAGGATAGATGCTTTGTTACGTCTCCATGCTGTTCTCTTTTGGTTTGATGCTCAATTACACCCTCCTTGGATCTAACCAAGAATTAAGAATTTACCTGAAGGTATGAATATTCAAGATGTTAGATCTGGACTGAGCCCAAATCCTAGTATAGAAAACAGAAGGTTTCCTACTGTCTGGAAAAACAAAAAACAAAAAACAAAAACTGATAACGTGTGGGACCACAGTATGAGGAAAAGCTCTATATTGAGTTTTACTTCTGCAGATTACTAGAGACTGTTGGGACCCCAAAAGCCTGACTGATTTGTCAGATGCTCCAAATGGACCAGAGACAAGGAAGGCCTGCAGAAGTGGGCCATAGAGGAGGCATAGTTCTGCGAGATAGAGTGTACAAGACGGGGGAAAGAAAGAGCGGCTTGTTTCAGATCAAATGTTGACCTCCAGAAACAGGCTTTAGGACTGGATTTAATGATTCCTCCTGCTGGTTCTTACCTTAAACAATAATGCAGCCAAATTAAGCTAGTTTGAAAGGTTATGTTAAAATTAATAACACTGCAGCTTCTATGATTGACTAATGGCAGAAAGCAGAAACAGTGTCTGGAAAATAAGTTCTTGTTTTCTCTAGATTTTCAAAGAAGCAATAAATTCAATGGTAAAAAATATATATTTGTAAGACATTGGGTCTACTGCAAAGAATGAAGCAATTTTGTTAAATACCGGTGAGGCTACCAGTCTGAACAGGTATACTCTTTATGGATTTTGCATAATGTTCCTAAGTAGAGAACTTTGGAATGGCTTAAATCATTTCCATGCTTCTTGAGAGCATTTAGTGCTGAACAGTTAGGGATGAGTGTGCCACCTCCAGCTTCACCCTACTGGACCTTACACCCTCTTCATTCCTTTCCCCATGAGGCAAGCAAACACTGTCATGACCATTTTGGGGTTCACTTCAACCAGGTCTTCTGGAAGGGCATACACTCTGGCTCCAATTTTTCGAGCCATAGAGATAGCATACCTGAAAAGGAGTAAAGAGAAAGAATGAGAAGCCAGAGCAACAACAGTATCATAGTTATAGCCATTATATACACTATATACTACTATATACTATATACTACATTCTATACATAATACAGAACTCACTCCTGTTACAGCTAAAGCATTTTACTGGCATCCTCCCACTTTTCTGGGTAAATCTTGGCTTGACAAAACTTCTGACTTCAGACTTGCTATCTAGCTTACTAAATTTATAATTTGTTCTTAAAGGTCTTCCTGCCACTTTTGATGCCTACATCATGAGTATTGTCTGAGGCTGTATGGAGGTAGAAAAAGCCATTAAACTGAATAAGAATGAGGGCTAGGGAAAGTCTGCTGATTATATTTCAACTGCAGAAACCTATCTGCAAGGGAAAAAAAAGAAATGCATTTGTAACCTTATGCACAAATCCTTTTATTTCTTGTCAATTCTAACCCTTATACACATATACATATATTTATTTATGTTACTATACTATTAAAATAGCCAGAGTATTATATTATACATTTTTCACATTTTTGCTCTATTTATAGTTATATGAAGATACTTTTTATTAACTGTAATGTATTTTCAAATAAGATCACATTATTATCACCTGTCAGTTCTTCCATTCACTTCATTTATTATCTGGGAACTTCTTGAAATGACTATTCCAGAGATTTTCCATTCTACCCAAGACCTCATTACTCCCTCTGCTCCCCTAAAATAACTTTAGTCTTACTTTATAAATCAAATTAAATTAAGAATATTATGCTGTAGTAGTCCACCTTCTCCTTATCCATTTCTCAATCACTTGCTTTATATACACTATTCATAAAATAAAGTATATTTTTAATAATAAATTCTAAAGGAAAAATTGTTAAAAATTAGAAAATAGAGCTTTAAAAAACCACAATCTTGACAGCATAAGTGTTGTTTTAGGATTTTGTATAATTATTTTTACCCATTATTTAAGAAATTTTGTGTCTTGTCCTTATAGGATAGTGCTTAGGAGCCTGGGCCCTAAAGTCAGACTTTGAATCTTAGCAGAACCACTTAATAATTGTAAAAACTTGGGCAAGTTCCTTAAATCTAATCAAATCTCTCAAGTTCTTTTCAAGGTCTTTTTTTTTTTTTCTTTTAAATTCTAGGTCTTCATACATGCTCTTCTATCTACTTGGAGTATTCTTATTTCCTTCACCCATTTAGCTCCTTCTTACTTGTCCTTTCAATCTATCTCAGCATTGATGTTATTTTCTCTGCAAAGCTTCAGTTTTCTTCCTGTCCCCCTCATAGAGTCCCTATAGTCCCCCTTCCATACCATTCATCACACTCTATTTTAATTGCCATTTAATTATTTATATTCTCTCCATTAGACTGTGCTAAATATCAGCTCTATTTTCAGGAACACAGGTCTCAAATTAGGAACAGAGAGAAGGGTACTACTGAGGTTGATATATAAAAACCTTGTCACCTCTAAAAGATATGTCATCTATCCCTTAGCACCTCAGATTCTGACCTTATTTGGAAATAGGGTTGTTTAAGACATAATTAGTTAAGATAAGGTGATGCTTGAATAGTATTGGGCCCTAATCCAACATGACTGGTATCCTTATAAGAAAAGAGAAAGAGACAAAGATAAACACACAGAGGAAAGACTGCCATGTGAAGTCACACAGGGGAGAAGGGCATGTGAAGATGGGGTCAGAGATTAGAGTGATGCGTCTATAAGCCAAGGATTGCTGGCCAACACCAGAAGGCAGGAAAGAGGTGTGGGATAGATTCTTCCCCTCAGAAGCCTCAGAAGGAATCAAGTCTGCTGACACCTTGATCTTTGACTTGTAGCCTCCACACTGTGATAGAATAAATTTCTGTGAGGTTACCTTTTTTATGGTATTTTGTTATTGCAGCCTTAGGAAAGTAACACAACCTTCTCTGAGAAAAGGTGTCTTTCTAGAGTAGAGGTCAGCAAACTTCTTATAAAGGACCAGATAGTAAATATTTTAGACTTTGTAGGCTTTGTTACAACTATTCAACTCTGCTGTTGTAGCAGGGAAGCAGCTACATAAAATATATAAATAAATAAGCATGGCTCTGTTTCACTAAAACTTTATTTATAAAAACAGACAATAGGCCATATCTGGCTCACAGACTGTAGTCTGCTGACCCTCAGTAAAGAAAATGGCAGCTGCTTCCAAGCTGGTGAAGATCCTGTTCTTGAATCCCACCTTGCCTATTCATATTCATGGATATTCACAAATGGGTGTTTATATTCAGGCCTGCCATGTACAGACTTTATTTAGGAAGTCTCCTATAGATTATGGTTAGAAAATTAATTGTATGAAACTATAGGCTTGCTTATCAATTGGAAGAATATTCTTGTTTTTTGGTCTTGCTCCCTCTAACACTAGGAGGCTTAAACTATTATTGTATAATATCTAAAATAATAATAGGACACAATAAATCATGAGAAGAAAAAGCATTAATAGTGAAATTAAAGTGTTTGCACAAAGGCATGAGCAATAGACTTTATAGGTATCCAGTCACTGATTTGGTCCTTCCTTCCCTGACCTCAGGTTTATTTACATACTTCGCATTGTTGAGCTTCTCTTCATCATTCAGCCTTTCTGTCTTCAGAAGGTCATAGTTAATGGAACCAGTCTGAATGGCATCGATGAGATCCAGAACGGGCAAACTGGTACTAATCTTCGGGTCCTGCACAGAGAGAAAGGGTAGGTTTTATCAATATGCCCCAAGTTACTTCTATTTTGCTCAAGGAATGGGTGGTTCTTTCCTCTTAAATATGAAATAGATATATAGCATGGTCTGGAAAATGCCACAGTGTTGGACATGGTGTTTCAAGTTAACTGTAGTTACTGTAGAGGCATCAGAAGCTTTCTGGTGGCTTGTTAAGCAGAGAAAACCCTTTGTCTGCCAACATGCAGGGAGGGGGTCATTCTCAAATAGTGAGTGAATGAAAGAAAGCACAACTAGAAAAAAAGCATACAGTTTGAAATATATTGACTGTTTATGAGTAGAGGAAAGGATGATTTACAAGAGAAACCATCAGAAAGTAGAGACCAAAAATGTTAGGAAAAATGTTGCTTCATTTTGGGGGTGCATTTCAGAGGTAATGGGCAAGGATAGTGATAAGAATTCAGTTGGGCAGGAGCTTTGGTAGATGCTCCTTTCTTAGGGACCTCAAGAAAAGAAAAGAGTTCATAGGTCCAAGGAGATAGTGATGGCAATTATGTGATTAAATGCAATGACAGTAACTAATATTTGTTTGTGTCTCACAATTTGCTCAGCAATTTTAAGTAAGTTATCTCACTTGTCACCCAAAATGCAGACATTTAAATTTAATTTACAATGAGTAAAGGGAGTTTCTGAGGTTAAGTGACTTGTTGATGAGTGGTAGAGCTGGGATATTAACCCAGTTATTCCAACTTAAAATCCTGGGCATTTGTAAATATTTTCATGGTCAGACCTAGAGCTGTGAATGTTTCTAAAGTGTGATGTACATAATTCTGCACCATCTGTTCTCCTCTCTCCTGTGAATGTAGAGATGGAGAAGAAACTGCTTGTCTCCATCTGAGCACAGTCAAGTCCAAATACTTCATACCTTGAAGGTTCAAATCAAAATCAATTCCAAGCAAGAAACAAGGCACAAGATACCTGTAAGAAAGACACTACATCTCTAGCAGTGGTCCTCCATATAGGTAGAAAAATATTTTTTAAAATATAATGGTTTCATTTTTATTTAAAGTTGAAATCAAAATATAATCATAATCTAATTCCACCATTATCCTGAGTATCTATCTCCACAGAAACTTTTGGTGAAGAAATACAAGGGTAGCAAAATGCAGGTATTTGCGTTGCACCTTCTTTCCTACTTTCTGTCCATAATCTTGTAAAGGTACTGACAGGCAGAGAAATGGCCTGCATCTGGAAGCATTCATAGATGGGGGAGTGGGGGACACAAGAAATGTTCCCACTATGATTAATCAAGAGTGGGCTGTGTTCTTTTTTTTTTTTAAGAGTTTCACTTAAAAGCAATGTGGTCTTTTTTACTTAATTCTGAAATGATGTAGTGAGAAGGCAGGAGAAAGCACAGAGTGGGACAAGAAACAAAAGAATTCACCAAAGGTGAAAATACCCCAGAAGCTTTAAGGGAATATAAAAGGATTCAGGGGCAGCTAGTTACAGAAAGATGCACCCCTGGGCTATTTAACTAGCCATTTCATAGTAGAAGTTAAGTGACCTGTAGATATATTCTGTTCTATAACCTCATCTGCAGATAAAAGATGCTTTCTCCTCAATGATGGACCATCACCTGGAATCAATAGCCCTAACCTCAGAAGTTAACTTGAGCTCCAGTTTCTTCACTTATAAAATGAAGAAAACAGTAAAGCTGACTTCACAATGTCTGTGAAGATGAAATGAGATATTACAAAAAAGGAGCCCCTGGTACCCAGAGTGCATTCCATGTGCCCTTTTCTGCTCTTTTCCTTCACCTTTCCAAATATCTTCCTGGAAAGAACTTGCTTATGTCTGTCACCAGCCTTTGCTCCTATGCCTGCTCAGCAATCTAGACTGAATGGTAAACTGGAAGGGGAATAGAGGTAGCTGTTATCTGTGATGAGTTCACTAGGAATGGGCACTGCTTGAAGAGCCCAACTCAAAGATACCTTCTGCCCTTTTTGAAGAGATTTTAATTTTTTCTTGGTTTTAGAGCAGAAGGTGGATATTGTAAAATGCCTCACCAACCCTGGTAATACAACTCTGAAGGGGTTCCTTCCCCCAATCTTGACCTTTAAACCACAAAAATGTAGTTAAGATGGCATAAACATTATAATATGGATCAAGTGCACAGATCCCTTGCGGAAGGATCCAGTTAATGTATAAAACATGAGCTAAGAAATTTAATATAAGGTAATGCTATTATTAATAAAAATGGGATTTGAATATAAGTATACAACTGCTTTTTCTCAGAAAACACCAAATGAGAGATCTTTTAGCATTTTTTATTTCACCATCATAATGTAAGCAATCTGAATCATGGGCCTGTACATATGTAAAAGATGTTATCATATTTTATGGTACTTTGGAAGAACAATGCCTGAAATGGTATGTAAAAATTGATGGTTTTTAAAAATTAATTATTACAAGAAAAAGTGAAAAGAAATTTGTCAATGAAATTGTTAGGTAGTTAGACAGAAATGAGCAACGGAGGGATAAAGGAACAAAGGGCCAGCCCAGAGATCTCCCTTAAACACTCATTTATGGTTATAAATCACTCTTGCATTCTGAGGAACAAAAGAATGAAGGATCATAAACCAATAGCTGGTTAAATTTGGCCACAAGCACCTGTGCCATCAGTCCTCCCTTAACTTCCCTGTGACGTAGCCTCATTATACCATCTTTAAAATATCATGCCCATGCCTGTAAGCCCATGAATCTAATTATAACAGGTTGAATTCTGGGTAACTGCATGAACAGTAGGCAGAGTTATATAACAGCAAAATGTTAATCAAAATGACCTCATGTGCCAATCACCTAGGAACATCTTTGTAACACCCCCAGCATTGCACTAATATAATACAGACCTCCCCACTTCCATGAGGTTATAGCCCTTATTGTAACCCACTCTTCGCTTGGAGTATGCTTTAATCATGCCTTTTGTTTCCATGTGGTAATAGCCACATAGATGCTTCTTCCTTAAAATGTACTTCTAATAAATCTTAGCTTTCCTAAATCTCACTGACCTGTAATTCTTTGCTGTGTTGGTCAAAAGAACTGGGGACTCCCAGTGTTATCAGGGCAATTCTGGAGTTCAGATCAACCCAAATGGTAACAAAACAGCTTATGAACATCAAAACAATAATGCGTCATTCAAGTGAAATCAAAACTGGATGGGGAGCCTCAAATCCCTTACACTAAAGTTCACTTTAAAATGTATATATAGAGATGACAACAACTTTAAGCATAGATCTCAGGTGGCCATACCAGTAGACTAAGAATTTTACCTTGAAACTAGAGATAGATGAACTTTTCCCTGCTTCCTTCAATGTTTCATTCACCCAGTTGATAATAATGTCATCATTGACCTTCTGCCCACCTCCAATTTCTTCCAGAATATTCAATGTGTACCTGAACAAAATAAAAAATAATTACTGAAGAAAAGTCGCTGAAGAATTCAATATCACAGAGAGCAGCAAAGGGTAGAAAATGTTATTTTCTTTCTAGGTATGTCCCAGGAGACAGCCTGGTCACAATATTTTAATGGAGGAGAGAAAAAAAAAATATATATATATATATATACACACACATTAGTTCCTTTTAGAATGACTTAAAATGTAACTTTATGGTTGTTAGAGTGAGATGCAGAGAAAATACCTTCTTTTAAGCAGTAATTGCTCTGGGTAGGAAGAGAAAGCAGATGAAAAAGAAGCAAGGGAAGGAAAGTGAACCAAAAGATTTGAACCAGCCATGCTTTTCTTAAAGGACCATAAAAATCAAGGAATAATTCAATATTAGAAAAGCCCAAATAGCCAATGTATTGAAGGAAAAATATAAGATATTTTCCTTCTTATATCATAAAAACAGAATATTAGGAATACCTCACACTGAAGGTCACTTTAAATAGAAACCAAAGTTAATCTCCAGTCTGAGAGTAAGAATTACTTTAGATACATACTGTTTCTGGGACCTGGGTTGGAAAACATTTATTAAGAAGATGCTTCAAGCTCTTAAAATTTCATGGAACAGAGAAGTCTCACCATTCCATAAAGCTAATCCCTCTGAAAGGGGAAATACACAAAGAAAGCCAAGCAGTTGAGCAGGTTTGTTGGCCACAAGTTTTAGTCCAATAAACCCCAAAAAGACATTCAGGGCTAGGGTTTTAGTGTCCTGCTGTTCACTCTGAAACTCAAGTACCCTGCCATTGAGTATCATCTGGAGGGAGGGCCTACCTAAATGAGGTCATCTTCCAGTTGGGTGCCCAGTATTCTGCTTACAAAATCCATTGAGTATTCTCTTTTAGTTACTGTTTCTATGAAAAACACAATTCTCCCATAATTTTTCACATGGGTTTCAAGTTTAATCTCTGAAATGGGAATGATGCCCTGCTTCCTCCAGGTTATAGCACCTTCCCATTATTATAGGTGGGGAGGAAAAGGGCTCTGCAACTTTATCTGTATAAAAAAATCAGCAATCTGACATCAAAGTCCCCTTAATTATATATCCTCAGACTTCCTCAAATCAACTGGCTTCTCTTCATTCTGCCTTGCCTCCTCATAGAACTACCTTTCTAAAGTATAGTTCTAGTCATGTCATTTGAAGTGACTCTCTATGGCCCATAGAATACAGGTAAAATTCCTTAGATTGGTACATGAGGCCCTTCACAATCTGGCCTTAATATCTCTTTTCAGTAAAGCCCTGGTTTCCTATTCCCTCCTCTATTCCCAGCCTTATTCTCATGCCCCTCATAGACAAACACATCATATTTTAACCTCACAGAAACATAAGTAGCTCCTCTACCATACCATGCATGATCCTACCCCTGCCTCCTTGCCTCTGTGACTCACCTATGTCCTCTGGCAAACAATTTTTAATTCTTTGAACAATTCACAGTTCAAGCATCATTTTTTTCCCCAACCCATACAGTGTATTAATCTTGTTACACTTACTTCTAAATTGTTTCCCAGAACTTTTGGTGGAGTCTATGTGCATGTTTCTGTCTCTGCTCTCTTAGGTCATATCTATATATAGCCTGATAAAAACAAACTAAGTTTTATCTTCTAGCAGCTTCAGTAATCTCAGGACTTTATTCTCATTTCTCTTTGTCAAGAGTCCCAGCCTGCTTTGTTGACACTCTCAAGTAGACAGAAGCAGAACTTTCTGACCAACTTCTTATGCTAGGGAAAGAAATGGCACAGAGGAAAAGCTCACCTTTATACAAAAGTCTATCTTTGAAATTTTCTTTAAAAGCCACTAAAAGGCAAGGGAAAATGCAGAAAATTGTGTAGGCAGACAATGCATTCAGGGATCTGAGAACAGCCCTTCAACATGGCACAGAGTCCTGGTGAGCGCAAAATTGTCTTTCTGCCACCTCAAAGGAGATGCAGATGTTTAAAATAGAGTCAGATACCTGCTTATAAATACCATGGCAAAACAAAGAGAAGAAAAGATAGAATTAGGTTGGAGCTTCAACTCAAAGCACTAAATATAGAAATTGGCCTGTATCTACCTGCGATTTTCCTTGTGAAACATTCTAGTATCATCAAACATGTTTCGGGGCAACTGTGCTATTATTAAATGGAACCCACTAGCCAAGATGCCAGTATCACTTGTGTTTGCAAAATTGTGCTGTGCTGAAAGCCCTCTGTCAAAATGAAACAGCATCATGAGCCCTCATTCAACAATAGAGGATTGACGAAGTGTGCATGCGTGGTACCAGAGGGGATGTGGTCATTAACTTGTTTGCTTTCCTGACTTCCAATATTTGTTTTATTTAACATTTGAACCAGAAGGACAAATCTCAGTGTTTTGTTTTCAAAGACCAATCTCAAATTCATTGTTCACAACTCATTTGATTTGGGGAGAATCCCCTCATTTACCTGCTCAGACTCTGTTCACGTGCTGGAGTCTAACCACCATTGCTATCTGCCAGCAGCCTACTTGTTTCAGGCTTTCATCCCCAAATTTCTACACACACTATTTATATCAGCTTTTCAATTTGAGAACAATTTCTAAGCTACTAAAGGGAAAAGAGAAGTTTAAGCACACATCTCTCATTCGTTCTTAGGAAAAAAAATGACATGCCATTTATTGCCCAGATAATAACCAAATTATTAGCATATCTGTGCAATCCAGTGAAATAAATTCTAGCTAGAACTGGCTCTAAATTTAATAGGTTTGTTAATGTGTAGAATACAGAGGAAAAAAAGTTTCTTCTAGTGGCATTTGCAAAATCATCAGTTTATAGCCCTTAACAGTAATGTATTTCTCTCTCCCCTTTCTTACATGCTCAATTCTAATATAGTAAACACTCATGAGAAATATGACTTATTAACCAGGTGGCAACAGCAGCAGCAGCCCAATATACATATATATATATATATATATATATATATAAATATATATATACATATATATGTATATATATATACATATTATGTATATATTATATATATATAATATGTATATATATATCAGGCATAAAGTATTACTTTGGGACACATTTTTCATAAAATTTTTATAACAGATCATATTACAAGGTTATTTTTAGATACTATGAAATTCAAAATAGAATTGAGTTGGCCTCAGTTTTTCTAATCATTAAAAAAGAAAATATCAAAGATTATTTTATATTCAAATCAGTAACTCAACGTAGCTTTTGCAACTAAAAATACTTTTGCTTTGGTTTTTAACGCAATCAGTCTCAAAAGCCAGTCTGTTAAGAATTAAAAACACATGTGAAAGACAGTAGAGAATAGTTCAAAAATAGTTTCTGAAAATATACTGGTGAGAATGATCCTTAGGAATCTTAGGTAATGTTCTAGATACAAGAAGTAAAATAGAAGATAGAGTTGAAGTTTCTTTGGGTCTGGAGTTTTCTGTGCCAGCAGAGTTTTATGAGTCCAGCCTTCAATCTTCAAGGAGACCCCAGATTAGAAATAGGTAGCAGAGCACTATATTTAATAAAGCAAATGTGAAATGGGTAGTGAAATCTATTATAATCACTTCTGAGTATCCTACAGCACCTAGAAACATTGAAATAATTACTTGGAGGACCATTATAAATATAAAGATCTGCAAATGGTGGCCTGGGAATAAAGCCGATGTGTCACTACCATTATCTTGTTAGACATAAGACAATGTGACACATGGTTTCTGGAGCTTACTTCCAGGTAGAAAAATGAATTCAGTCACACTAACATAGGTTCTAATTAAGTGATGTAAGACTTCTGCCTCATCAGAACTATCAGTAAAAGAGGAAAGAGCAAAGCATTTTAAAATGAATGATTTTATACTTATAGATTTGTTCTCTAAAATTCTTCTAAAACTACTTTTGTACCAAAAATTGTTTATTTTTCTTACAATTTATTTTCTATTTGTATATCTTACTATATTCCACTATTTTTTAATAATATCATCATATAGCTCTCATATTAATTGAGTTTATATTCAGCTCTAAAACCTATCTAAAGTTTTCCTTTAAAGAACTAGCAGAAAATTCTGCTCCTGGCCATGATGGAATAATAAAGACGAGATTTACCCTTCTGCCTTAAACACCTAATATGCAATAAAAAAACACATAAAATAATGTTGTTTAGACATTGGACAACTGGAAGTGCAAAACAGTCATGCTGAAAGAAGGAAAACAAATGTGGTGAGCCCTAAAATTGTCTGAGCTGTAGTGCAGGGAGAGAGAGCCCAAACAGAACATGGCAGTTCCCCTGAGTCGAAGGAAAGGATTGAGAACTCAAGGAAGCCAAGGTGCCTAGAATTTGTGAGCCAGAAGACCTGAGGAGGGAGCTGCCTATAAAGGATAGAGTCATCTAGAAAGAATACTTTAGAGATTTTCAGAGGGTTTGCCTCAAGTCATTAGCTGAGTACTCTCAGTGAATGCATGCAGTGCCAGAGGCCAGAAAAAGAACTGTCATAAATTAATGAGCACAACAATAGTTGAAGCTCACATAGGGCTAGAAATAGTTCAGTTTTCACCAGCTGGAGTGGAAGAACATTATGATACATAGAGCGTCAAGTAAAGTACTCAGAAGAGATAATCTGAGTTTTGAGATACAAAATTAGCTCAAGACTAATTAAGATTTTAAGTAATCCTCAAAAGGATCCCCCATGTTTAAGTAACATAACTACATCCCAGGACAAAATTCAAGAATATTTAAAGAAAAACGGAAATATCCAGTACACATCAAGGTAAAACTTACAATATCTTACATACAATAAAAATTAGGATGCATGTAAAGAAGTAGCGAAACAAAACCCATAATGAGGATAAAAAACAATTAATAGAAACAGGCCTATTATGTAATTATGTTCTATATATGCAAGAAGGTGGAGGAAAAAGCTATGGGAGATGTTGAAAAGACCCAAATCAAATTTTTATGCATGAAAGTATAATGTCTGAGATAAACATTATATATACTGGATGGGATTGATGGATGATTAGACACTGCAGAAGAGAGTGGTGAATTTGAATACAAAGCAATGTAAATTATGCAAAATGCAACGCTTAGAGAAAAAGCATAACACATGGAGGAGAAAAATAAATAGAGCATCAGTGAAATCTGAAGCAACTTCAAGTAACCAAATATGTGTGTACCTGAAATCTTCCCCCAAACAGGAATAAGTACAGAAGACATATTTGAAGAAATTAAGTTAAAATTACTTTAACTTTTATGAAAACTATAAACCCATGGATGCATAACAAACATCAACCATGAGAGACACCAAAACACACTATAATCAAATTACTTAAAATAAGTGATAAAGAGAAATCTTAAAAGAAGCCCAAGGAAAAAGGCATATTACATACAGAAGAACAAAGATAAGAATGACAACAGATTTATCATGGAAAAAAATAGAAGCCAAAAGCTAGTAAACACTATCTTTGAGAAAAAAATTATCAGCCTAGAATTCTAGGTTGATAATACTAATACTACTCAATAAAAAGCCATTCCCCTGAGTTGCATTACCTTCTCATTAACTGCCAAATCAAGGCCAATGTTAGAGTGCGGTTTCCTTCATTGAGATCTTGTCCACCAATGCCAACCAGTGAAAATTTAGCTTGATTCTTCCCCAACTCCACTGCATAGTTACAATTCTCAAGCTGTTAATGAGGAAGGACAACAATCTAATGTCATCATCTCAATGGTAATAAATACCAGATAAAATAAGAATAGAAATAAAGACTCAAAATGAAATAAATATGGTCAAATTGAATGCTCTCTCAAGTCTCACATGGTTCTGAAATTATAGGATTCTAAATTAGTGAAAGAAATTTCCATCTTTTCTTAAATAGAACCTCTCATTTCTACTAAAAACTATTCACAATGTCCTCTTAAATACAAAACCAAAATGAATTCATCATTATGAACATTTTCATGGCTATATTACACTACATAGATAGAAAGCCACACTCAGTTACCTGTTCATAATATTCCTAAAAAGCTGAATTCATAGAGATATGATATGGAAAATCTGAATTCTCTATCCTATATGTACATAGTGAACTGACATGTGGGATAGGTATTTCTGTGGTTAGATCATTGAGTCACAGAGATGAGAAGTGGTGGGAAATGTCTGTGCCAACTCTGTTGCTACTTTTATAAAACAATGTGTTCTCACTGTGTTGACATTAGACAAACTATTTGTATGAGTCAAACTGTCAGTACAAAGCTCCAGTTCTTCAGAAAATTAGAATGAGGATCCTGCTGGGGAAAAAGCAACCCTGCTTGTTCTAATTATGTTAACTGAAATTTTCACATCACATTGTTTCAAGACCTCTGATGTGAAATTATATATAAGTAATCAACAGAAATAATGGACTTGCTTTAATAAAACTATTCAGGTTTCTGATTGCTCTACTATAATTTAACTCCTAGATAAACATTATTTATCTAAGTTTGGCCTCCTGATAAAGTATGCACAGGGTGGTCTTGCAGGCTTATAACTTTGCCTAACTACTGGAATATCAGAAGAGTCATTATTTACCTTCTTCATATTGCCTCCCAGTTTGGGGTATGGTGGTTTGTTTACTCTGTTCCAATCAACAGGGACTTTAATCTTTTCGTAGAGCTGGAAGATGACCAGGGCATCCGATAAATCACTGAACAAAAACAAACACAAAAGAATTCTCAGGTTGCCAACATGGATAAAGGGCCTATAGTGGGCCAGGAACTTCTTTATATACTAGCTCAAGGAACGTTCACAACTTGGCAAAATTGATATTAGTAGCTCCATCTTTTGAGGTGAAAAAACTCTGACTCAGACATTGATGATACTTACTTGAGGTATCCTCCCAGGACTCCCACCACGCCATCAGCCAAAACACATTGCATTCAGGGAAAGAAACATGACTCTAACAAATGGTATAGGAAATCATCACAAACTTAACATTTATTGTTTTGCCTGCTTGTGAGCAGATTATATAGGCTGGTAACATGTAGTACATTTGTCCTTTTGTTGGGTTATGATTTTATACTAAACATAGAGCAAGATTGGTGTATGAAAGTGAGTTTCTCAGCTGAACATCCAACATCCGCAGGCCAGTTTGGCACTTTTCCCCTTTCTCATCAAGGTACACACATTTTGTGAAGAGAATTGCACACCATAGCAGTATTTGGAATCCTGGGAATCTTTCAAGGTCTTGGTGTCTCACATTAATCCCCAAATAAGTCCTCAAATATTCTTACCTGTATAAATGATTGACTCGAGGGTTAACACCCAGGGAATTCATCCAGTTCCTAAATGTTCGTTCTTCCCTTGTCTCACCTAAATTAATAAAGACTGGTTATCTTTCAGGCCCCTAGAAAAATATGTCTTATCAAAGTTTAAGTAAAGAAGCTGTAATAAAAACGGAAGTAGAATGAAAACACCCTAATGAATTTAGATGAGGGTTGCTACTCTATGTTAAATTTTTTCCATTTCGATAGAAGAAGTATTTCTATGGCATCTTTTAGAAGTATACAAGATCCTATGTAGGGAAACTGTTCAGAGTTGGCCCTCAAAGGCTTACATTCTTTCTGAAAAAACAAGACTTTTAGGCATCAAAGAGGGATCATGCAAGCTTGAGGGCTAACATATGAAGTAGATACATTTGCTATTTGAGTTGAGATGGGGAAGAGAATAGTATGGGCTAAATTTGGAAGGAGTGGAATTTGAGCTTCACCTTATAGGGCCAGTAAAACCTGGATAGTAAAGAGGAAAGGGGAGAGGATTTGGGGGAATGGTAAGGGATGAGAGTAGGAGATAGCATAAATATGAACACAATGAGAGGGATAGGCAAGGTCTTATTAAAACCATTAGGAACTGACTTTTCAGGCACCTGTGTGGCACAGTACATGGAGATAAGGCTATCTAGTGGCTGGAACCAGAATCAGGGATCTTTGGGTGTGAGGTAGCAGATTTGGGTTAATATATTAGATAATGTCAGTCATTATTATTTTTTTATTACTATAATAAGTTCTTGAGCGAGGTAAGAGATATAATGAAAGTAGTATTGTTATGTTCCTGGCAGCAGTCTACAGAACTACTAGAAGGCAATATGCATTTAAAGTAAACCTGCGGAGAGGATAGTGTTTGACACTACTACACTGGCACATTCAAACACTTGATGAATGGAGGAGTAGGCCCCTAAGACCTATTGAAATATTTGGTGTATGATTTAATAAGAGTCCAGAAGAGCAGAAAGGAAAACTAACAGTCGAAAAGCAATTATGCAGGAAGAATTATTAGTATTTGCTGATTCAATACATTTAAGGGTAAAGGAGAGGAAGATATCAAAGTAAAACCCAGAGTTTTGGTGACTGAAAGAAGAAGTGATATGATTAATGGAAATGGAGACTTTTAATGAAGAGCTGATGAGAGGGGGAGTATAGAAGAAAGACAATGTGGGGAGGAAAAATAATCAATTCTATTTTGTTTATGCTGAATTTCAAGTGATTGCAAAAGATCCAAAGGGGGATGTTCTAGAGTCAGCTGGACATGGGTGATTAGTAGGCTTGATAAATGTATTTGGAATCAATAAAATGCATGAACCCCTGACCACAATTTATCAAATGATTCACATGTAGCAGTACTGGAATACAGATTGATTTTGTATTTCCAGATAGAATAAAGCATTGCAGAAAAGGATCAACCAATACTTTAACCTAGATTTCCTTTCTTTGGTGATATTCATTTAATATTAATTTTGTTTTGATTTTTTTGTTTTAAGATTGGGACTAATTCATGAAGAAGAAAAAAGAGTAAACATCTCTGGCAATTTTACCTGTTAGAAACTGACTAAAGCTATATGCTTTTTATTCAATCTTAGGACACTAAACCCCCATATATAATGGTCAGGGATTCTGCCTCATAATATGATTGTGTGCCTCCCATAATCTAAATCAAAGAAATAAAAAACCCTAAAACCTTAGTAAGCACCTTCTAGCATAATTAAATATTAGTTTTAGATGATGGCTGTAATTTCTTGCCTCTAGAAATTAATACTCAGTCCATTAAGTACATAAATTAGGTTTTTGGAACTTAGGATTTATTTCAGCTGATAATTAAATGCATTGTCTTTCCTAAAACAATTCTGATAATGGATGAAGCCCTTTGTATTATGGAGGTGATATAATAGTACTTGATTATTCCTGCTTGGGGGTAATTGACCTGATTAATCTATTTATTATTTTTGTTATGTATCAGAGAATTGATGACCTGTTTGCAAATCTTCCCTGACATGTGAAGGGTTTATATTTGTCTAGCAGGTGATTTTGGATTGCCTAGAATTGCAAATATCTTTCTAAACTCTTAATCGACTGACTTCCAGTTACCTTCAAGAGCACCCAAGTCGATGTCCTGGTTCTCTGGTTTATGCAGGGCAGGATATCTATTAAAGAGGTTGGCAATAAAAGCCAAGTTCAACTTGGGGTTCCCTCGGACAACATCTGTGGCTGTGACAAACTGTCTGCAGCCCAGCCTCTCTGCTTGCTGCAACATACATTCTGCCCTCTGGATGTCATCCTTCTCCTGCAACAAAAAAAGACATGTCAAGGCTGGGTCAGGGTTCTTCATGCACAAAGTAGACGTGGATAACATAAAAAGAAATGAAAATATTATCAAAACCCTTAGTATTTAATCTCAAATAGACAATAATAGCTATTATTACTTATATTAGCCTCAACCAAAGTCAGAAAGTCACAAATAAAAGGAATCTCATAAATTAAGAATCCCATCTCTATATAGAACCATTTCAGATAAATGGTTGGTTGTTCTATTTTTAAAGATATTCAGTAGATTCTACAATTTATTATTTAAGTGTGTCTTAATTATTTTCAACCATTAAGCTTCATATTATTTCTTGCCAGACTTCATGATTGTTGTCTACCCAAAATGTTTATTTATTAAGTAATAAATTATATTCCTATTTTCAGTTCATCAAAGATATTTACATCTGCCAATAAGAACTTCTGATTAGTATAACCATCTTTCCCACACTGAGCTGGTATACTGGCAACTCAAAAAATTTTGAGTTGTTTAAGCCTCATATTGTCATTAATAAGCATATAATATCAATTTGGCTTTTGCAAACTTCAGATTGAGAAAAATTCGCTGAACATTAAAAACCTTTTCAAGTAATTAGCTCTAGAGAATCTCCAGTCATTTGTAAAAAGACTCTTAGAAAATAAAAGTTTTGTTGAATTATGGTCCACAGTTCTTAGAGTGCTTAAGAGCCTATGACTTTAAACTACAATTATTTCTTAATATGATGCTTTACTAGGTAACACTATACATTATACATTTCATGAGATTTACTTCTCATTCAGGAACGAGTTAACTTTAATATGAATTTCTTGGCTTTAACTCTAATGAGGCACAAAAATGGGTAAGGCAATATCTCAAGATCAATATTAAAGTGGTAGCAAAACTAAAATTTTAACATTCAGACCTACATTGTACCATTTTTAAGAATGCTCAAACCAGACACTTCTAAGAACTCATATGATTCTGCCCAGTCCTTTTCTCTCAATCCCCTAGGTGAATTTTGGAGCCATCCTAAATTTAATCCTTGCTGTTTTAGATATTGGCTCTTTGGCCATGAGATAATTACTAGATTCTCTGACCTTCAGTTTTCTCAACTATGTTTAACACCTTAGTGATATTTGCATGGATTAGAGACTGTTCATGCAACATGCCTCCTATAGTACCAGGCACACTGGAGGAACTCAGCAAGTGGGGATTTCTCTTTTTATTATTACTTGAGGAAAAGAGCCTCAGCTTTGGATCAAATAACTTCCAATAATCTGTCATATGATTTTGGACATGTTAATTAACCCTTCTGAGTCTCAGTTTTTTCCATCACTTAAAGTGAGAATTTATTTATTTGTATAAATACCCCATCTATTTCCAGAAATAATACTCAGGTTCCTAAAATTGAAATAGCAATCCTTCTTGGTGCTGTAGAGCCTATTACATGATGGGACATACAAGAAGTACCTAGCATGGTGTATGGGCATTCTTACCAACTTAGTTTCTTCCTTTCCTTAATGTTCATTTCCAGATTTAATTTCCTATAATTATGATCCAAAACTGTTAATAGTTTTTAATAGTATAGTTTCAACAGGGCTTTAAGCAGAGATGTTCAATCCTGAAACCCCAGAAGCAAGGTCTTATAGATCAATAGAGCTGCCAACACAGAAGTTCTCTAAACATAACTTGGAACATGGCCTTACCCTTAGTCCTGACATGTCAATAACAACAGCAGGAATACCCTCTTCATCTCCTTTTGGAGCCACCTGTTCAAGCAGGTGGTAATAAGCTTTTGAGTCCTATGAGAAATTAAGAAGTTACAATTTCAGATTACATACTTAGGATAACAATAATTTCCCCAAAGCAAATATTTCATTTCTTATTCGACTATCATTCAAGAATGCAACTTAATTAACAACACTGGAAATATTCACTAATTTTCATTTTCTGATTGTCTATCTTCTTATTTGCCTTCCTTTTTAAAAATGAGTATAACAATTAAATATATAGGACAGACACAAAAGGCAACCCAAAGATGCAAATATTATTCTGTTGTCCTTAAGGGAGAAAAACAATTTACTTACATGTAATAAATTGTATGCGGGAAAATATATATTTTTATATTGCTATAGAAGTCAGTCAGCTAAGGTTTAATTTCTTTAAAAGTGACAGAAAAAGGAAGCAGAAGTTTAAAGCAGAGTTTAAAAGTACATTTAAATGGAACAACAGCAAAATATTTTTAATAAGCAGTCTTTACATAAAAGGAGAGAGAGATTAAGATGCACTTTAAGATGACAAGTGCATGTAATGTTTATCTAGAAGCTGGAAAATGTGGTTAAGTTTAATTATAGCAGATTGGGTATAGATACTGAATTCTTATGTTTTCTTAGATTCTGAAAATATACTTATTGACAAAAAGAATTTTCAGAATCATAGTCTTAAAATTATAAATGTATTCTCATTCAATGAAAGCATGCAAATTTTCAAGTAATTTATTTAAACTATATAAAGCAATTTTATTTATCTTAAAGACTGAAAAATCAGCTGTTGGCATATATATATATTATATTATATGTTGGCATATATATATTTATACATACATACATACACACACACACACTATATATATATATATATTTTAAACTAGGCAGGGCCTGGGAAAAGCAGAAGTATGCTTACCACCAGTGACAATAAAAAGATGAAAACAAGAAAATGCCAGCCATTGATGTTACACTTGAGGAAAACAAGTTTCGAGTTTTGTCTCTTTTATTTCTGCCTTCCCCTCCTCTTACTTTTCATTGTAGCTATTTAAAAGTCACTGAAAGTTCTATGAAGGTGTTAGGCACGAATACAATCTGCCTACCACGTGTTACATCTGTTTAGCCTTGCTAAGAGTTGCCTCATTTGATCTGATCCTAAGAAATATTTCTCATTTGCTCTAGTGTGGGCATTCTTACCAACTTTGCTGATGGTGCAATTTAAGGATATCTCCCAAAGCTGCCTATTGCTCAGACATACATGTAACATTGCTGACCCTGGTTGGGATGCTGCTGTTCCCTGTGAACAGGCACAACTTCTGTGTAAATGCTCAGCTTGCCAGTTCCCATCTCATACAGATAATACCCAAGTCCAAAATGGTTGTTATCCTAAATAACTTACACTTCAGTGATGGCAAGTCAGGAAAATTTATGGCTTAGATTAAGCAGCCTAATTTTGGCTGAAACAAGTTTAGAGCTTAACTCTTGAACACAAAGGGAGAGATGTTTTCCAGCTCCTATTAAATCCCAGTTTGGTCGGTGGTGCTAGAAGACCGTTAATACCAATGAAAGTGGTTAAAAAAAATGAATTTGGCTTTATTAGTTTAAGTCCTAAGGAACGGGAGACTTTACATTTAGAAGTTTCACTGTAATTGGCACCATACCTGACAGACACTGAATTCTAAAAGCCAAGGAGTCTGCAACAGGTGGAAGCTGTCACTCAAAAAATTATAAGCCTGGGTTGACTCCTGGTGAGTCATGTAAGCTTTCCTCTGACTTTCTTTAGAGAAAATTTCTTCAAGTTTTGAGAAAGTGGAGACTGAAATACTTTTATTCCAGCATCTCACACCTTTTCCTCCTCCAACATTCCTTACTGCACCTAAAACTCTTTCTATTTTAGTCCATCTGTCATCAATGTCAACAGCTGTTTCCTTTCACCTTGACATGGAACTTTTCAAAAAATGGAAAACCATAGTATATGCTCTCCTCAACCTTGCCCCTTTTGGATCTCTTCTTATGTCTTCTACATGTTCTCGGGTAAATTCTCATTGCAGATGGTTTTGATACATTATCTTGTATAAACAAAGGAAAACCTTTTAAGAAATTCATGCTGTTTTAGTGTGGTGGTCAAGTACATGAAAAATGAAGACCAACTGCTGGATTTGAATCCGGACTTTATCCCCAGCTATGTGAACTTGAACAAGTTACTTAAAATCTCTTCATCTCTGTTTCCTTACCTGTAAAATGAGAAAATAATAATCCTTATTTCAAAGGTTTGTTGTGAGGATTAATGAGTCAATACATATATAAAGCAGTTAGAACAGTACCTGGCATGCAATAGACACTGTTTGCTTAGTATCAATGTAATTAGAAGAATCCTCATTTAATTTCTTAAAGAAATCCTGATCTGATGGTTTCATTTATAAAATCAGAAGAGACATTACAATCCTACACATATTTGAAAAGCATTCTTATCTCTTACCCTCTATCTCACCCTTGTCCTTTCCTGATATTGAAACTCCAAGGGAGACCTATCTCTCTTTGTTGCCGTGCAGTCCCAAGATTTCAGACACATCTGCCTGTGGCCCAGTGCTAGCCCTGCACATGAACTTGAGAACAGCAGGGCCTCCAAAATAGCACCAGCTGCTCTCTAACTAACCCCAGAGCTCTGAAGAGACATAGCCCAATGCCTTTGTCTTTTCTCCATTGATTCCCAAATTCCCTTCTTTGCTGCAGTCAGTCATGTTCAAACTACAGTGCTCCTACCTTGATGTCAGTACTGAAGTTGCTGATTTTGCTGCAGCCTGAGTTTTCCAGGTGGTAATTAGCCCATCTCAGCAGGAGCTCCTCAGGAGAGAGTTTCATTAAATCCTCCAGACTCTCCCCTTCTCTCAGAAGAGCAATCAGAGCTAAGGAAGCACAAACAGACCAAAAAAAAAAATGAATGCAGGAGCTATTTCGGGGGATTAGTTATAACTTTCATTGAGCTCTGCTGGAAAGCCAAAAGTAGCTCTTTATCTTTCTGGGGTAGTATTTCCCATGGAGCAAATACTTTATTATTATTTCTTAAAAAGAGGTGCAGGCATCATAAGCTTATTTATTATCCCTATTTTTCAGATGGCAAAGAAAAGGCACCAATGAATCTCAATCCTGTGCCAAAGAATATGGTAGCATAGCCACAGAAATAACCAAGACTTTGGCTCAGAATGCTCCACTGGATCTGTCAGATTACATTTCATGAGATGACAACATTTTTGCTTTTAAAACATCAGTTTTGTAATAACAATGCCTTCTTGTCTATTCCCATAGGTGTCTTATATTTCAATGTTTACCTGCATAATTGTAGCATCTCAAAAAGTACAATCGACTCTTTCCTCTATGTTTCCCAGGTGAATAAACATTTCTTGCTCAGCTAGAAGGTTTAAATTTAGCTGAGGTCATTATTCGCAAATCAATAGCCTTTCTCACAGGTTTTGAGTTCTCTGGGGTTTTTAAAAATGTATTGGTTTTATATTATCCCAGGATTCTTTACTGGTTATTACAATTTAAATATTAAGTATATAATAATAATATATTGTACTTTATATATAAAGTATAAGGACTAGGATTTAGCTACAGATTTCATATTGGTAGGATCTGTACCTAAGAATCAGAAAGTAACATTGTGGTTTATATGATCTTACCAAGATCTGCTACTAAGGACAGGACTATAATTGTCTAAATGCAGATAGTATGCTGAGGGCAAACAGAAAAAGATTAATAATCACATATTTAGTTGAGAACTTTGAACCCTAAATATAATTTTCTATTGTCTTGGTGAGAAATAGAACAAGTTTCTCCTGATCTGTTGCTATCACTGCAATATATGAATTTAAATTGCTTCATAAAATACAAGTTGAACATAGACTTATTTGTTGTAAAGTGTCTAAAGGCCAAGTTAACTCAGAAAAACTCTTGATATTGGAGTTACAGAAAGCTAGACTGAGCTATAAGTTCAAAACATGCATTATTATTAGTCTGTAGTCTTAAGCTTTTGCTCTATTGTTTTTAAAAAATCTGGTTAGTATAGATAGAATTAGTTACAGTAAATAATGAATTCAATATAATTACAGTTTTCAAAAATCAAGGATTCTGAACTTGACTATTCTTGACATTTCCTCCTATAGCCAACACATGTGTTAATAAAAAGCCACACCATTAATAATATTTGAAGCTTTGCTTGTACCTTCATTTCTGCTGAGTTCAATGTCAGCAAACAACCCAATCTTGATGACTTGCCACAAAAGTCCTAGGACCAGGTAAGGCTTCCCCTCCTTTAAGTCCTCAGCCCCGATGTTAACCACATGGCACCCAATGGCTGAGGCAGAGTTCAGAGCCAGGTTCAAATTCTCCTGAAGGGGAAAAGTATGTATGTTTTGTTTTTTACTTTGCAAATGCCAAATGATGATTACTGATTGGCAGCAGCAACAATGTTTTGCTTCTGGAAAGTTCATAGGTCTAAACTCATGGTCTTCACTAGATTTTAACACTGAGAAAAAGCAATGGGCAATAATTGGAAAAGAAAATCCAATAACTCAGACACAGAGCTTATGCAATGCCTAGTCAGTCAAACCAGAACCCTGAGGTGAAGGGCCATCCTGATCAGGATGAAGCAAATGAGTCTTACATGTTTCCATTTTGCTCTGTTTTAGAGCCTTCACACTCAACATATCCATTAGTTAGAAACCAAAGGGGCAGGACATGCCCTGATTGTTTTGTCACTGGCTGTCATAAATGACACAGTTGTTGATTATCGAGATCATAGAAGAGGGTAAGAAATAGCATTTTGACTTTTAGTTGGGTATTAAAAAATAAAAAAGATACAAATCAAATGCTTAGAAAAGATAGAGTGGTTCTTACTATGGCAATTTGTTGAGTATCTATAACTTCTAGGGACTCTGAATATACACACATCTACACAAACACACATACATGTGTATATACACATGCACATGTATGTAGATTATATGTTCTTATCACTAACAACAATGTATGTAATGTAACTCATACAGTTGAAATAGGGTCAATGAAATTTTCATTGACTCTATATACTATTCTTGGAGCCACAAAGGAGGAGATATCAGAGTTGGAGATATATAAAAGTTGGTTTTATGACAAATTAACAAAACAAAATACAGGTCACCAGTGAATTGGGAAGGTACCTATGAGAAGAGAGGGATTTTGCTCTAGTTAGAGCTCAAATGATGAGTGAAAAATACCATTTCTCCTTATAGAGGAGAGTACATTTAACATAAACATATTCATATAGATTTAATCATCACTGTTCTCTTTGGTTAATAATTCTATTTTAAAAGTACACAGGGTTGCTAAAATCCAAACAGAATGTAACATTGTTTATGATTTTAGAGGTAAGACATTGCTTCTCACCTATTGCAAGAGAATTACAATAATGTTAAAATACTGGAACATAGCATAGAAATACAATTTACTACTGGTTATTGTTTCAGTTGATCAACACATTGAAGGCATTGAAGCAAGTTATATTTATCATGCTGGTGGCTGTAGCCAATGGCACTGTGAAGGCTACCAGAGCACTTCCCGTTTCCTACCACCTTACTTCTTAGAAAGGCTTATCTCTTCACCTAAAATGCTGTGGGTTTGGCATCAACTCAAAGATAGACTGCTAGGGAAAGTTTGAGTTAAAACTTTAGCCTGTGTGAATTTTATTCATAAGTGGTCAAAAACAAACAAGTAATTCCCCATCTACTAATACCCCATTAACCTTCTCCACCTCCAATGCCCCCTACTTCATCCTTGTTATATTGATAGAAGATAAAACAGGAATGTGTTGCTCTATCCCCACTAGTTATAACATATCACCAGCCGAAAGCCTGGATTCTGAGAATAACATCTGAGTACCCATACAAGGCTGATTCAACTGTTATTGTGTTCATTCATTTCAAGAACAATCCTCTGTGAAGGTAACAGAAAGAAGACATACCTGAATGGTGAAAGGGGTGAGTTTCTTTTTATTGATTGTTCTTTCATCGATTGTGTCTGGCACTGATAGGTTGATCATTTTACTGAAGGAGATACAATTAGATTAAAGAAAGCAGGCTTCTGAATAACAGGACCCAGTAAGACTGAATTTAAATTCTAGTGATACCATAAGAAGACAAGATGGCAGCATATCTGTGCTACCCAGAGTTTAGATATAATCAGTTATGCAATTTTGACTAGATTCGAACTATCTGTGGGAATGATTAATGTTCTAAAGTCATACTAGTATACTGAGCCAAGAAGTAAAGACCCCACTTCATTCACTTATTGTAAAAGCTACGAATTTTCTTGGTTCCCTTAGCATATTAGGAAATTCTGGGTAGATAGCCGAAACAAATCCCCCAGTGAATACTTTACTTTCTCAGCCATAAGAATTGTCTCTCTATATAAAAGATCACTTTACACTTTTGAGCTCATATAATAATGCCTAAATTTCTATTTGACACCTGGTCAAACTCTATACCTTTAATTAATCACATGATAAAATGTTTCACATCTTCCTATAGTCATTGTTATCAGCACTTTAGAAATTTCACCCACTCAGGTACCTAAAACATTGATCGGACACCCAAAACAAGCATATATTGTTTATGAAAAACTGATTTTATCTAAATTAACACTGGTTTAACCTTTAATGGGGTATAAAAATTAAATTTTCTTAGGTCGCCTTCATCTTATTTTTTAAAAAGTTTTTAAAAATACAAAGAGACAACAAAATCAAAGAACAGTAAATGACTGTGACTATTTTTTTTAATGAGAAGAGAAATTGGTATTAACATTTTTCCTAACAATTTTAAAGCAATGTTTTCTTTTGTGTGGTTATTCTTTTAAGATGTATTTCTATAACTTATTATTAGTGTATACATATATTTAAATAAAAGTCATCTTACTGAGATATAGGTATTGCAGTAAAACAAACTCCTAAATCATCATTTGAAAAATATGAAACTGGAGAGAACTAGAAGCTCTTGGAGATGGTGGAGCACAAGGATGACTTAAAAAGTGTAAGATATCCCCTGCCATTGAACAGCATATAGTCTAATTACAAAAAAATAGAGATAAAATATCTGGACATAAAAAATTACATAACAGCCCAATGCAGAACATTATAATGGCTCCCAAAATATTACAAATAATATGAGCTATAAAAATTCAGTGAAGGAAGAAATCATTGGGGGTTGGGATAGACGACAAAATTATCCACAAGTTGATTTATATAGGAAGAGAGGGTGGGGAAAAGCATTCTTAATAAAGAAAAATAAAAGGCAAAGCCACAGTTGCAAGTTATAAGAAGACTGAGTAGGAAAGAGTGAGTAAGTTTGCTAATGCATTCCGTCATTCATGAAGCCATTCACTCAGTACCCTGGACTGGGTACCAGCATCAGAGGATTTTGTGAGGTAAAACTAGAAGGAGATTGATGGAAGGTCATGTGGTGGGTTGTGCACCAACCTAAGGAATCAGGACTTGATCATGTAGGCTAGGGATTTTATTTTATTTTATTTTATTTTATTTTATTTTATTTTATTTTATTTTATTTATTTTATTTTATTTTATTTTATTTTATTTTATTTATTTTATTTTATTTTATTTTATTTTATTTTATTTTTTAGCAGTTGAAACTTTGGAAAATTAACTCTAATAAATAAAATATCAAAAGCAGAATTTCTCTGGTCAAAGCTGAGAAGGTGGTGCTCAAAGTTTGCCCTTCAACTCTTGGGCCCACCTAAGACTGGGCATTTCAAGCCTTCTCACTAACACTATGTTTTATGATGACAAAGAAGTTGCTGAAGCAAAAGCCACAAAGGCATTTTTAAAGACAGCATTGTGAATTGACCAACTATGTTTTGAGGCCTCCCATGGAGTGAATAGATTCTTCCCTCAGTTGTATGTTTATATGCACCACTCACATATCTCTGTGCATAAAGACTTGTATTAGATTGCTCCAATTATCATACTGCTATCTTCCATCTACTCTCATGTAAGCCATGCTCCCATAAAGCAAACTGGTATATATTCCAAAAAATAGTTGCTTATGACCTTGCATTATTATATCTCTATGTTTGCCTTTGTCTTTCCTCCATACCAGAAATAGTAGTTTTACATGTCTCATTATAAGTTGCTCTTGAAATTAGTTTGCTCTCCTCAACCTGCCAAATAAAAGTCTTGAAAGCATTTCAGGACCAGCTGATCACTAAAGGTATTTGGTCTATCACAATTAATTGTTGATATTCCAGAAAATTCTAGGGAAACCTTTGGAAACAAAGAAGGAGGTTTTATTTACCAAAGGACAATGCCATCTCCAACAGCATTAAAAAGATCATTCGTGTTTGGATTCATTGGAATGACATGCCGACAATCAGGGTCATTTTCCAAGGCTTTGTTTATCCAATTGACAAAGGCATATTTCTCTTCCTCTGCAAGTAAATTATTAAAAGTAGACTTACATTCAAAGTAATATTCTGATATAAGCAAAATTATGCATGTGGATCTTAGATTCTCATGCCTAGGAGAGACATTGCAAGGTAATCTCATCAATTATCCTATCATCACACATTTATTGACATTTAAAAATCTCAGATGACTGGGGAAATAGGCACAGAATTTCTGTTCACTCCAAGTCGTAAAACATACAGCAAGCAGATTTAGAAGATACACACACATACACACACAGACACATACACACACACACACACACGTATATATGCAAATACACATTATATTTAGACAGAAATATATTATATCTATATTTATGTATGTAAACATATAAATAATAAAGATATTTTTCTTTAAGTTTACATAAAATTTAAATATAAATGTGGTCTAATTTTTTACAGGATAAAACTTAGGGTTCTGTCTTTAGCCCTGATGACTTAAGTGGGATGATCACAATCATTGCAATATCTCTGAGTTTCTTTATAGTGAAATCACTATGAAATGAAATAATTTGTGATACAATTTTTCTTTCCTATCAGTAAAGGTGCCAAAGTGAACTTTAGAAATCGTAATAACACCTCAAGTTATGCCTTTATAGCCCAGCACTGTGTTTCTCAAACTGCGTGTCATTGAAAACAATAGTGTCCCTCAGAAAGATCCCAAGTCACAAAAGTTTGAGAAACAGTGCATATCACTGTCTTGAAGTTTCATAATGCACATTTACATAGCATAAAGCTATGTAGTTTTTGTATTTAAAATGTATTTAAAAATAAAAGGCTAAACTTTGTCTTACTGATTATAGATGGTACTTAAACATGAACTTATCTTTAAGATCAATTAATGTTTTCAAGAATTCATTTTGGGGGTTGTTGGATTGCTGTACTCTTCGGGTTATTAGAAGTTTCCATTATGGCTGTTGGATGGCAGACTTCATAATCTTCAGAATAAATATAAAACTTTCTTTTAAATCAATGAAAACAAATTTTGAACACCTCAGTAGGCATTAAGAATAATCATGAAGTTTGAAAGTAGAAGCCTGAGAGTTTCATTTTATCTAAAAGATTTACAAAGACATTCTGGCAGCCTTTAATGTATTTTTTAAATGCTGATAAGATTATTTTGTATTGGGCCTACTTAGAGCTGGCCAACTTACACATAGGAAAACAGGCACTAGTTAATAAATTTATCTTAACTTGTCTTTCTTTGCACCCCTTAAGTTGGAATACCAAGTTTAGAATTTGTAACCCCAGAAGACATGATCCTTTCTGCATGGTTCCCTTTCCCCCTGCCCTCAGGTCTCTCTCTCATATCATTCCAACACTTCCCTTACCTCCACTCATACCCATTAGTACAGCCTACCTGAATACGAGTGCTGGGTGCCAACACTAGACTGCTCTGAAGTACCACCAATTGCACAAATCCCTTCCTTCTTATTAATTGCTTTTCTAAAGGTCTTGGCGACATCTGTGCTTTTTAGGCCATGAAAAACCTGCAAAAATATAATGTGTCTTTAGAAACCCGATATGTAATCAAGAAAACCATAAAGAGTACATAATGTTTAAGCAAATACAGTGGGAATGTATTTTGGAATATTTTTTTAATTGAAGTTCAAAGTTTCAAATGCATCTCCCTGTATTCTGCATCATACTCACCTTGATAAACTCATCAAAACTGATCCTGCCATCCTGGTCAAGATCACCTGTAGCCATTAGATTTTCTGTAATTTCTCTCACTCTGTACCCAGGCAGAGGTAAGCAAGCAGCCTTGAACAAGTCGTTTAACTCATTGCAGCTGATGTACCCATTGCCGTCTGTATCTGTAAGGTAAATGATGAGCTAGAGTTTCAGAAAAATTCAGCTAAAAGCATGAAGAGAAGTGAGAGAAGGCTAGATGGGAGGTGAGAAGGCAGCAAAGGCAATCATTCAGGGGTCACAGCCTGACCCCATGCAAGAGCCAGAATCTCAAAAGAGGTTCTGTTGCTTTTGGATACAAGCATTACCATCACTTCAAATATCCAAGAGTCATAATTTCAAAACAGAGGACTGGCAGCAGAATCTAAAAGGACTCTGATAGAATCAGATTGTGAAATAAATCCTAGGTTTAGAGATAAAGAATGAGAAAAAAGTATAAAATAACAGAAAAACATAGAAAGCCAAAGGAAGTAGACACAATAAAAAGATTAGACTGAGGGACCATTTCCAGGAAAAGCTACAGGTGAGAAAGGGTCCATATTCCATATTTTGATAAAGAAAGAAGGATTTTTCTTAAAGTATATTTTTCAGAACTAAGTTCCTCAACTCCTTTACCAATACCTGTCACTTCTGTTATTTTGTGTATTTTATTATTTCATCAACTCTGTCATGAAGCTACTCAATAAAGAAGAGAATTGTGCCATTTGAAGTACCAGGTCTACTCACCAACTTTGGCAAAAGCTTCTCTGAGCTCCATCATTTCTTCATCGGACACTGATCCTCTGGCCATTTTTTATTGCTATAGGCAACAGATCTATAGAAAGTGGGAACATAAGCAATGACTGTTGTGTCTATTAATTCTTAAAGCACAACATTAAGAAGCAATTTCCATTTTTCAGGTGAAGAAATATACCTCTGCATCCCTCATGATTTATAACTATTTTTCAAAAATGTAAAAAATAACCAGTTTTTTTTTAAACCCTGAATGTGGTGATTTCCAAAGACAGCCCTCACCAAATTCTCCTCTTCTTACATATATGGACTGCTGCTCACAGCAGGAAGCAGAGCTTATTTCCCTCCCCTTGAGTCTGGGCTGATCATATGACTGCTTTGACCCTTTAGAAGGCTGGAGAATCCAGGTCTAGAACTGTAAACTTCTGCTTCCATTGTTTTGAAATGTTTATTTTTGGGATGTTCCCTCTTGGAACCAAACCACCATGCAGTTAGATGTCCAAGCCACATGAAGAAGCCAATGAAGGAGAACTGGGTATTCTGGTTGACAGTTCCTGCTGTGCTTCCAGCTGACAGGCAGTGTCAACTGCCAGCTACTAGAGTTGGGCATGTTGGGTATTTTGGATGTCCCAACCCCTCTGAGCTCCCAGATGTTCACAGTCCCAGTCAACATCTCGTGGGACAGAAGAATCGTCCAGCTGTACCCAGTGAACCAACAGAGTCAAAAGAGATGATAAAATGATTGATGTTTTAAATCACTAAACTTTGGAGTAGTTTGTTAAACAGCAGTATACAATGAAAACATTTTATTTTTACCTAGATGTCTTTTAGACGTACTGTCAAATTCATATTTAAAAATATTATGTTTGGCCAAGTCAACAGATAATTTTTATGAGGGAATTATCAAAGTTCTCTAAATATTTAGAGGAGGAAGGATATCTGACTCTCTAATAATTTATATATGGGAATCTGAAAGACTTTTTAGGTGTTCTTTTCTTTTCTTAGGCTAGTGTTGCTGAGAAACAATGCCAGTGCTGGAATAATTTTCCTTTCCCTGTGCATTATCGCTGCCCTCTAGTGGGTAAAAGAGAAACAGAAAATTGATGATATTTTCCACGCCCCTAGCTAATAGGCAGGCACCAGCATGTTTCAAATAGGAGTTCCATTAAAGTTTACTGGATTTCCTAATGAGAAGGTGATAAGCGAGGTGAGACTGGAGGATGGGATATTTCTATAATTATATTCTAAGAATTTTAGTAAAACTACTGATTTTTAAAAATATTTTAAAATTGTGACAGAATATTGTTTTAGATTTATTTCCTTTTCCATATTTTCACATTATTCTATAATACTATACTTGTTCTCAGTGGAAACTACAACCACACAAAAAAGGAAACTGTTTGAACACTTAAAACTACAGGCCCAAAATGCTCAATTTAGCCGGTTCCCATCCATTATTTACTAATTTCCTACCCTGCCACGTGTATACACTAGTGCTTTCAAACTTTTGTTTCTCTAAGCCTCTCTTCATTAACAGAAACTTTACATGTAAATAAAAGTGAACAAATAATAATAAAAAAAACAATTCTGGGAGACTTTGGTTGAAAGAATTCAAACGTCCTCCTGCTTCCACTATCTCACTTCCTTATCACCTGATGGGAACTCTGGGAAACATGATTTTAAAACTGTGGAAATTTTTATTATCGATGAATTTTTTTTATTATTATTTGCCTTATAAAGTATTACCTAAAAGGTATTTGTTCATTGGATTCTTTGAATAGTAGTAGAAAATGCTAAGACCTTAACTATGCAAGCAATTCATTTACACATCACAGTAAGCCTTGGAGGTATGTCCAGGCTATCTGACTGTCTTGTCTTCACTTTCTTCCTTTTTTTTGGTCTCTTTCTTGTCTTTTTTGTCTATCTCTCTATCTCTCTCTCTCCTTTATTTCTTTTCTTTTTCCTTCTTTTTTTACCATGTTTTATTCAAAAAACCATTGAGCCAGGTTACAAAGATATCTTTAAACTTAAGCTCTAAACCAATAATATTATATAATTAGTGAGAAGGAGAAATAAGCATAGGTGAAATAAGATGCTGGCAGGGAAGAAAGAGCATTAATACTGCAAATACATGGTTAGGACAAGATATTTTGGGCTGAAAATCTAGTTCCAAGTTCTTTAGAAACTAATGCAAAAAGGGAAATATCGGTTACATAATTTACTCTATATAAAGACAAACAAATCAATTTTCTTAGGGCTGCAGAACTGAGGTCTGATAGCAATACCTTCATCCAGGCTTTAAGAACAAGTCCTTGTGTGATGCAGGAAACACAAGTTTTGTGTTTCTTATAATGTCCCTCAATAAAGGCTGATAGTGTAAGTATAATATTCTTGCTTTCTAGAGCAGGAAGCAGAAACTCAAGAAATTTAAAATATATATTTCAGATCACACAGCTAGGTAGAAGAGCAACTGGGATTCCAATTTATAGTCCTTTTCCTTCTCTCATACTGTCTATTCAGGTTCAATGCCTTCATATTTCTATTATATTTCTATTTCTACTCATTTAATCCATCCATCCATTCACTCAGAAATTATTCATTGTCTTTATTATGCTTAGCCCATGGGAGATTAAACAGCTATAATATAGAGAGCATATCTAGGTGTTCTAGCTTAGAAAGCTTTTGCTTTTGTGTGTTAAGAAATTGAGGCTTCTGTTTGAACAAATTAGTATGCAACTTTTATACTTTACTAAATTCTTGTGATTAATTTGGCTTGGTTCTCCTTTATACTCTCCACCAATACTCCACATATACATTAAGAGAAGGCTCTCCCCCATCATATTTTAATAAGGCCTTTGGTAAAATCTGGTCTGAAGCCCTAGAGCTGGCTGACCCTTCTTATTTTTAGGTATCTTAATACCTCTTTGTTCATGAATATTCATGGAACTATGAGATAAATTCATTCACTTAACAAATATTTAGGGAATGTCTACTATAATCCAGGCAGTGTTCTTCATTTCAGGTGAGGCATGTCTACACTGACATAGTTACCTTGCAGCATAAAACAATGTGAAAGGTAAAGAGAAAGAATGAGATCTCTGGCTCTAAATTTGGCCCTATCTTTTAACATGAGTTTTAGGTTTTAGAATACTGTTAGAGACTGGTGAGAAATACAAGTAAAGGCAAGAAATGAGACTGCATTGTTAGGGTCAAGAGCAAGGCCAAGGAAGAAAGAAAAAAATTACAGTGTTTGGTGAAAAATAAAGATCATGCTATAGTGAAAAAGTAGAGGAAGTATTTTAGTATAAAAATTGCATGGCCTGTTCAAATAAAAGACCTAGGAGAAGTAAAAAAAAAAGCATTCCTTTAAAACCATGTGAATTTTAAGCTATGGCAGGTAGGTCAAGATGAAAAACTTGAGCATCTAGATAACCACATTTTTCTAAGAGATTTATAAATGGGGTCAGCTCAGAGAAGCCATATCGTGAGATAGCCTTCAAATTTTAAAAACCTAAAAACTGCCAGTGATTTAAGAGCTAAAGGACAAGAGAGTCGATTGAACTACTTTAAAAAATGAATTGGAAAAGCAATATTCAACAGCCTAAGTTACTGTGATACTGTTTTGTTTTTTGGTTATTGGGCCCAAACACAAATAAGTATCTGAAGAGATTTTTTTTTAACATCAGAATGAGCAGAAAGTCCTAGAAACATAAACCAACATTTAGAGACAAAAGGAACCTAAGAAATAATTTATTACAACCACCTCATTTTATAGACAAGGAATCTGAAGGTCCAATGAGATGAAATGCTTTGTCTCTGTACTAGTTCTCAAAGCAATGCCAGGCTACAGTTTGTCAATGCAGCTGCTAGTAAGCAGAGCAGGAAAAGGATGGAGGGACCATTAAAAGGGCTATTTTGGTCCATAACTAAAAAGAGACTTTTTAACTAATTGAACTGCATGTGCAAATGGCAGCATTTTCACAAAGCAGAGAGACACGAAGAGGAGGCTCTTTACATGAAGATCAGACCATTTCTAAGGATATTGCTGGAGTTAGAATCGAATATTAAGTACCTTACATATAGTCTATTAATGTGTTTGCCTGGAAAAAATACACTCATTTTAATGCATGCATTTGAGGGTATGAGTTACAATATTGTTGATAGAATTCATAAAAGCAAATGGTGTTTTATTTTGCACATTACTGGCACCATATTGGCAGCAGACTATAGAGAGGTCACTGCAGTAATGGGACTTGCTGAAGCATTTGGAGCCTGGAAAAAAATGTGTAAGACAAGATGTCTCTTCCAGAGTGTGAATGAGCAGTTTCTTCAGCTCTGCTCTACTGCTCTTGCAGTAAGTGTGGCCTTTGAACTACTTTATGCAGTGACTGCATCATCTAAGTATGCCCTGCCGGAAACCATTTTAAGTAAGGTCTCTCATAAAATGAGTGGTGAATTTTAGATCTCATTTCTGAATCACTGCCCAAATCTAAAGGAGTGAAACATGAAATATATAGGACTTCAAAACAAAACCTAAGAAGATAAATCTTAAACCCTTCTCTAAGCCACATCTAGCTGCAAGTTCTTCTGTGAGCATTTAAATTTATTAAATCAATAATTATAGAATCCCAAGATATTTGACCAAAGAAAGTACCAGTCGTTCATTTTTATAAAATTGCTTTTAGAGTCATAAAAAAAATCAAGTAACCCCTCAAAAGGCGAAAACCATAAAACCTGTTCATTCCTTTAGGTCAGTGAGTTTTGAATCCCTGCTCAAAGGAGGCTGGTACTTCCCAGATTGGTAGTAAAAACAAATTTCTTCTTATAATAAAAGCAACTGATTCAAGTTTCTGAGGTCTGAATATAGAAATTATTTGTAGGTGTTTACTATAGACCACTTTGCTATAGAATTTACAGAAGGAAATATGTTCTCTAAAATAAATATAAAACTAGAAGCTGAATTTTCTCTGAAGTGAGAGAAAACTGATAATGAAAGAAGCAGAAAGGATAGAAAAAGGTGACCTGTCCAGAGTGCAATGCTCATGGGCTAGAATTATTTTTCAAAGGTGTGTTGTGCTAGTCAGTACTTTGAATCAATATATTGATGCCCAATTACGTAATGGCCAGAATCAAGGATGCACCTGTAACCTGGTACCACATTGCCAAGGGACTCTTTTGAATGTGCCCTACTTTTTATGCAATGTTACACAATGGGTAAAGCAAAACTGGAAACGCAGGACCCAAATTCCTAGCTTTACCTCAGTAATTTCAGTATGTATCCAGGGGGAAAACATCTCAATGAACAGTAAGTAATCCAAAACATGTAATCTAGAACATGATTAATATTGTAATCTCTAGTGTTAGACTATGATGACTTTAGAAGTACAACATAAAATACATAAAACTTTGACACAAAATGAAATACCCATAAGTTTTTGTAAAAACTTAGATAACAAAGGAGCTTTGCTTTTACTTTTATTTTACAAAATGGACCACTTTAGAGGTCTAACGATGAGTAATTTACTATGTATTACTGGGAAACAATTTGTCTATAGATTCAGATAGATATACCAAAGCTTTATGTAAAAATGGTTCTGAAGGTATTTTAAAAATAATTTTGTTTTGAAGAAACCAAAGAATTATAAATACAGAAAGCCACTTAAAGAGGCCCTTACAAATTCTTTTATCAAGTTGAAATCCTCTTCAGGTCATCTTTTCTCTCCCTGCAGATTCACTGATTCTCCCAGGGGCTGCTCCAGGGTACGGAATTCTTATCTCTGTATTCTTTGAGGTAAAAAAAAAAATGCAGGGGGAAGCCTATTCACAGCACAGATCTAGCGCTTCTCTTCTCTCAGTATCTCAGGCCATGTAAACAGTCATGGGAAGCCAGTAGGACACATTACTCCAAACTTGATGGACCTAATGAATCCACTGTAGTTTGATTACTCCACTGAGGAGCTTCTGAAGCTGAATACCAGAGCCTGGTTCTGTCACCAACTAAGGAGTGCCCACCACCTGTCTCCTTTCTCCCCGGCAAACACCCAACACCTGTTTCCTGCCAAGGATGTGATACAGAGTAAACCTCTTGCAAGCAAAGGGGATACTCAAGGCCATGCGTTAGGGAGGCCCTAATTGCCTTGGTATCTTTCTCCCTGGACTGTACATAATAATACTGCTTGTGTTAATGTCTTGAAAATCCACAGCTACCCTTCATTTCACATTCTACCACCAGGACTTTTCTCTTTAGAAAGTTCAGGGTATCCCCAGATCTTTTTAAAAAGCTATTATTATGGGCTAGTTGATTATTTACTATTACATGATTACTTCAATATCAGATGTCATTCATTCATTCATTCATTCATTCATATGTTCATTCTTTCACTCCATCTATAAACAAAGCACTGCTCTGATTGTGGGACTACAAGCATGGGAGTCACAAAGGCTGGGGCTTCAAGAAGCCCACGATTAAACATCAAGTTTCAAATACAACCTCTTGGGATGCCCCTTCTAAAATGAACCTGGCATCTCTCCCATCCCCATCTGGCTCTTGCTCTTACCTCAGAAGGTAAAGCTTGGTCTTCATGAATTCTTCTCACTGACAGAGGCAGATGCCCACTGTTTGCCTGCTCAGCACAGTGCAGGTCGTTAACAGAGCAGCATGTGAGATATGCTTTCTGGGGTGTCACAGCGTATAAGCTTAAGACATGTTGATTCAGTTCACTCCTAGTTTCTATGCAAGATTGTATGTATGCAAACCGTCCCAGAAAGTGAACCATCCACTATTTTCTTTAAAATATCCCAATAAGGAAACTCTACAGCCTCTCTGGTATCTCATATCCCTGCTCTGTAACTTAAATCTTTTTTTGATACGATTAAACCTTCTTCTCTTTTGAGCTATTCTCAGAGTGAATTACAGAAGCTGCTCAACTCATAAAAATTCTGTCACATGCCTTGGTGACTGCCACAAGGCTTTAAAAAATTCATTTAACCTGTTTTGGGGGCTTATTTTCCAAATATTTAATAGTTTGCTATCTTCTGGGTCTGTGCCAAGTTCCTTAAACGATAACATAAGAATAACAGAGTCATAGAACGCAGAGATGAAGGGACATTAGAAATTTTCTATTTGGCTACCCTTCTCCTGTCACAGTGGAATAAAATGACAACCCAGTTAAAGGATGTGCCCAACATCACAGCGCTCACTGAGAATGGAGTCTAGACCTCCTTATTTTTGCCTCTTTCTTTTAAAATCAGTTTTCAAATCTAAGGAGGAATGCTGTTCTTTAAGACATGTTCAAATATAGTATACATAATTCCCTCATGATTTCAAATAGCTTATGAATATAATTTCATGTATGTTTTCCTGCATATAAAAATAATATAGGGAGGTGGCAAAAGAATGAAAAATATTTAGCTACATTCAGAGACTGAAATATGCAGATCAGCCTGCAGCCAGTTCAGGAAGACACCTTTAGCACAAAGGAAGATTTCCAATTGCTAACAACTCATTCCCCATCCCTGTGAAAGGGAAACAGGAACCAACAGAATCATTCCTTATGGCTAAAACCATAAGGAACCTATAGATTAAAAGCTGGGAACTGTCAGCAGGCCTTTCACTCTGCATATTCTTACCTTTTCACACTACATACTCTTCCCCTTCTTTACTGTATGTCTATATCAAAGAAAATGGGTTAACAATGTCTTTTAAACTATCATTCACAGGACAAAAGATTGATATGTAAATTGAATTCCCTGAACACTCAGGATCCCTCTCGGTGCCTTTACTCTGTCTCTCTCACTGTCCCTCTCACTCTCTGCCTCTGAGAGGAGACCACATTGTGGAGTGTTATCCCTTTTCTAATAAACTTTCCTTTTAACTCTGACTTTGGTGTGTCTGTTGAATTCTTTCTACACTGTCAACCCTCTTAGGAAAAGGGTTTGGTCTCCGCCCCCACTCCCAACTTAGGGAAAACTATCTAGGTATTGAGAAGGTGCTGTTTAGGTTTAGGCTACAGACAAGTACCAAATACTATGTACACATACTATTGGCACCTTCTAGGTTATGATGACCCAGGCAAGATGAATGTCCCCTGTATTCATCTGTATATCCTTTCCTGACTTTGCATGAAGGCCTTCTGACTTTCCTGAGCAACCAAAAAGCAAACTACATTAAAACAACTCACCATCTGGCACAATGCTCAGATTCATAGATGAACACTAAAAATGACACCCTCAAACTTCTAAAAACAATCAGCATGGTTTCAGACATTCTGTTCTTCTGGCTGTTGGTTGGGGGTCTGAGAGTAAGCCCTTTCTCCTCTGAACTCTGGTTGAGACCTCTGCAGCATGGTTCCTATGCCCATATCCATGTCTTCCAGGACATTATGAAATCATAAGCTGTAAGTCATCTTACAGTCCTGCCTCAGGGTCTGGCACCTAGCAGGTGCTCAGGGAGGGAGTCATAGACATGAACAAAGAAATCTATCAACTAATGGTATACAGGGCTTGAGAAGTCTAATATCACCTTCTTTGAGTTTAACAGTTAAGTATTACATATTTATAATATCCATCCCACTGAAAGGTATAAACACCTAGTACAAGGCAAGTGAATGCTTCAAGTTTATATGAAACAACTTTGCTGGAGAAATGACTTTGATGAATCAATATGGAGACTAAAGAGCAGCAAATGTCTCTAGGTAGTCTTTCAAACTAGCTGTGAAATGTGTCTTGCCCACCCTGACAGGCACCAGAAGTTTCAGTCTGAGGTGGCACAGCCCAGGGCCGGGCTTCTTCAAGAGGTTTCTGTAAACCTTGCTAACTGCCCGTAATGCTTGGCAGTGGGTCTCTATCTAAGTATATAGTATCTGACTCTGACATGAGTCCTGTTGAGTTGGGAGGAAAGGGACTGTCAAGATAGAGTAGTCATTGAAAGGAGGATGCAACCAAGCCAGGATGTACCAGGAGCACACATAAAATCATTTGGAATGGGTGCTAGAGTTCACCTGAATGTAATTTGCATGTCACTGTCTGGACTGTAAAATTCATCCTCTGGTAATTCTAAATATCTGCCACTAAGCAAATTCATATATTTGTTTGTACATTTCTTCTTTCAATAAATATCTGTCAAATACTATATGCTAGGCTCTGGGATAAATGCTGGCAATGTAAAGATAAGATGTGGCCTTTGCCTGTTTAGCAGGAGAGAGAAACACCACTCACTAGAATATAAGGAGACTTTTTTAGCTTCACAAGAAGGGGGAAAATAGCTTTCCTCTGGAGAGCCAAGCCTGGCCTTCCAGAAGACTTGGATTTCCACAAGTGAGGAGGAGATTGCTCAGCTAGCCTTTTTCCTTATTCGTGTAGGATGATTAATCCATATTCTCTCCATAGAAAGTCTATCTATGTTTGAGTCAGAGAAAATAATAGCTAAAGGACAAATCAGAAGACCAGCTGATGTTTACTGAATGGTTACTCAATGCTAAATGTTTTATATGCATTATCATATTTAATTCTCACCACAGTCTTATGGAACACTATAATGATTTTGTCTTTATAGATGAGAGAACTGAGGTTTAAAAAACTGGTCCAGGCTTACAATACTATGAACTGGGGAAGGCTCTTGTTTATGACAGCACCTGCCTGGATGTTGCAGGCCAACACAGATGTGGGCCTTGCTGGAGTTACCTTTCCTAGTGCCTCTGGCCATTGGATTTCTGTATCTCAAGTTTCTCTACTCTCCTTTGGGATTGCTCAGTTTACTCAGCTCTGACTTCATGTTGATTAGGGACACATACACTTCTGCAAAAGTTTATTTATGACTGGGGTTCATCTGAAGCTCTTTTGAGAAATTCCAAATGTCTCTTCTCTTCAGTTCCTCAACATCTTGAAGGAAGAGTTAAGAAAAGTAAGGACATCACCAGGCTTGATCTTGTCCACTCCTGCCTGTGTCTCCTGCCTCTGGTGGACAAAGGAATCCTTTCTATTAGTAGTCTCCACACCTGTCATCCACTCACATTTAATAAAGCACTGGCCTTGTCCTAGATACTGGAGATAAAAAAATGAATATCAAATAGTCTTTGCTCTTGAGGACACATAGTCCCATGAAGGAAATTGGTAACTTAAAGACCACACTAATTGAAATTGTTTAAAGGTATTATTACCATGGTACCATAGGAGCACAAATAAGGAAGAGTTTAACTCTGCCTGAGGAGAGAAGAGAAAGATTTTAGATTTTCTAAAGAGATGAAATGGAGAAGAACACTCCATTTTTCCATATAAGAGAAAATAGCCCTGCAAAGTGAGGAAGCAAGCAGGAGCACACCACGGAAGCTGTTCAAAGTTTAGCATAACTGGCTGGGGATGTGGGGGCATAACCCTAGAAAGGTTTGGGAAAGTGACATCTTGGTTTCTTTCCTCAATAGCTTTTGTTTCCAGAAGGAAAACCTTGATGATTTAGGCTTTTCTTGTTATCTTCAGTTACAATGCTTATTGCATTTACTATAGGTAATACAAATACCCTGCATGTTCCTCAAACAACAAAATGGTTCTGCCTAGAAGCCATTTCTGTTTGTATGTACATAGCTTCCTACTTTTATCAGTATCTCCCACTTAGAAAATGCAGGCTTGCAAAATGAGAAGGAAACTGGACATGTTAAGAAATGAGAAATGGACACCCTAAAAAGTGAAGTTGCTCCCCAAATTGTCCAAGTGAGTCAGTGACTAGTCTAAAAAGAGTAGAGCCTCTGTATCTTGGTTTGATCTGCCCAAGGTAAGGAGAACACAAGTCAGTTAGCACTAAACAACCTAAAAGTTAAATAAAACCCTTTAGATGCACAATCCATAAAATGTACTTTATATCTTAAGATATTGTGAGTGGAAAAAAAAATAAGAGAGGATTTTCTTCTTCCTCATGTTTCAAGAATGGCACCAGCTCCTTAGTTTATGGTTTCACCTATGCTAGAAAATGACCTGTCTCTCTCCCAGCCTAAGCCAGTGGAAAGGCATTTCAGGCATCTCACAAACCTCAGCCAAACATTAATGATTCTATCTTCCTTTATATAAATAGGCTTGATAAGCCTATTTATGACATATGATGAAAAGATGTTGGGTTTTTCTGATGAAACTGGTTTTGCTGTGTGTTTTGTATAAGTTACTAAAATTTTCTGAGCCTCAGTTTCTACACATGTGAAATGGTGATATTAATAATGCAACCACAGTGCTCACTCCATAGAGTTGTGCTAGAATTAAATGAGTCAAAGTGTTTAAGTTTCATGTAACAGTGCTTGGCAAAGGAAGGAAGGAAGGAAGGAAGGAAGGAAGGAAGGAAGGAAGGAAGGAAGGAAGGAAGGAAGGAAGGAAGGAAGGAAGGAAGGAAGGAAGGAAGAAAAGAAAGAAGAAAGAAAGAAAGAGAGAGAGAGAGAGAGAGAGAGAAAGAAAGAAAGAAAGAAAGAAAGAAAGAAAGAAAGAAAGAAAGAGAAAGAAAGAAAGAAAGAAAAGAAAAGAAAGAAAGAAAGAAGAAAGGAAGGAAGGAAGGAAAGAAGAAAGGAAGGAAAAAACATAGAGAACTAGAACTTTTGCAAAATTATCTTGGCGAACAAACCCAATTTTCACTATAAATTATATTAAATATTATGTAGAGTCACCATCTTAATTGTATGTATGTATGGGAGTGGATATAAATTTATATTTCATATATGTGCCCTATCTTAAAATGTTTTTAGCTTGCCTTGAATGGGATGTTGTACCACATTTCTCATCCAGAATCTGAGAGGTGAGTCTCAAAATGTATTGTACGAATGATAGATCATATCAACTAGAAGCCAACAGTGTCGGTACTGGCTGATCTCATTTTGAGTGGTTACGGGACTCTGGGCTTAGCCTTGCCAGATATATTGATGGTGGAAAGTACCTTCTAACACTTGAGGAAGTGTGGCCAGAGTGGAAAAGTTATAGCAATTTTTAAAAAAGCCTACTCACATCCATATGAGTCATGAAGAGAAAAGAGAACTTTGGGTATCTTTTTTAATGGTGGTGAGAACCATTGGACGATGCTTCCTCACTCTCAGGTGCACCAATGCTTGAGGGCTTTTTCTGTTATAAGATGATGATAACATCAACTTTATGCAGCACTTATGTGGAAATATGAGAGCAAACACATAGCAAGTTCTTAGCATGATGCCTAACAAAACGTAATAACTCAATAAGTCAGTAGTAATGATGAGTGACAGTGAAATAAACACATAGATTTATAAAATAAGGAAATGAAAGTAAAGGGGAAATGAACTAAAAAATGGACCTGGGAAATAGGACTTTCCCCTATTTTGTAGAAGAAACTGAACTTCAGAAGGCTTAAAGATACTTGCTTATACTCAACATTTAGTAAAAGACTAGAATATAAATCCAAATTTGCCTCCTAATTTACTCTCTCTTCTTTATACCATACCTGTTTCATGCACAGAAACTGTAGACACATACTTAGACTCACAGGCTTTAAAAACTGACATTACATATATTATGTATGTTACATATTATATACATTATATATGATAGCCAGATAGCTTCACAATCGCCTTTTTCTGTGCTCACAGGAAAGAAAAGAGAATCAGGAATATTTTGATGAAAATTTCAACTTGAAAGACACCAAGGGAAGGAAAAAAATCTGAAAAACTCAAAAGGCATCCATAATATTTCATCTTTCCAAAGAGAAATAATTTAAAATGTTTATAAAGCACTGAAAATTACAAGGAAAGTTCATTTCACATTTTTAAGATAAAGAAAGGGGGCTCAATAATGCAAAACTGCATATTTGTTCCTCATTTTTTTCTTACTTTCACTTTGCGCTATTACCTACCTTTCTCCCTAAGGAATGCGTATTCCACTCTTCTTTCTTAATTTGACCCTCCTGATGAAGGTCATGTGAGCTGATAATGTCAAGGAGGTGCCAATGATCCATATTTTTGACATATTACACCTGAGGCTAACAAAGGTGCAATTCTAATTCTACATTTGTGCACCTCTTTACTTCATACTTTTTGGAAACACAGCTTTTAGTGATGACTACCAGACTAAGGGATCAAAATGCAGGGTATTATTTAAATGTACAGTAATTATTCCATTAATTCACTTTTCTCTTGAAAGTGCAACCAGAGAAAATAGGAAAATTAATTACCTGGGAGATTGCAATTCACATGCATTAATTTGCCTGCTGAATCTGATGTCTTGGCATTTCTGCCTGTAGAAGATATAATCTGTTTTTCATTTTAGCTCAGCCAGTCAAGAAGATATATGAGTATGTGTATGAGAGAGGCAGGGAAGAGGAGAGAGAGAGAAAGAGAGAGAGAGAGAGAGAGAGAGAGAGAGCGCGAGAGGCAGGCAGTCCATCAGTCCATGTAACTGGTGTTGGACTAAAACAAGAATCAATTCTTCAACCACAGAACTGTGGTTTTGCTAGTTCCTCATCTTAGCTTTTACTTCCGCCAGAAAAAACAACCAACCATATTTGAGAAACAAGCCTCCATGTCACCTGTAAGTGGGCCTGATACAGGCGTGGCTCTGAAGTTGAAAAAAAAACTTATTTTAACTTAGTAAATGGGTCACTTTTTACTTCTATACTTCAACTCATAATTAAAACAATCTTTCAATCCTTTGAAGTTTTTAGGACACCTATATTTGGCTATTACTATATAATTATAGACATGTGTATTTGGGTCTAAATACTAAATCATTTAATTTATTTGCGTCTGTCAGTTACAGCAATTAGAAAATGTGAATGCCACTTGATTAAAAGTATTCTAATCTTCTAAGACTAGGAACTTCCTAAAACTTTTGAGGGTATAGATCATATTTTGTTACCTAGGCAGAGGCTTATAAATTGGTAAAAAACAAATAGTCAAGTACACAGATGATGATGATGATGGCGAATGTGTGTTTAATTAAAGCCATTATATTACAAATGCATTTATTTAGGACAAATTATTATTATTTGAGCTCACTTCAAGGGCTTAGGTATAAATAAGTACCATGGTCTGCTGGCTGTTTACTCCAGATTTCCCTAGAATCTGGCAGTTAATACAAAACTAATGGATTAACTAACCTTTAAATCTGAAGATAATACCAGTAACTACCTCACAGGATTGTTGTGACAAATAAATGTATTAATATGGTAAATAATATTTTACCATATTTAATTAATATTTAAATTAATATTTTTAAAATTAATATTTTAAAATGCTTTAAAAATATTCACTTTGAAGTGAGTAGTACAGAAGTATTAGCTCTTATTACTGAGGTGATAAATGAAAATGTGTTCCCTCTACCCTCTGCTGCTTGCAGTATCTTGCGAGATGGAGCCATTACGAAATTACTGGGAAGACTATGTAATGACTGAAATTGACAAATCAAAACAACAGGAACAGTTGATAGTATGAGGAAGTTGAATCAGGAGGGAACTGAGGAAAGTAATCAGGAGATACCATCTGGGGAGCCCAGTGGTTACAGCAGCTGTAGGTAGATATCCCTAGAAGATAAACATCTAATCAGGTAGAAACTTCTTAGACCTCCAAATGAAAACTATGTGAAAGGAACACTTTTTATTTAAGAAGTGTATGGCATTCTGGCAAAATAGAGAAACTTGAAACTCAGAATTTGCTAACACTGATTAGTTTTATATAGATTCTAATTCTAATTTTTATTTCTATAGGTTTCGATATGCAGATGGAATGACATCATTTCATTAGATGATATCTGTGAGTTGGGAAACTAGCAGACAAAAGAACCTTAGGAAGACAATTACATTAATCTAAATAATGTCACTCTTTTATAAAATCTGCTATAAAATGCCTTTATAATCTTATTTTATAAATTTTTTACTTCATAAATATAATCTTATAAGAAAAAATTTAAATTTATTATACCTAACTTGATTTAAAAATTTGTTTGCCATCTCTCTTGCATACACAGAGGGGCCTTTATGCAATAAGGAGAAGTTGACTTAAGAATTTTCTGAGGATAATCCAAAGTGAATAAAAGTTAATGATATCTGGTCTTGTGTTTTATCATCAAAGGACCCCATTATCAGGTATGTAGTTTTGGTAAGAGTAGGTAACTTTTAGCTCAATAAATAATGAGATTATAATTTTATCTGTGTGCAATTGTCATTGGATAATTTCTTAAATTCCTTCAAGTCAATGTTCATTTAGTGCTTTGAAGCTAAAAAGAAGAATAGTGCTTTGGCACAGAGGAAGCACAGTAGAATGCAAAATATTATATTATTGTATCTTCTTTCATGGCAGTCACTGGGGAACTCAGTAAATATTAAGTTAAGTGAAATCACAGAAAAGACTTCAATGAATATCTAAGGAACTGAGAAAAAAATACTAGTGACAAATTTTCAATTCAAAGAACATCATTAAACCTACTATATGCCAGGAGAGCTAGGGAAGGAGCTCAGGATGTCAGCAAATAAGAACTTAAAACTAAAATACTGCTATACTTACTTTAAGATCACAACATTAAACAAACACACATAGAAGAAACCTTGGGCAAGTAAAATGGGGGTAGAGTCCTGTAAGGAAGACCTCCCAAAGAGCATGTTTCTTAATATGAGCCTTGAAAAATAAACAGAAGTTTTACAAATAAAAAGGCAATTGGAGAAACAGTTGGAGCAAAAAGAAATGAAAGCGCATGGAACTTTCCAGTGGCTTGTGGTCTTGTGCATCTAGAATGTGGGTAAGTGAGGGAGATGTAAGGGGTGAGGAAAGCAGCTAGAGCAGAAGGAAGTGACAAGAAATTTGGATTGGGTAAGTGGTTGAGGCAAGTTTGTGAAGGCACACAATTTTTTAGTAAAATTATGCATTAATTAAAAGAAAACATTCATTCTATTGTTATATAAAACCCTCAATGATATCTATTATAAAATTTAAAATGTTTCTGGGTTCATTGCAATTTTTCTTCTTCTCTTTCTCTCTTTTTCTCTCATTCTCTGTGTATCACTCTATCTCCTCCCTTCATCCCCAGCTTCAGAAATAAAAAGCCTTTAATTATCTATAACTAGGGGCAAAAGTATGCTAGTGTGGAAGAGGGGATCCGGAATAGACACATGCTTATAGAGAGGCAGTCTTGAGCCATAAATTCCAGCTACCTACTGCCCCTTGTCCCCTCTGATTGCCCAGTGACCTTGGGCCCACTCCTTATCTGTAAAGGTACTTGAGAAAATCAAATGATGTAATCCATGAAGAATGGCTGCACATAGTGCTGTATTTATCAATACTAAGTGTTATTACTACTTATCCATCCTCTATAATTTAAATAGATACATTTGGATGAGACTTTAGTTTTTAGCCTCTCTTCCCCCAAAGGGTTCATAAAAAGAATTATAAATGGTGTTAAAACGCTGAAATTGTTCCCAAATTACCAAATGTTTCAAGGTATAATTTATGAAGAGACAAAATTTAAAGCGTGACAAAGAAAAGTATCACTGAGGTTGCTAATTAAATGTCCCCATAAGCACAGCTCCATCCTACTACAGCAGTGCTTGTCTAAATGGCAAGGCACAGAAGATTCTTCCCTGTTGTTACTGGGAGTGAGCTAGAATGATGAAGAATGGATATTTTATAACATGTTAGGTTGATGCTTTAACAAGCTGAACTTGCTTTAAATCCAGAGAGTTTTTTCTATTTTAAGATAATGTTTTCATATTTTATTTTATTCCCTCCCTCCAAAGTAAGAAAAACACTGCCATAACTTTGCATACTAATTTATTTCATTCTCACTAATATTTTTACTTAAAATAATACACAGTATATTTTTTAATTTGTTCTTTTTGGGGTTCAAGTTCTCCTCTCCCAATTCTACATTTTTTCAATGAGATATGTAAAACAATACTGATGGTCACATTTTGCAATGTCCAGAAATTCACTTTTATAGGTAAATGGTTAATTTAATTCAAAATTGCCTGTGCAGATATTCTTTAACTAAATTTTATATAAATTTAAAATCAAAATGTATGTAAATAAACCACTTTCATTTAATGATTTTTATAAAATCACTGAGGAAGTGATTTTAGAAAACAAGTTGCTATATTTGATCAAGAAAAATTGGGTTTTGCTAAGTATGCTGATGTTTATCATCTATCAATAGTTCTTAGCATTGTCGGATAATAACAATTAAATAAAGGCTGATGCTGCAAGACCCAAAGTCTATGTTTCAACAAAGTTCCTAGAATAAATATCCCATCCAAACTTTATAAGAAATTCTGTTGTAGACAGAAACTTTTCATCCAGAATTTAACAGTCATTTGTAAGGTCATAAGCATAACAGATAATTCAGACAATTCTATGAAAAAAGTACAAATAAGCAACAGAAATCGCTTTTATTTTTAGAGAATAAATGGTGAAGAGGTGACCTCTAATTTCATGTGGTTATTAAGCACACCCATTAAAAACCATTTGCACCAAAATCATTCGAATAACAGTACCAAATTAATACATGACTCAAGATGTTAATATATCCACTGACTAAAGTATTGTAAAGAAGTTTTTTAGAAAACCAGAACCACAGGAGCTAAAATTAAACTATGCTTATTAGGCCAATGAGCAACACAATCTAAATGATCAATATCCTGAAAAGATAAAGTAGATAAAGTCCGAGTAAATAGCCTCCCTTAAATAAAGGAATAAAAATAAATCAGAACATGGTGTGGTTTTAAAGGGGAGGGAAAGTCATAGCTTTGTGAGGCAGTAACAGTGGATAACTGGAGAAGGAACCACCCAGAGAACTGAGGGGTCCCATTTTCAATGGCCACGTGATGTGGCTGCAGCATTGCTGGGCAGTTTAATGGTGGCAGGCCTCACATAGGGCTCAGGTGACAGGTGCTCAGACCTCCCAAGGCAAAATCTACAATCCACAGAAACAGAGCGGCCCGACAAACAAAACATCATAAGCACTTAAAAATGACAAAATGGCATAAAGAAAATTTACCTTGTAGAAAAACTGTCCTCAGCAGTACTGGCGTGTGACCAGAAACCCCCTTCTTCTGATCTGCAGAACAACTTTGTCAACCCTGAGTGTGTGGTCAGAAGGCAGGAAGTGACTAAAATGACAAATCATCAGCCAAGAAAGAAATAGATTTTGTCTTTATAAGGACATTTTACTTAACTTTTTTTTTCATGTTCCCTCCCCTGCAAAAAATCACCTGACGGAACAGGTCACACTGAAATTTAGAAGCCTCTTACCACTTCCGCTTTATAAGCATTTTTCTCTTTCCTTCCCTTTCTTTTTTCTTTAGCTGTCAGATTATGGGCGCTTAAACCTATCTGATTTCAGATAACAAGCAAGGTCAGCCGGCTACCTTAACTTCTTTCTTTGACCCTAGTTACAAATGCAAAGCCCAGGTTTCTAGCTACTTACAGAAAAGATAAACAAATTACTCATTTTGAGTGAAAGAACCAAGGGAAAAGGTGGTAGTACACCTGAAACAAACTAAAAAGGATTTCCTTAGGAAAGCCCCACCCGGGCCAAAACCAAACCTCTCTTAAGAGTCCTCAAACAATGATCTTATTGGTGCAAATAAAATAAAACAATCTCTTTAAGGGGAAGAGCTGAAAAAGGGAGGCCACTATATTATTTACACATTCTTTTATTTATAGAACACTATGTACTAAGGATCTCTTTAACCCAATTAATGATTTCAATTATTTAGATTTTTCCTATAAAGAGCACCAGTAGATCACATAGGCAGCTGCTATGGTTAAATGGACAACTAAATTCCTTCATAGAGACCAGATTTATTTTAGTATGAATATTTAATAAAATTAGCACAAGAATAAAAAATGTCTATTCTATGACCAAACCTCAAATGTTTGTCTTGAGTGCAAATTCCTGTCCTCGAATATAAGTCCTCAAGGGCTCATAGCTAACAGTGTAGCACCCTGAGTAATGTTGAAGGAACATTAAGCATAGTCTCCACATTGCCTGGAGACTGTATGCAGCTCCAGTGGCCAGTCTTCTACTGAAGAATCAGGATGTATGGCTGTATTCCAGGTCTGATAGTGAATTGAAGATGCTTGATCATTCTATTCACTTCTGTATTTACTAGGGGCCTGGGACCCTGCCAGTAGGTACCTGATTGGGGCGCTGCCTTTATACTTATTTTGCTTCTTTGATTTCTTCTCTAGAAAAGTCCTGCTCCCAACCTCAAATGTTAAACCAAGTTGTTTTGGTTTATCTATTCTATCAGCCAGTGGTGGGCAACTTCTTATAACCCCACAGTGGTCATCTTGGGGCTAGGCAGAATAGGAAGAGTTCATTCTATAAGTGGTTCACTTCACAGAGAACTATCTTGTGACTCCCTAGGAAAGACTGAGTTGGTGAATCAAACCCTGATTTCTCCATTGCATAATTACCCCCCAGTAATAAGTTGCAGAGGGGTTTCAAGAAGCACCTAAATTAATAACTAAGGATATAAAGAAGAGGCCACATTAAGATTGATAGGAAGGGTGGAGATGCAAAACAGGCTGGTCTCATACATACATGTGGCAGTTGAGCATCTGGAGGGATATCTAGGCTGTGGAGTTCCCCTCCCCTGGAGAAGTGAGGAGCCCCACCCCTATATCAGGGTTCCCTAGGCCAGGGTTCCAATGCCAGGATGAAGAGTCCCCGCATAATATGGTTGTAAAAATCAATAGGGATTCTGACTGTCCAGGTGAGATGTAAGGCTGCTGATAACCCAGACATCCCCTTAAAGGGCCAATACACAGACTCACTTCCTTACAGGTACTCATCTTGAGCTCTGGCAGAGGAAAAGCAGCTTGGGAGGTGCCAGAGATATACAGGAAAAGACTGAATCATGTGGTTTCAGGGAAAAGGCTAGAGGAATAGCCACCATTAAACCATGAGTAGAGCCCTCCTCCTGTGGCCTGCAGACAGGGCCATCTTGCCTGTGTTGACTCTTCCCACACACAGCCAAATCTGAATCTGAACTGGCCTGATGAAATCTTCCTGATCCACCTTGAGATGCCTCCCCTATCAACTTTTAAATTGTTGAAGGCATACTCATGGCTGGGCAACCAGCCCTACCCAGGCTTCCTGGCAGGAAGCTCTTTTAGCAGCAATCAATAGAACTCAGCTTGCATGCCTCCAGAGACAATTCCAGTGGCAGTCAACCAGCTCCAGCCAGAGCAGCAGTATTTCTTGAACAAATCTTGGAAGTCTGTGTGCCAGAGGTGGGCAGTGGCTGGCCTCAGTGTGATTTGAAACTTTTGAGAGTGGTCACTGGCTCAGCACTGGCACAAAGTCTGAATCTCCACTAACCTGGGGAACACAGCTTGCTCCACCCTAGTGACTCCCTGGGATGCCGCCTCACCCAACTTGAGTACCACCTCAGGTTCTTTCAGTTTCTGAACCTTATAGGTAGCTGGCAGGAAGCCACAGACCTTGGGGTTCCCTGGGCTTTTTGCTGAGCTGCCTCAGGCCTGGAACCAGTAGCAGCCAGCCTCTGTTTGCAGTGTGGCCTCTCCCATGTGACCCCATGTCCATTATAGGCAGCAACCAATGATGAATAGCTTGGTACCTCTACAAGATAGCCCTGGATGGGTCAGAGACAGCTACTCAGCTTTGACTGCATGAGAACCCTTACCAAGGGGCTGCAGAGCCAACACACAAGGCTAGTGTCAGCCACAACAGAGCACCACTTGATTAGCCCCATAAGTGGCACACCCAAAGGGTGGTCTCAACGGACACATAAACTTGCTGGGGCGAATCCCATTTCATTGGGTCAGCACCCACACAGCTGCTCATACCCTGTGGGCACAGCCAGTAGTCACAGCCAGTCATCCTGTGAGTCAGTCCTAACCACTGATATTCCAACAGCTATCAAGGCTCAACTACAACAGGAATACACAGAAAACCCATATAAGGGACAGACACTCCTAAAACCTAAAGCAGGTGACCAGGAAAACTGTGTCTCTAGGTTACACAGGGCACCTACTACATGAGACTTGGAGATATAGAAAATCAACCTAATACATAGAAACAAACATAGGGGTAGCCAATATAAAAAAACAAGAAACATATCCCAAATGAAAGAACAGGAGAAAACTCCAGAAAAAGAATTAAATGAAGTGAAGGCAAGCAACCTACCTGATATGGAGTTCAAAACACAGGTTATAAAGATGTTCAATAAACATTAAAGAAGAATAGATGATCTCACTGAGAACATTAACAAAGAGATAGTAAGCATAAAAATGGATGTAGATACTATAAAAAAAGTCAGAAATTAAAAATGCAATAACTAAAATGAAGAATACATTAGAGGGAATCAACAGTAGATTAGTGAAGCAGAGAATCAAATCAATGATTTAGAAGATACGGTAGCAGAAAACACCCAATCAGAAGAGCAATAAGAAAAAAGAATCCAAAAAAATGAGAACAGTTTAAGGGGCCTCTTGGATAACATCAAGCACACCACCATTCATATCATAGGGGTTGAAAACTTATAAGGGATTGAAAACTTATTTGAAGAAATAATAACTAAAAACTTCCCTAATGTGGTGAAGTAAATAGAAATACAAGTCCAGGAAGGGCAGAGAGACCCAAACAACATGAACCCAAATAAGCCATACCAAGACACAACATCATTAAAATGGCAAAGGTTAAAGACAAAGAGAGAATCCTAAAAGCAGCAAGAGAAAGAAAGCTAGTTACTTACAAGGGAGCTTCCATAAAACTGTTAGATGATTTCTCAACAGAATCTTTGCAGGCCAAAAAGGATTAGCAAGAAATATTCAAAGTGATGAAAATCAAGGACCTACAACTACAATTATTTTACCCAGCAAAGCTATCAATTAAAATTGAAGATGAGATTAAGAGCTTCCACAATAGGAAAAAGCTAAAGAAATTCATTGCCACCCAGCCAGTATCATGAAAAGTATTAAAGGAACGAAGAAGAAGAAGAAAGAAGAAGAAAGAAGAAAGAAGAAAGAAGAAAGAAGAAAGAAGAAAGAAGAAAGAAGAAAGAAGAAAGAAGAAAGAAGAAAGAAGAAAGAAGAAAGAAGAAAGAAGAAGAAGAAGAAGAAGAAGAAGAAGAAGAAGAAGAAGAAGAAGAAGAAGAAGAAGAAGAAGAAGAAGAAGAAGAAGAAGAAGAAGGAGGAGGAGAAAAACATAAATATGAATCATAAATGGCAATAACTATGCAACTATTAATAATCACCTTAAGCAAATGGATTGAATGCTCCAATCAAAAGATGTTGGGTAGCTGAATGGATAAGAAACCAAGACTCATACATAAGCTATCTACAATAGACCTATCCACTTCAGATAGGAAAGCACAAAGAAACAAAGTAAAAGGGTAGAGAAGATATTACACACAAATGGAAATGAATAAAAAGCTGGGGTAGCAATACTTATATTAGACAAAACAGACTTTAAAACAAAGGTGATATTAAGAGACAAAGAAGTACATTACATAATGATAAATGAATCAAGCCAAAAGTGGCTATAACCCTAGTAAACATTTATACACCCAACAGAGGAACACCTAAATATATTAAGCAAATATTGACTGACACATAAAGGAAGAGATCAACAGTAATACAGTAATAGTAGGGGACTTTAACACCCCATTATACCAATGGACAGATCTTCCAGACAGAAAATCAACAAGAAAACAGTAGTCTGGTATGATACTAGAAATAAAAAAAAAAATAGAAAAAACTGAAAAATACACAAATACATGGAGGCTAAATAACATGTTACTAAACAATAAATGGGTTAACTATGAGTTCAAGGAAGAAGTCAAAAGATAACTTGAGAAAAATGAAAATGAAAACACAATGAACCAAAATCTACGAGAGACAGCAAAAGCAGTCCTAAGAGGGAAATTCATAGCAATACATATCTACCTCAAGTAACAAGAAAAATCTCAAATAAATAATCTAACCTTATACCTAAAGAAACTAGAAAAAGTACAGCAAACAAAACCCAAAGTGAGTAGAAGAAAGGAAATAATAAATATTGAAGCAGAAATAAGTGAAATAGAGTCTGGAAAAAAAAACAGTACAAAAGATCAATGAAACCAAGAGCTGGTTCTTTGAAAAGATAAACAAAATTGATAAACCTTAAATCAAACTCATCAAGAAAAAGAGAGGGCTCAAACAAATAAAATCAGAAATGAAAGAGGAGAAGTAGCAACTGACTCCACTGAAATACAAAGGATTATAAGAAAATACTATAAGCAATTGTATGCCAACAAATTGAATAATCTTGAAAAAACAGATACATTTCTAGAAACATACAGTCTTCCAAGACTGAGTCAAGAAGAAACATAAAATCTGAACCAATTGATTATTACTAAAAAATTGAATCAGTAATTGAAAAATTCCCAACAAACAAAAGTCCTGGACTACATAGCTTTGCAGGTGAGTTTTACCAAATACTTTAAAAAGAATTAACACCTATTCTTTTTAAACTATTCCAAAAACTTCAAGAGGAGGGAAGGCTCCGAAGCTCATTCTGTGAGGTTACCATTACCCTGATTCCAAAACCAGACAGATATTACAAAAAAAAAGGAAAAAAAGAAAAGAAAAGAAAATCATGGGCTGATGTCTCTGATGAACATAGATGCAAAAATCCTCAACAAAATATTAGCAAAATAAATTCAGCAATACATTAAATGAAAAATATCATACATCACGATCAAGTTGGATTTATTCCTGGGATGCAAGGTTGGTTCAATATCCACAAATCAGTGTGATACACCACATTAACAAACTGAAAGTTAAAAACCATTTGGTCATATCAATAGATACAGAAAAATTGTTTGACAAAATCCAGCACTCATTTATAATAAGAACTCTCAGCAAAGTGGGAACAGAGGGAACATACCTCAATATAATAAAGGCCATATATAACTAACCCACTGCTAATATCATATTTAATGGGAAAAAGCTAAAGTGTTTTTCTTAAAATCAGAAAACAAGACCAGCATGAGCCACTTTCATCACTTTTATTTAACACAGTATCGAAAGTCCTAGCCACAATAATCTGACAAGAAAAAGAAAGAAAAGATATCCAAGTGGGAAAAAAGGAAGTAAAATGGTCATTATTTGCAGATGACATAATACTATACAGAGAGAACCCTAAAAATTCCACCAAAAAAATGTTAGAACTAATAAATGAACTGACAAAGTAGCAGGACACAATATTCAGAAATCAGTTGCATTTCTATATACTAATAATGAACTATCAGAAAAAGAAATTAAGAGATCAACCCATTTCCAATTGTATCAAAACAATAAAATACTCAGGAATAAATTTATCCAAGGAAGTAAAAGGCCTGTATTTGAAAAATTTTATGTCACTGAAGAAAAAAATTGAAAGAGATAACAAGTAAATGGAAACATATACCATGCAAATAGAAAGAAGAATTGACATCATTAATATGTCCATACTACCCAAAACAATCTATAGATTAAATGCGATCTCTATCAAAATACCATTGGCAGTTTTCAGAGAACTAAAACAAATAATTCGAAAATTTATACAGAACCATAAAAGACCCTGAATAACTACAGCAATCTTGAGAGAGAAGAACAAAGTTGGAGGTATCCCACTACCTGATATCAAACTATACTGCAAGGATATAGCAATCAAAACAGTATAGAACTGGCAGAAAAACAGACACATAGGTCAATGGACAGAGAAAAGAGCCCAGAAATAAATCCATATGGTCATTTAAATTATGAAAAAGGAGGCCAGAATATATAATTGTCTATTAAATAAATGGTGTTGGGAAAACTGGACAGATACATGCAAAAACAATGAAACTGGACCACCTTCTTACACCACAATCAAGAATAAACTCAAAATGAATTAAAGACTTAAAGACCCCAAACCATAAAACTCCTAGAAGAAAACAAGCAGTAAACTCTGACATTGCTCTTAGTAATATTTTTTTCTAATATATCTTCTCAGGCAAGGGAAACAAAAATAAACAAACAAACAAACAAACAAACAAATGGAACCATATCAAACTAAAACATTTTTGTACAGCAAAGGAAATCATCAACAAAATGAAAAGCCAGCCTACTGAATGGGAGAAGATATTTGCCAATGATACATCTGATAAGGGGTTAATATCCAAAATGTATAAAGAACTCATAACTCAACAACAATAAAAATTAACAATCAAATTATAAATGGGCAGAGGACCTGGTAAGCATTTCTCAAAGAGAACACAGAATGGCCAATAAATGTATGAAAAATGCTTAACATCATTAATCATCAGAGAAATGCAAATTTAAACCACAATGAACTATCACCTCACACTTGTCAGAAAGGCCATCATCAATTAAATCAAAAATCAAGAAATGTTAACTAGGATTTGCAGAAAAGAGAACACTCATACACTGTTTTTTGGATTGTAAATTGGTACAGCCACTATGGAGAACAGTTTGGAGGTTCATCAAAAAATTAAAAATAGACTACCTTATGACCCAGCAATTGTACTTTTGGGTCTGTATCCAAAGAAATCTAAAATGCTAATTGGAAAGACTTATTCACCCCTATGTTCACAGTAGCACTATTTATAATAGCCAAGATATAGAAACAACCAAATTGCCTATCAATAAATGATTGGACAAAGAAGAGGTATATATATCTCTCTCTATATATATAATGAAATATTATTCAGCCATTAAAATATGAAATCTTACCATTTGCAAAGACATGGATGGACCTAGAGGATATTATGCTAAGTGAAATGAGTCAGACAGAGAAAGACAAATACTATATGATTTCACTTATCTAAAGAACAAAATAAATGAACAAACAAAATGAAAACAGACTCGTAGATACTGAGAACAAACTGGCAATGGAAGATATTCTTTGAGCCTGGATGGAAAAGGTAAAGGGATTAAGAAATACAAATTGGTAGTTACAAATAGTCATGGGGATGTGAAGTATAGCATAGAGAATATAGTCAATAATATAATAATCATGTATAGAGCAAAGTGGATACTAGACTAATCAAGGGGATCATTTCGTAAATTATATAGTCTAACCTCTATACTATACACCTGAAACTAATATAAAATAATATTAAATGCCAACTCTAATTGAAAAATAAAATTTGTATAAAGCTCTTAAATTCTTCAAGACACCAGAGAAGCATCCATGCATTGGTGTGACAAGACGGATCACATTATAGCGCAGCCAAATCCTGGTGTTTTCCTTGCTGGTGGGAAATGTCATCATAGCGTCCTACAGCAGGACTCCGCAATTAATGTCTTGATGGTCTTTAGGATAAAAATGTATGAGGTAATGGTGGATCTTTTTAAAAAATAAAAAATAGGGTTCTGCATCCCTCTGATTTCAGGATGGACTGAAAGTCCTTCAGTAACATTTCATAAATGGAAAGAAAGATTCAATTCATGTACCTGGGAGAAGAAAAACTGTAGCATTCCATATCTACTGTTGCCTGGTCAGCAGAGATCTGAAGAATTTATAAAGAAGAGCAAAATATACTTGAGCATTGGTTCAACAAGAGTTTGGATGCCTATCTTTAGGTACTAATAATTTAGAAATGAGTAAGACACAATCACTGCTCTCAAGGAACACATAATCTAGTAGGGGAATATAAGTAAATAAATGCTATCTATTATGAAAGGGGTGAATAAAGTAGTGGAACAAAGTGCAGATTTGAGTGGAACTAACTTTTGAAGATCGTGAAACACACATAGTTCTGACTAGAAGCTGGTTCAAATTAAAAAAAGAATTTAGTATTACAGATAATGTCTGGATTCTAGGAGATGAAAGCCATTAAATCATGTTGCTTATAATCACCCAGATTAAAGAGTTTTTCTGCTCTAGCACCAACTCAGCTTTGGCTCCACATCAGCCACCCAACACCACCTAACCCACATCCTATCTACTCCCTCCCTCTTAATCTCTTTATCTGCCTTTCAGTGGCATACGTCTACCCAGAAGCAGGCAACTATTTAGATTTTAGATCAAGGCTTTTTCAGAGAGGAGTAGTTTATCACTGTCAGCATTTAGAATTGCTTGTGTATCATGATAATAAACAGAAGACTGACATTTGGTTTTATTATTATTTTCGTTCTCGATAGACAATGCACCCTCGATGACTTGCATGCAGAGTGGATCTCTCCTATTTTCCACTCCTCACACTCCACATGCCTCCACTGCCACCTCTGCCACTTCTTCATTGACATGTACTTTGCCTTCCTGCTGCCTCTACTGCCCTTTCCTACTACACCTCCACCACGGCCTCAACTCCTTATACCGCATCAGGTACTACCTTCACAGAAACACAGACTTGCAATGCTATAAATTCAAGACATTTGTTTTTAAAATTACTTCTCAGACATACTTTTATTTAATTTCATTAATTACTGAGAGCATTCTAAATCTTGGGCCCACGAATACATAATTTTGTGTGTATGTGTTTTTATTTCTGGGTCCATAATATGATTCATCTTAATATTAAAGAGACTCCGAAAGTTACACATTTATTCCAAACTATTGCCTTAATCTCCTACTTCACTCTCCTTCATCCTTTCCTGGCCCAAGATTCCTGTCCCTTATTTATTGAGATGGTCAAGTCATTTAGTATGCACTTCCTTATCTAGCCTCCTCTACTCTTACAATATATATCATTTCCTCCTCTCTTTCTAAAGGAGGCATTCTTCCATCTTCTCAGGGTCAAGTTTCCCATTATAATCTTAATCTAACATCTTCTGCTTCATTGCCTTGCTCTATCAATTATCTCATGTTTTTCTAGAATCTTTATTCTGTTATATTCCTCTCACTTCCCCTTCATTTACTCATGGGATTTGTACAAAGCAAAAAACATCTCTGCTTCACTCTACTACTTAGTCTCCAAAATTTGATGAGCAGGGAATGACAGTAATTAAGATGGGCATGGTCCCATCCAATGTAGTCAAGGACACAGACAAATGAAGAGACAAGTGGAATTCAGAACCATGATGGATGAAAAGTAGAGTGCCTATGGGAGCACAAAGCACAACTCAGACTTGGAGTCTGGGAGGCACGCAGAGGGAGCACCATGGAGTGATTAAGAGTAAAGATGCTGGGCCAATTGTCTATGGCCGCATCCCAGTTTTACTGCTATACTAGTTGTGTAACCTTGGGTAAAGTATTTAATTTCACTGGTCTCAGTTTCCTCACCTAGAAAATGGAGCTAACAATAGTGTCTATTTTATACAGTTGCTGTGAGGGTTAAGTGAATTGATATATGTAGAGAACTGAGAAGAGTGCCTGTTACTAGTAAATGCTGTGTAAATGTTAATTTATCTTTTAATATCTATACCATGCTCTGGGCTAGACTCTTCATGTACTTTATTTTATTTATTTCTCACAACAACCCTATGAATTAGGGTTATTTTTCTTCAATTTTAAAATACTGGTGTGATTCTCATAATATAAAATCACCATTTAAAAGTGAAATTCAGTGGGTTTGAGTACGTCAACAGAGTACGGCAACTATCACATTATATAATTATAGAATATTTTCATCATCCTCAAAGAAACCCATAATTCTTCAATTATCCACACATTCCAAATCCCCAGTCACTAAGCTATTTTGTCTCTGTAGAATTGCCTGTTCTGAACTTTTCATATAAATGGAGTCTTTTTGTGACTCTTCTACTGAGCAGAATGCTTTTAAGACTCATTCATGTTGTGGCATGTATCAGTACTTCATCCTTTCCGATAGAATAATAATATTGTTGTTGTGTATATACCACATTTTATTTATCCACCCATTAATTGATAGACATTTGAGTTGTTTCCACTTTTTAGGTATTATGAATAATGATGCTATAAACATTTGTGTACATGTTTGTGTGTGGACTTAGATTTTTAAAAATATTTCATCAAAGTAATACATTATAGTTTTAGAAGTCAAATATTACCTCAGTGCTTGTGAAACACCAGTCTCCTGACACATTCCCTTTCTACCTCCAATTTTCATTTCCAAGAAACAATTATTTTCAACAGTTTTAGCTATTTCTTTTGCTGCTTTATGTTTTTAGATACTATGCTTATACTGTCTTGATTGTTAAGGAGAAGATCTTTTTTTTATTATTTCTTAGTTGGGATATGAAGATTTGGTTCTCTCACTCCAACATCATATATATACTAACTCTCATACAATCTTCTAAAACAAGCTATAACACTTTTTTAGTACAATTAACATTGTTTTTACAATATATAAATATCCATATCTGAGTTATATAGGTCACTGTTTATATTTCATTTTTGTATCTTTTTTTATTTGCTACATTTCTATTACATATTCTGAACCAAACTCTCCAAGAGATAAAATAATTTTTAAAAATCAAGAAATTAATCCATTTTTTCTCTTTTAAAAAGGTCTTTCCCGGATTCCTTCATCTCCCTGTCTGGTCCTGCTGCCCAACTGCCTTCTAGAAGCTTCCCTTCACCATCATCCTGGGAATCCCCTTTTTCCTTTGGGTTGAATATCCTGTTTCTGGACCACATATCTTCTGCTTTCTTGGTTTACTTCCTCGATTTAATAAGCACATCCTCTAGTAGATTCTTGAGAAAGATTGCATGGGACATAAAATTTCTGATGAATTTTGTAACTGAAAACATATATAGTATACCCTCATTCTCGAAGTCTATAATGAAAATTAATCTCTCAAAATTCTGAAGAAATTGTTCTGGTATGTTTTAGGTTTCAGTATTGCTGTTGAGAGGTCTGGTACCATTTTGACTTACGGTCCTTTGCATAACAGTATTTTTTTATTTCTGGAAATATTTAGGATTTTCCCTTTACGCCTGGCATTCTGAAATTTTATGATATATCTTAGAGTGGGTCTGTTTTTATCTACTGTGCTAGGCACTCAGTAATCTATTAATCTGGAAATTATAATATTTCAGTTCTAGGACGTTTCTCTCCTTCCTCTTTTTCTGTCTATCTGTCTCTGCCCTTTCCTGTTTTCAAAGTTCTCTTTTCTTTGGATTAGACTTATTTAAATGTTGAAGCTTTTAAATTGATCCCTAATTTTCTTTTCTTTTTTTCTCCCTCTTTAATCCGCCTCCAAACACACACACACTTCCATCCCTGACCTATGGATGTTGCAGTTTCCCTTTTAAGAACTGAATCTCTGAAGGCAGGGTATTTCCCCCCACATGCTTGTGGCTTGCACCTGGGGCCTGGTGGCACTGGGGTCCTGGTGCACCCAGACTATGATTCTTGGCTTAACCTGAGGCACGAACCCTGGACTTACTGCGTGTAAAGCAGATGTGCTAACCACTACACTATGGAGCCACCCCCTTTTTTTTTTATCCTATTTTTTTTGCTTTTGGCCTTCTTATGCTACCATTAGGAAGTTTTTCAACTTTTTCTTCAAAACTTCTATTGAACATTTTATTTCTATTATCATTTTTAATAGCAAAAACTCTTTCTCTTAATCTTCCTTTTTTATAGCTAGGTGGGGTCAGGATGAGGTGAGAAATGTCTTACTCCTTCTTATATAAACTTTTTACCAGTAATTATAGTCTACCCAGACAATAAAAAGCTAAAGGAGTTCATCATCACCAAGCCAGTATTACAGGAAATGTTGGAGGGACTTATTTAAGAAGAAGAAAAAAAATATGTATTAAAAATATGAATAAAGAATGACAATAACTACTTATTTATCAAGTACTTCAAATGAAAGAGTTAAATCCTCCAATAACAAGATATGGTGGGTAAATGGATAAGAAAACAAGACCCTTATACAGGCTGCCTTCAAGAGATTCACTTCAGATTAAAAGACACACACAGACAGAAAGCAAAGGAATGGAAAAGGTACTTAATGATGGGCCTAGAGAGTAATGTGTTGAGTGGAATAAGTTAAATAGAGAAAAATCAATGTAATATGATTTCATGTGCATGTAGACTCTAAAGAACAAAACAAACAAACTCTAGATACAGGGAACATTTTGAGAGTTACCAGATAGGAAGAGGAGTGAGGGAATCAATGAAATAGGGGGAAGGGATTAAGAAGTATAAATTGGTAGTTACAAAATAGTTATGGAGATATAAAGTACAGCATCAGGAATATAGTTTATGACATTGTGATAACTATGTATAGTGTCAGAGGAGTACTAGATGTATTGGGGTGATCACTTCATGAGTTATATAGATGTCTAATCACTATGTTCTATACCTGAAACCAATATAACATATTATGCCAATTTTAATTAAAAAATAAAAATATCATTAATAAAAAAATATCCATAGAAATATCTATATCATCTATATCTATATCTATATCTATATCTATACACACACACACACACATATATCCATATATACAGACACACACATATATGGGTGTGTGTTCACTGAATAAATGAATGAAGAGGACTAAGTTTAGACTTGAAAGATGAGATGGAAAGAAAAAGCAAAAATGTACTCTAACCACAAGGGAATGGCATGTGCAAAGATCATAAGTGAGAGAATATACTGAGAATCAGACAAAAGTTGAGCACACTTGCAATGACGAGTGTAAGAGGGGTGGAAGTGAGGGTGGGAGAGGGTGCAAAGAAAGAGAAAAGGCTTGAGACTTTAGCAGAGATTAGATCATGGTGGGTCTTTTACCTGTGTTAAGAAGTTTTGGCTTTAACTTGCAAGCAAGGAGGGATTATTTTAGGATCTATGTTAGTTTCTTAGGGCTGCTGTAACAAAGTACCACAAATTGAGTTGTTTAAAATATATTAAACAGAAAATCAGTGTCTCATGACATTAACATTAAGGTGTCAGCAGGGTTGATTCCTTCTGAGGGCTGGGAGAAAGAATCCCTTTCATGCCTCTTTCCCAACTTCTGGTGATTTCCTGGGAATCTTTGGTATCCTTGGCTTGTAGAGGTATCACTCAGAGAGAGTCATACTGAATTAGGGCCATGCTAATGACCTCATCTTAATGCGATCATCTGTAAATAGCCTATTTCTAAATAAGGTCGCATTCACAGGCACAGGGGATTAAGACTTCAATATTGTTTGAGGAAGACACAATTTATAATAGGATCTTAAGCAGAAAGTTACACAATGTATTTTTTACAAATCCCCCTACCTCGAATGAAAAAAATGAGATGACAAGGGTTGGAGTGTGGTGGGGAGGATAAAGATCAGGCTATTCCAGAAGCCTTTGCCTTCAGTGTCATATAAGGTGATAAGTTGTAGTGGGACAAAGAGAGGTGGGTAGATTCAAGGGACACTTGGTAGGCAGAAAAAATAAGAAAGAACTGATAGAGGAAGAAGACAATTTCTATAAATCGGAATCATTCTCCTAGAAACAGGAATAAAACCAACTACACATATTGTGGATCCCAGTGCAAACTAAAATGAAGGGTCCCTTGTTCATAAAATCTTGTTCATAAAATCATAAAATGTTAGATAGTGACAGCATAGCATTAAGCCAAGTGTAGAGCTCTCCGAGAATAAAACCTTGTGAGACTGCATGGGTCATACACCCATGAAGCTTGCCCTGATCCTTCTTTTAATTCTGAGAAGAAAGAACAATGTCAGAGGTATCACATTCCTCAACTTTAAACTATACCACAAAGTTATAGTAATAAAAACAGTATGGTATTGGCAGAAAAACAGACGTATGAGTCAATGAAATAAAATTAAGAGCTCAGAAATAAACTCACATGTATATAAACAACTAATTTATGAGAAAGAGATAAGAATATATGCTGGAGAAAGGAAAGTCTCTTCAATAAATGGTGCTGGGAAAACTGGACAGCTATATGCAAAAGAATAAAACTGGACCACTATCTTACACCATAAACAAAAATTAACACAAAATGAATTAAAAGCTTGAACGTAAGACCTGAAACAAAATACAAAGAAGAAAACATAGGCATTAAGTTTCTGGACATTGTTTTCATAGGTGTTTTTATAAATTTGACTCTTAAGGAAAGGGAAACAAAAGCAAATACATCAAACTAAAAAGTTTCCACATAGCAAAGAAAATTATCAACACAAGAAAAAGGCAAACAACTGAATGGGAGAAGGTTTTTACAAATGATACTTACCATAAAGGGTTAATATCTAAAGTAGATAGAGAACCTATATAACTCAACAACAAATAATCCGATTAAAAAATGGGCAAAGGATCTGAATAGACATTTTTCCAAGGAAGACATACAGATGAACAACAGACATATACAAAGATTTTTCATATCACTAGTTGTTAGGGAAATGCAAATCAAAAGCAAAATGAAATATTACCACACACTTGTTGGCCATTATCAAAAAGAAGAGAAATAAGTGATAGAATGTAGAAAATTGAAAACCCTTGTACACTGTTTTAAATTGATGTAGCCATTATGGAAAACGTTATGGAGGGTCTTTAAAAAATTAAAACTAGAACTGCCTTATGACCCAGTAATTTTTCTTCTGGGTATTTACCCCTCATATATGAAAACATTAATTCATAAAGGTATATGTACTCTTATGCTCATTGCAGCATTATTTACAATAGTCGAGACGTGAAAACAATCTAAGTGTCCATCGATAGGTGAATGGATAAAGAAGATATAATATATATATATATATATATATATATATATATATATATATATATATACTTCTCAGCAACAAAAAAAAGATAAAATATTGTCATTTGCAGCAACACAGATGGATCTTTAAAATACTGTGATAAGTGAAATAAGTCAGACAGAAATGGACAAAAACGGTATGATTTCACTCATATATGAAACATAGAACAAAAAAAAGTAAAAAATGAACTAATGAAACAAGCTAAAACAAACATAGATATACAGAATAGTGATAACCAGAGAAGCAGGGGTTTAGAGAACAGTGAATTAAGTAAAGATAGTCAAATATATGGTAACAGAAAACTAGATTTTGGGTGGTGAGCATACAATAGAGTATATAAATATCAAATTATAATGCTGTACACCTGATATTTATGTTATTAACCAATGCTACCTCAATAAATTTAATAAAAAAGAACAAAATCCTTCCTTGACCATCAATTTAATCTTTCTTCTCCTGAAATCTATAGTACTTGTTTATAAGCCAGTCTTGACATTCATTGCATGCCACCTTTCTTTGTCAATCTCTATGATTATATAATTGTATGTGTTTGTGGCATCTGTATTCATTCATCAAATTCTTATTAGGAATATTACATATTACATATATAAAATGCCTAAGTATTTCATGTGCTAGGCTCTCAGACTTACAACAGACTTATACAAAACTAACAGACTTAGACACTCAAGGAGTTCACAATTTGGGAAATTACCAAATCTATTAACAATTATAATACTCTGTGACAAATACTATTCACAGAGGACCACTGACTTGGGATTGGTGCTCCAGGCAGGAAGGTATCTTTGAAGATATGTGACTCAGCAAAAACTGTGAGACCCAGCAAAGAGAAGGAAAGAGAATGATAAAGAGCATTTCAGAGGGACCAGCATATATAAACAGCGTGGGAATGTTATGTACCTCTCCCAACTATAATGTTGATTTTTGGAGTAAAGGAATTGCACCCTCTCCTAATATCTAACATGAATCATTGCTTATAGTACAAATTCAAAAACTATTTGATGAGTTGAGAAGGCAAATTGATGCTGTTAAAAAATATGACATTTAAAAGTTAAACCAAAGATAAAAAGTAATTAGAAATTTTAAATATATATCTAAAATTCACTGTCTAAGAATGTTAGGTCTTCCAGAGATTTTATATATACAGCTGCCATATAAAGAATGACTTTACATCTGGTTAATATTAATTTTACTCTTTTTCTGATAACAGTGTAACAAAAACTAATAGCTATTATTGCCAGGCAGATTATAAAAAAGAGTGCTGTTCATAGCTGTAAATTTTATTATCATAAAATGTCAAGTATATAAAAATGTTATCCCTGAAATACTTATAAGTATTGAAAAGCTGAATTCAGTTTACTATGCAGGCTATGATCATTTCAAAGGTAGAGACTTTGTATACCTTTAGTGTATAACAACTCCCTAGATATTCACTGACATTTTATAACCCATTTGCATTAATAGTCATTAGAACAGATGCAGGCTGAAATGGATATATGACATTTACATTCAACTTCCCATGCTGGAAATATAGTATTTCCTCAACTTTTTAAAACAGGTATGCTGCTGCTGCAGAGACAATGTTTAAGATGCTCTCAACCAGCAAGAATACAAGTACAAAGATTTAAAAATAAGCATATAGAAAACAGTTAAAGATAGTGTGAATTAAATATTAAAACAGAAAGTCATAAGCCTTTTAAGAATGCAAATTTTAAAAAGTAAAAAAAAACTAATTTAAAAAATATTTGAAGAGTATGGTATAAGGGAAAAGCAAAAGATGTGAAATTAGAAATCTTAAGAGACAATCCTTGATTCTATCATGTTAATGGATCTTGTGCAAGGCATTTTCCCTTTCCTTAGGTGAACTTATATGTAAATTGGAGAAAATGCCACTTGTATCACAGGGTTACTTTGAAGAATAAATGAGATAATAAATGTTAATAAATGAGATAATAAATGTTAACACTTTTTTTAGTTGCATTTGAATTTGTAAAACGTGATTTATATAAAATAGCTAAGTATTTCATTATGTCAATTCAAATTCATTCATTCAATCAATTTCTTTATTAAGATTCAATGGGAATTTATTTTATATCTACTCATGCCCTGTGCTGGGTGCCTTGACATATTTCAATATTTGCAGGAATCCCATGATACAGGTGGTATTCCACTTTAAGGTAAGAACTGAGGCCCATATGAAGTTTTGTTTTTACTGTTTATCCGTAGCTGCAATATGAAAATATTTCTGGTCAAGTTCTCTATTCTTTAAATAGAGAAATGAATCAGTTGACAGTTCTCTATATTGCTAAGGCCAAAGGACAGTCAGCCTAATTTCATTGAATTCATATGATGCAGTTTCCTTATTTCAAGCACTTATATATTAAGCAAGTATTTACTGTGTATAATGAAGTGCCAAGGAAGACAAAAACCAAACCCAGGTAAAGAGAATCATAGGGAACTTATGTAGTAGAGAGTAAAACAATGAAATAGATAAGTTTAGATTAGTCTGATGGCAGAGAAATGAAATGTAGTGGGAAGTGACTGGAAGTAAGAAGGGTTAGGAAGCTGTGGCTATTGACAAGTCATGAGGCAATGACTACCAGGCCTGGGATGACAGCAATGGGCAATAGAAGAAAGAGAAACATAAGAGATGTTCCAGAGGTTCACTGTTTATATAGAATAAATGAGAAAAATGGTTCACATATGACTGAGGTCAATAACTTAAGGAATTCAGGGATGAGTTATGTCCTGGGTAGAAACATGGCATTTAGGGAAGACAAGCATGAAACCTACCGAATCATAATGAGATAGAGGCAACACTGAAAAGGCTCAAGAAATCTGGCCTGTGCATAATGTAAACTGTAACTGGAGCTGTGGGGCTGGGTTAAAGCAGAAGATACAGATTTGAGCTTCATTAGCATGAGATAACTAAAACTATGAGTTAGAATCAACTCTAGGAGGAAGCACTTAGAAGCAAATGAGCAGAAGTTCAAGGACTGTCATCTAAAATTAAGAGAGGGGAAGAAAAAAGGAAGGGCAATTTGATCAATTTTTTGGAATGTACTAAAATAAAATATATTTAGACAATATTAGATTTTAGATTACTTTAAATTATATTAGATAATAAAGAACTACATTTTATTCCCATTTTATGCACCCAATAAAAGTTAAGTATTAATAAAAAAGAAAGCATCTCACTTCAAATTCTGTCCATTTAGAGAATAATCGTATTCAGAGAGAGAAAATTATGGCTAAAAATGAAGATCCTTGAATGAAACAGAAATATTAATAATGGAAACATGAACACCAATGTTTAAGGTCTGCTTCCATCAGCAAGACCCTGGAAGGGCCCAGAAAATTTGAAAACTTATTTCTGCCTACAATGATCAAACTTCCAAATTGATTCACTATTTTCCTCATTTGTAATACTTTCTGCAAGGCACTCAGCCAGACACTGAGAATACAGTAGTAGATAAGATGGACGCATTTTCTGTTCTTGTGGTCATAGGCTAGCCTGTGACAATTTGCATCCTGCCTCTTTGCTTCTACTCCTAAGAAATCAGATTGAATCTCAGTGACATTTCCCATTTTCCTTTGACTACATGCTTTTTACAGATAAAGACTGAATACTTGTTAACCAGCAGATGGATATCTTCTTTTAAACAAATTATATGGTAGTGAGAAAATGTAATAAATATATGCCCAAGTAGTCACACATTTTAACCTGAGTAGTTGAGTAGTTCCTGTCACCACTCCAAGGGTTGTGTCAGCTCTGTACACAGTGAGGGTTTTGCCTTACACAGGGCTCTTTGTCCTTTATAAACTCCAGTAGAAAGAATAAAAAACAGAAGGGAGAAAGATCCTTTGTCACTTCATCTTCTTTCTCATTGCTTTTTCCTATTTAAAGCAAGAGAAATAAAAAATAAATGAAAGATAAAAAATATTTTTTAAAAATTAAGAATCAAAAAAGAAACAAGTACTCAAGTATGGACTCTCCAAAACTGCTTTTGGCACTGTATTTACTGAAGCTACTGAATTTATAAACTCTCATTTTATAAGTGTTCAGAGATAGAAAATAATGCTTCAGAATAAGTGCCTGCCTAGGTAGGTGGCATACGTGGGCATACAGCATTGTTTAAATCTCTAAATCATGTTCCTGTCTATAGTTTGAGTTCATCTCAAATATCTAAAAGAACCAGGCCAAGTAAAATGGGCCCAGAGGCAGGGACTACCACGTTCTGGAAAATATGTCTTGTCTAAAGGTAGCAGCAGAAGGAATGCAGATTTGATTGTTCAAGAGGAACCCAGAAATTTGGATTTTTATGTAAAATCATCTGACTTCTGATGTATTGACAATGAATTTTTAAAAATTAAATATCATGTTGGCTAATCTGTAACTGATTTATCTAGAGGTCATTAACTTACAACTTCTGGCTTATGGCAAGTTTGCTGTGTTTATACAGAAACATGGAAGTTGTTGCAGGTTTATGATCATTATTAAACTTAGCACGTGCCATCAATGCAAAAGACTCAAGAATGTTGAAAGGCCCTAAAAGAATAGGCATACAGTTACAATGGAAGTGAAGAGATAAATTAAAAACTTAAGAATGGTGAGAAAATATTATTGGTGCATATGAATTGTTTGACAATAATAATACTGAAAGGTTAGTAAATCGTGCAAAATGTTAAAACAACTTGACTTACACAATCATCATGGTCATTGTTATCAGCTAGAAACCAGGAGAAAATATTTAGCATGGTAAATTTAGCCTAACATTAATTCAGAAGCCTAGGGATTTATGTAATGAACATATCATTGTGAATTGCTCCTTAAAGTTGTTGCAAAGAACGGATGATACCATTGGTTTATGGCTTGTTTTGCTGGGGTTCCAGTACAGATTCATGTATCCATTCATTCATTCAACAAATATTTATTGAACAATTACTATGTGCCAGGGACCATTAGAGGTATTGGAATAAAATAACTCATGCATCTGACAAAAGTTCTTGACCTTATGAAGTTTACATTCTAGTTGAGAGAGACAGACAATATACAGGAAAACTAAGTGTATAATCTATTAGATAGTGATAAATCTTAGGGAAAGAAAATTATATCAGGGAAGGAAAACAGAAGTTTGTGTATGTAGTACATGTGCACATGAGAGCAGAGTGGGGTAATGTGGATTTGAAATTCTAACTAGGGTTACCAGGAAAGCCTTACTGAGAAAGCAGCATTTGAGTAGAAACATGAGGGACATGCAGGCCAGTGAGGGAGTATAAGTGATTCAAGCCCTGAAGATATCTGGGGTAAGAAAATTCTAGGCAGAAGGAACAAGTGCAAAGTTCCCAAGGGACAGGTGCATCTGTCCTTTTCAATGGGATGTGACAAAGAACAAGGGGTAGAGTAGTAGCAGAAGAGATGAGAGAGGACTGATCACACTGTTGGCTTTTATAATAAATGAAATAGGAAGTCATTGCAGGAAAGATGGGCTAATCAGAGGGGTTACAGAATTTGACATATGTTTTATGTCTGACTGTATCATGATCAAATGAAAAGACAGCAAAGCCAGGTGCAGTGTGACCAGCTGAGAAGCTGTTGAAATAATCTAGGTGAAAGACAATGATGGATTGGACTAAGGTCTTAATAGTGGAGATGGCAAGAAGTCATCTTATTCTGTGTATATTCTGACAACAAAGTTGAAATAATTTGCTGACAGATTCTTTGTGACATGTAAGAAAGTGAAGAGTCGAGAGTGAATCTAAGTCCTCTAGCCTGAGCCACTGGAAAGATGGAGTTGGCATCAACTGTGAAGACTAGATGAAGAGTAGGATTGAGGGTAGCGAATAATAAGAGTTCAATGTTAGACCTGTTATGTCTATTAAAAATTCAATTGGAAGATATTGAGTAGGCAGTTGGCTATAGCATCTGGGGTTCCACACTGTATGTTTAAATTTGAAATCTTTAGCATATTGATGGTACGTAAAGCTTTGAGTTTGGATGAGAGCACCTGGAAAGTGAATGCTGATTGAAATGAGAGGTCTAAGCTCTGAACTTTGGAGCACTCCAACATAAAAGATTAGGAAAATGAAGAAGGGCCAATAAAGTATAATATAAAGGAACTTTCAGAGCACTAGGAAATAAAAAGGTAGGTGATTATGATGACTTAGAGGCTTAGTGAAGATAGATCTCAAGTTGGGGAGAAGGATCAATCTCTGAAAAGCTACCGAATGTCATATAAGATAAGGATAGAGAACTGCCTGACAACTGGATGCAGAAACATGGAGGCATCAGCAATCATGTAAGAGCAGTTTGGTGGAAGAGTGGGGCAAAAGGTCCTATTGGAGTCATTTTCCAAAAGAATGGCAGAGAAGAAACTAGAGACAGCAACTATTAAAAAATTTAAAAAGATGTATTATAAAGGGAAAAATAGAAGTGTTGCAGAAGCTGACTCAAGGAGGAAGTGAGTTCAAGAGTTTTTGTTTGTTTGTTTTAAGAGAAAAAAAAAACAGTATGTTTCTATGCTGCCAGGAATTATCCAGAAGAGAGGAAAATATATAATGCAAGAGGCACAGGGAAGATTTGTTGGGGCAATTTTCTTGAATAGATAAGAGATGACTTATAGTAAACAAGTAAAGGACTTTACCTTGGGGAGGAGTAGGTACAGCTCATCCACAAAGATAGAAGAGAAAGTGAGGAAATGGTCACGAATTCTGTGCAGTGGGCTTGTGGAATTTCTCCTGATTTCCTCTATTTTCACAATGAATGAGTTTGGGAAAAGAATTATGGAAGCAATGCAGAGAAAGGAATGGATGAAATAGTTGTCTAGGAGTCTGAAAGAGTGAATGCTTTCAGGGTATATGATATGATAGCTAATCAACATTCAAGACTAGTGATGACATTTAAAAAATATTTTTCTTTTAATTACTTAATTTATCATTTTTTAAATTTAAATAGTTTCAAGTATACAGTACATTGGTTAGACATCTATATAGTTCATAAAATGATCCTCCCAACTGCTCCCTCCCTCCCTTGACCCTCCACCTAACCAATGTATTAATGCTAAGTGCATTCCCTATGCCGTGCTCCCAATCCCTGTGACCCTGTATCAGCTACTAATTTGTATTTTTTTAACCCTTCACCCCATTCTTCCAGCTCCCCCAAACCTCTTCCCTTCTGTTGGTCACCAAATTGTCCACTATATTTGTGAGTCTGCTTTTGACTAGTTCGTTCTTTTTATTCCTTAGATTCCACATATAAGTAAAATCATATAGTGTTTATCTTTATCTGATTTAAATACCTTCTAGGTCCATCAAAGCAATATCTTTTCCCATCCCCTTTTTAGTCTGTGTGTGTCTTTCATTCTGAAGTGAGTCTCCTGTAGGCAGCATATGTAGGGATCTTGTTTTCTTATCCTTTTGGTCACTCTATCTTTTGATCAGAGCACTTAATTCTTTTCCATTTAAAATACTTATTGATAGGAATGTAATTGTTTTTGATACAAGTTTGTTCCTCTTAAAGAAGTCCCTCCAACATTTCCTGAAACACTGGCTTGGCGTTGATAAATTCCTTTAGCTTTTTTTTTTTTTTTTTTTTTTTCTGGGAAGCTCTTTATTTGTCCTTCAACTCTAGATGTTAGCTTTGCTGGATAAAGTATTCTTAGTTGTAGATCCTAGATCTTCACCAAATTGATTTTTTTTTTTTGCCAAACTCTTCTCTCCTGGTTTCTTTTGAGAAATCGGCTGCCAGTCTCATGGGTATTCCCTTATAGGTAACTGTTTTTCTCTCGCTGTTTTTAATATTCTTTCTTTGTATTTAACCTTTGACATTTTAATTATGAGGTGTCTTGGTGTGGGCCTCTTTGGGTTCCTGTTTTTTTGGGATTCTCTGAGCATCCTGGTTTTATGTCTATTTTCTTCACTAGGTTAAGGAAGTTTTCCATCATTTCTTCAAACAGCTGTTCAACATCTTGATTTTCTTCAGTTACGCTGATCAAGACCGATATTTAGATACTTAATAGTATCCCTTATGCTCCTTAAATTGTTTTTATAGTCTTGGCATCATATCTCTTGCTATTCTGACAGTGTCCTCAGCTTTCCCACTAGATAGGATATTTGATCCTTTTCTTTATTCACTTTGTTTATTCCATTTAATATACTTCTCATCTCAGATAAAGTGTTCTTCATTTCGGATTGGTTCCCTTTTATATTTTCCATTTCCATTTTTGTGAGTGTGTGTTTTTTATCTCTTTGTTGAAGTTCTCACTAAATTTAATCAAAAGATCATTGAGCATCTTTATAACCAGTGTTTTAAACTCTGCATGTAAGAGTACTTGACTCCATTATTTCTGGACCTCTGTTCTGTTGTCATATGGTTTCTGCTTGTCTTCCCATTTTGTCTGCATTTCCATGTCTATTTCTATATAGTAAGCAAAGCTCCTGAGTTTCCTGGTCTTATTAGTGTGGACTTGTGAAGTAGGTATCCAGTGGCACAGTCCTGAGAGGGGTTCAGCTGCAGGCCAAATTTAGCCGAAGCCTCTGCCCCTCTGGGGCAACCGGTTAAGATTCAGCAAGCAATCCACAGATGCAGTGCTTATAGTTGCCTCAAAAGGCCACACCAGAAACCGAGGCCAGCTGCCTCCAGTGTGAGTCTAGGCACTGCTCTGCAAGGAGCACCTGACTTGCTGAGGATATACCTGGATGTGGCTTGGGTGGGACCTTGAGTTGGGGAAGGCGAGGTTTGAGGGAACTCTCTATGCAGAGTGACCTGTTATCCAGTTTGATGATGTCAATGCTATGGCGGTGCTGTGTCCATGCACTGGTAGAGGAGAGGGCTCAACAGGGAACAATCGATACCGCTGGCACTTCTGTACGAGCAAGTCTCACTTTGGCCCTCACTCTGACAATGCCTCCCTGTAAGTCTCTGGTGCCCCCTGCACGCAGCCAAACCAGCACTGGTGCTCAGAGCAAGCAGATATGTCACCACAAAAATCCACTCACATACTTGGCCCCTTTAAGAGATGTCTGCAGCTGTCACTACCACAGCTGTCCCACTCTGCCACTTGGGAATGGGCATTTGCACATCCTTTCCCCATCCTACCTTCTTCCATGGCAGGGTGGTTTCTTGGATTTCTCCCTAGTTGTATGGCTTTTTTACCTAGATCTCAGGTGATTTTTCCTTGCTATTTGCTCCTGTTTCCATCATAACTTTGATTTGGTCACCAGAGAAAGGAACAGAACCTCTATCATTTATGCCATTTTTTCCCTTCTAATTTCTCATTTTGAAGTAATTTCAGAATTACAAAAAAAATTGCAAAAATATTTCAAAGACTCTCCATCTGTCCTTCATACAAATCCCTCAAATGTTAACACCTAGTTTACCAGAGCACAACTGCCAATATTGGGAAAGACTTCTCAAATCCATTTTTTCACTATAAACCTATATACAAGTGTAATTGAAAATATCCTTTTTAAGTTTTATTATTAAAGTATACAGTACATTGGTTAGACATTTATGTAGTTTATAAAACAATGCCCCTAATTGCTCTTTCTCTCCTCTGGCTCTCTACCTAGCCATTACATTAATGCTAACTGCATTCCCTATGCCGTGCTCCCAATCTCAATCTCCATGACCAACTATTAACTATTAATTTGTACTTCTTTAAACCTTTACCCTATTTCTCAGCACCCTCAAACCCTCCCCTCTGGTAGGGGAGATTGTCCTCTATATTTGTGAGTCTGTTTTTGATTAATTTGTTCTTTTTGTTCCTTAGATTCTGCATATAAGTGAAATTATTCTGAAATCTAACCTATTCTTAAGAAAAAAAGAGGTTCTAGATTTTCATTCATCCAACTAACTTATTGGACCAATATCTGGTCTAAAATCTGAATACCTAATGTGTGCTACAGTTGAGAGAGAAAATAAAAGATGTCAAATATAGACATAGATATAGACATATAAATATAGACAAATAAACTGCTCTAGAGTTTCAAAGGCTTGGGTTCTAAACTTGGTTCCTGGGTATATAGTCTTTGTGACTTTGGACATGCTTCCTAATCCTTCTAAGTTTGTTTCTTCATCAAAATAGAAAAAAGTAATAGCACTCACATTCTAGCATATTTACAAGGCATACATGAGGAGGATGCACAGAGAATGCTTAGCATAATGACTAATAAACAGTATATGCACCAAAAGTGTTAGTTTTCATATTTAATAACTTTTGTTATAGTTACTATTAACTATCTTTCCATGCTTCATTTTACATAAGTATAAAATGAATGGAATCAACGAGACTAGAATTTCTCTAACATAAATAAATATCCGGATAAATGATTGTAGACTTCCAGAGTTGTCTTTAACTATTTCTATTACATCAGCAAAAATAAAACTCAGTATAATGTAGTTAGAGCCTAACTATAAATCCAAAATCAGCTTAAAAATTGAATTTAAATGGAATCAAAACACCAATAACAACAAAATCAAGTTAAATATTTTAATGAGGATAGTAATGATTTTCTGGAAATTAATTATTCTTTGTCCTGTGAGCCTAGTAATAATTTCCCATGGTGCAGGTCTCCTGTGTTCATTGCCCATGTATTTACTGTGTTCTGCAGTAGCTCAATTCTTCCATTTCACTTTCTTTAAACTACTGCAGCCTTCAGTAACATTGTTTGGCCTTCAGTTTGCCAAACAATGATTTAGAGCTGGTTCATTTCTCATTAGCTCTTGAAAATTAAGGGAGTAAGTTGGCCTGAAATCCCAATTCATCTCTTCATGGAGATCTTGTAGATTTTCAGCTCCAAATCTTTCAGTGGTTCTCTGCTGCCAGTCAAAATCCTGACATTTAAGTTCCTCTCAGACTTACATTTGCAGTCTTACCTACCAAACTTCTCTAGTCAAACTAAGATACCTGTTGCCATAGACTGAATGTCTGTGTCCCCTCAAAATCCATATGTTGAAACCTGACATCCAATGTGATGGTATTTAGAGATGGAGCCCCCATGAATGGGATTAGTGCCCTTATAAAAGAGATCTCAGAGAGATCTCTCATTCCTTCTGCCATGTGAAAAGACAGCAAGAAGACAGCCATCTATAAAATAGGAAACATGCCCTCACCAGACACTGAATCTGCCAGCACCTTAATCTTAAGACTTCTCAGCCTCCAGAACTGTGAGAAATAAATGTTTGTTTATTAGACACTCGGTCTATGGCATTTTTGTTCTAACACCCAGAATGAATTAAGGCACCTATGAAATATCCCTTTTTAAAAAAATTTGTTGAGATTTTCTTTATGCTAAGTACACATCAACCTTGGGAAGTATTTCATGTGCATTGAGGAGAATGTATGTTCTCTACTCATTGGATACAGGTATCCATATATATCTATCAGATCAAGCTTATGAATTGGGTTACTCAAATCTTCCATATCCTTAATAATCTTTTGCTTGTTTGATCGCTTAGTTTCTGAGAGACATGTGTTTTTAAAACTCCCCATTTTAGCAGTGGACTTATAAAAAATATCTCCTTGTAATTTTGTCAATTTTTATTTCATATATTTAGAAGTTACATTATTAGGTACAGCCTTATACTGGCATATCATCTTAATAAATTATTTCTTTGTATCTTAGAAAACAAGTCCATGAGAGCCCATTTTGTCCAATATTAATATATTATTTGCCTAACCTTTGACCAACTTTCATGACACTTCTCTGGTCAGGGAGATTTTCTAGTTTCAAAGAGTCTCAGTTTTGAGACTCTCCATTTAATGTAGGGTGTTTTGTTTCAGTCTCTGCCTGCTGCAGATTAGAGAGCTTATTTTCACTTGCCATACAAGTGGTACAATTCCAGTGCCTGGGCACTTAAAGCCCATGTCAACTTGGATATCCTTGTGGACTATTATGGCTTCACCTCAAGTTTACTTCACTATCATTAATTCTTTTGTTTCCAATACCCCGGATTTTCCTTCATGTTAATCTCCACTACATATTTTATCTGGTGTTTCTAGGTATTTGTGAGTAGAGAGAAGGCTGTCCACATCAGCACTGGTAGTCCCATAGAAAATCCTGGCATTAATTTTTAACCATCTAAATGAACTACGAATATTCAAGTGTAAGATAACTTTATGACTGTTTACATGTTTGAGATATATATATATATACATATATATATATATATATACACACACATATATATGTGTGTATATATATATAGAGAGAGAAATATATATATATATATATACACGCACACGCACACACACATACTCCCATTATACACGCACACACACACACACACATACACACATATATTTAGAAGGGTATAAGTTCAATTTTAGTATAATTTAGCAACAAAGAAATAAAACAATTATCATGTGTAACTTTTCCTTTACATGATTAGGTTCTGCATTATCATTGAGAAAAATAATAGTTGACATTTACTGAGCATTTTCAATACTCCAAGAACTGTGCTGAAGCACTCTGAGGACAATCTCATTTAATATTCACAACTCTATATAGAGTAGGTGCCATTATTATTTCAATTTTACAGATGTGGACATTAAGGCTTAAAAGGTTGAATAACCTGACCAAAGTCATACAACTAGTAAATGGTGCAGCCAGGACTCAAACCATGTCTGTCTGGCTTTAGGGTCCAAATATGTAACCATTTCATATCTCATCTTAAATAGCTCACATAGGCAAACTAGGATATCCATAATATACAAATATCCCTTAAAAATCACTAGGGGAGCAATAAACACAAACATGTAAAAATAGCAAGAAACTAGAATAAGTCATTTATAATAGAATACATTCAGTAATAAACAGAGAAAAAAGTTGTTTAAGCTCATTAATAATCAAACATTAATTAAAATAAGATGCTATTTTCTACTTAGCATAGTTGTAATGAAAAATTTGATAAACTCCCAGGATATGTTAAAATAAAGGGAAACACTCTTACACACAGCTGGTGGGAGTTTATCAGGACTTCTAAAAGATAAATAGGGACTATTTTATCAAAAAGCTTTAAAATCCTTATGCCACGTGAAAAACAATTCTCATATATTTGAGAGGAACAGCAGGTTATAAAATAGAAATGTTAGAATTAGAATAGTTTTAAATTAAAATACACATATACATGTATGTGTATATACTATTTTCTATGTATATAAAATGCTTTAATTATATCAAAATATTAACAATAGTTATCTCTATATGAAATTTTTCTTTTTTATCTGTATAATCGATAATTCTACAATTAACATCTACTAATTTCATGTTACTGACATCTAGTTTATTTATTTTTTTTTACACTATCTGGACCGACTGAAAAGCAAGGTTCTGAGCCTATAAAATGAAAGGCTGGGATTAGGAAAAGTAGGGGGCATTTATACATATTTTTCCATAGGATATTTGAGATAAATTGTCAAGTGAAAAAATTAAGTCACACAAAAAATTAGATAATGTAATCTCTTTATAAAATATATATATATATAAATTATATATACATATAAGTAATAATAATTATATGTATATATAATTCTGAAATGTCACACCCTAAAATATTTAGAATTAGGGAGAAGACAGAGAAGACATTTACTTTCTGCACTTCATTACTTTTTCCCAACAAGCATTAATTACTTTGTAATTAAAACACTCAAATATATCAAGATTGGGAGAGGAACTAATCAAAATCCATCAGGATCATTTAATAATTAGTCATTAAATCATGGGAATACCAAATTCAAGTGCATCTACCACTAAAGCTGAACAGATATTATTTAATGGTAAATAAAATTACCCAGTGTAGTACTTGAAAGACAAATAGATTTATAGACATTTTTACTCCAAGCTTACTATATGTGAAAATTAGTAACATACTCAGTAATTTTTTAGATACACTTATGGCTAATTAATAACAGTTCAAGAATGGAAATCAGTAATAGAACCATAGAGCCTAAATACTGAAAAAGCTTTGAAAGTCAGGAAATTGAGGTTCACAGAGGTTAGCCAACTGAAGCTAGACAGTCCCATGAGTCCCAGTTCAGTTTTAGAAACTTTTTATATTTATAACACAGAAGACAATAATCCTAGCTCATCTCTTAGATATTCCTTTGGAGACTTAGGATAAAACTATACTGGAGTGACTCAATAATGATAATCATCATGTAAATCTGTAATCACACATTCCAGAAATATACACATTTTTTAAAAAGAAACATTTATAAAACCACTATACTGGATAGTTTGCTGTTTCAGAAGACAGGATATTGATCTTATCTGTGATTAGGACTGTGTGATCTCTCCTTCCTATGGTTCACCCTGACTCCAATGAAAGTCTGTTCTTTCTACTTTAGAGAGGTACTGGGAGGTACTCAGAAAAAAGATGCCTGTTAATCTTTGTGGGATGTTTCTAATGAGCAGAAAGCATTTGGGGAAGGTCTAGAGGTCAAGCAGGAGATAAAGTTCTGCTTCCATTTCAGCCAGAGCCCTTCTTTTTGTGGTCCCTTTATCCTCTAGCAAAAACATGTCATTAACTTATTACAGAAAATTTTGACCTCTTAAAATCCACACCTCTATTACTATAGGAAATTCTTGAAGCAGTCGATGCTTTAATACTTCTAAATCTTACAAAAAACATTTCTCTTTGAAAATGACATTTTTCCATTGAAAATAAGTATATGTAAGTGGCATATTAGTATTAAGAAACACTCCGGGCCAAGTGTAGTCCTCAGGTGTGTCTAAATCACAGCTGCTCTAATTCATCAGAGCTTGTTTTGCTCACAGTACAAGATTAGGGAAACCGGCCCGTCCGGTTCCTAACTAAATAATTCTACAAAGCTAAAGTCGGATTTGTTACACCTATGGTTCTACTTTCAATCACTGTGGGTCTATCAGTTTAGCTCTTCACTGACCTCATTAGTGACAGCTCCCTTTTACCTTCACTGGGACATCAAGTATCTCACAACTATATACTAAGAATAACCACAGAGTGTGTAAAATGAGATGCTTTCTCCTCCAAAGTATGACCACCTAGGTAAAGTGATACACCAAGTTACAAACCCCTGGAAGCAATTCTTTTTAATGTCGTGAGTCTGGGTTTGGAAAGTAGAGGAGCAGGAAAAAAAGGGAATGTTCTGGTTTCCTTAGCTCCTGCTGAAAGAAGTTATAACTAGAGATATCTCCTTATGAGTCTAATTTTGAGGTTCCTGGGCACAAGGAAGGTATCCCACCAGCAATGGCTTCCAAGGTTTCCATGGCTCAGGCAGAGCAAGGTATGATTCAATGAGAAACAGGAGCATAGACTAAGTCTCATCTTATTTGGTGGTATACATGCAAATCTCTTGTAAATTTCCAGAATCTTTTCTTTGAAGGAAGTCTTAAGCAGAACCATACTAATATGTAAAACAGATAAAGTGTAGCTGTTCTGTTTGGAACTGAAGTGAAGAATAGAGCCCTGTAATCTGTCTTCCCATGGCTCCTGAGTAAAGTTAGACACCATATCTTCTTCCCATGGAGGTTATTACTTCATCTGAAATAAGTGGTAGAGGAAAAGATGGAGCTTTGTTCCTACCACCAAGGCAGGTGACTGAGACAGCGTGAGGAGAGAAGCAATGGCCTGGACCTTATTAATTTCAACACGGATACAATCTCTGACATCAAAACATAAGAGTGGGGGATTGAGGTTCTTGTAAATCTTGAAGGACTGTCAAAAACTACTAAAATCACCCTGTGATACTAAAACATAAGTTTTGGTTATATGTCCAGTTGTATAAGAAATGCAAGTTCTTCATCAAAAGAAGAATATAATGCATCATTTTATGTTCTGGAAATCTGTGCTCTCCACTTCCCTCAGTCCCCACAGAATTTTCACTTCATACACTTAAGAATAAAACATATATTTCAGAATTGTGAACATAAGAATAATATATCTAAAGAGCAAATTCATCACTGTTTAAGGTCATAAATTGCTACTTGTCTTAGAATGAAGAGTAAGTCAGTACTAAGCATCTCTGCTCATCTATCATTCTAAGTACTAAAGGACTTTTTGGGAGACTAAACAGAGGGCATATAGCTTGTATATCTTCCAGGCATGGCATATGTCCTTTTTAAGTTTAGGACTAAATCCCAGCTGGTCCCAAGAACTCAGTAGGTTCACCTCCTAAAGTCTGATGTGCACATTAGAAAAAATCTGAGAAAGATGATATGCTTTTGGAACACTTTTCCATCTAGCCATTCAAAGGGAGGCCACATTGCAACCCTTTGACCTCTTCTATGATTGTTAGGCTCACCAGCTGCCTCAAGGATGCTGAGAAAAAGGCAGCTTTCATCCTTGAGTTACTGGTTAAAATTCATCATGTATTCAGTCCAGCTCAGTCAATGCTAACAGCAGCTCACAGACTCAACTCACGTGAGGGGCAAGCCAAGGCCTCCTTACTTACATTATTGTACTTGTACTCTTTCGGGCATAAGAGGTCCTCTGCAGCCCAGATGGGTATAAAGACCAGTGACAGAATGCTGGAAGCTGCCTAGAGCATGGCACTTATTTGACAACCTGCAAGCTGCAGACTAGGTTCTCCAACTTACCAGAGACATTAGCAAAGTGTGATATTTTAGGGATAAATGCTCAGGATTCACCCTCTAGCCCTCCAAACCAAACACTTTGGTTAATATCAACTATCATCACATAAAACAGACACAATATAGATAGAAAACAAATATGTTTTCTAACAACTATCATCTAATTAAAACTCTACAACTGGTACAAAACGAAGTTCTTGACATAGATTCTCTCTTGAAATCCTCACAATACCCTGAGTTAGGTACCATTTACCCCAATTATATACGGTGAGGAAACCACAGGGTCTTAGAGAGGTTAAGCAACTCGAGAAAGGGCACAGAGCTAACATGTGTAAGTCAGGGATATGAATCCAGCGCTGAGCTATGCGATGTTGTCTTTGATTGAAATGTGATGCAATTACTAGAATTTTCAATTAACGTGAGAATTGTGGAGTAAGATAAAACATAAAGTCAACACTTAGAATAGTGCCTTCCATACAGTAAGTAACCAACATTGATATGTCATCATTCACAGCATTAAAGGTAATGTTGCTTAGCCAACCTAACAGTAAGGAAACAAATATTATTTACCTTTTTTTGGTGGACACGATCACACCATATACACAGATATCTAATATCAGCTAGGTACAGGTAGTCTAAGGAAATGATTGAAGCTAAGGAAATATAAAATTGTTTCTGACTATTTGGGGTAGTTGTGAAAAAATAACACTATTCTACTCAAGCAACATAACAAAAACAATATTAACATTTTTAAAAGCTTCGAGTAGTTACAATTATCGATAAGTAAATTTTTTGAAAATAATTTAAAACTTCATCTCAATGTCTAAAATTATAAAGCCTTGAATGAATCTAAGTGGTTTTGATAAAGTTTAAAGTTTAGCACCTGGAAAAGTACCTTATGCATAGTATGTTTTCACAAAAAACATTCTGGAAAGAATGACTGAATTCATGAATATGCTTTTAAAAACAGATAGACATTGTCTTTTCACTATGTTTGAAAGTTTGTTTTTTTTTTAAATTCTATGATGCAGGTTGCAGGACATTTCCTTATTGGTATTTTTTTTTTTTTTGCTAGGAATCCCAGGATCGCCCTGTAGCTTAAACAAAGGAAAGGAAATAACTATCTTCCTGAAAGACAAAAAGAACTAGCCAAAAAATAATTAAGAACAGAAATAAAGTTTTTGTCTTTGCAGTGACATGAGAGGTAAAAAGTAAAGCCGCTTCTTCAAAATGTCCTTATTAATCTTTAAGAAAATATATAAATGTTCTCAATGCAGAATGAAAACACACAAAATAAAAGTATACATTTAAGCCATTAAGCTGGCGAAAGTAGACATTTCCCAGCATATATAATTAAATGATCAGGTAAATTCAGATAAAGAAAACACTTTTTAGTGCCCTGGATTATCCTGGGGTCTCAACAGTCTACCCCGTGCACACTCAAAAATAACTATTTATTTTTTAAAAGAACTTTAAATACCAATAGCATAGAAATACGAAGTACTCTATTTCCATAATGTAAAATTTAGACTAAATCTACACTCATCAAACTTTATTAAACTTATGTTCTGTTTTCAAACAAACAAACAAACAAACGAGAGAGGTATGCAGAAAATTGTGAAGATTTCTAGCAACAACTTCTACACCATTCCAAAAGAGCTGTATCCTGTCACCAACAGTGAATCTGAGATGCCCCACTATTTAGGGAAATCATTAACATTACTTGTGGAGTGCCTACGGTTTCTTTTGCATAAAGCTTTTATCTCATTTTAGCAAAATAATAAAGACAAAAACACAAAATGTATATCCTTGGGGCTATAGTACCCAGCCCAATCTGCTGAAAGAGTGAAAGTGTTGAGGTTCAGTGTGACAAGCTTTATCACATGGTTCTGCCAAATTGCTAAACTAAATGGACAAATAAATAGGCTGACTGTACTGTACTTAAAATCAAAGAAGGAGCTATATTATTTAAAGAGACATGATTATTTTTTTAAAAAGAAAAAAAGAAAATTAAGGTAATAGTTTCAAATATTTTTATTATTTTTAAATAATTACTAAATAAACTAAATATTTGTTAAGTTAAAATAATAATACAATCCATATTGAATATAATTTGTGCCTTCCAAATCCAGCTTTCATTATACATCATTTTCATAGATGAAGCATGTAAGATGTGTTAGAATAACTGACAAATACATATAAAACACACCAAACCATGGATTTTCATAATAACTATCTCATATTTGCTTAAATGTTTGGTGCTGATAGAAGTAGTAAGTAGAAGACAAAATATTCACATATATGGAGGTGATATGTTAAATAGCCCTAGGTTGTGTTACTTGCTAGAAGAAATCTGCAGGAAATGAAGCCTGATGCCGGATTTCATGTGTGACAAAGCATTTTTTAAAAAGATTGTTAAACACATTGCCTTGATTTTGACTATGCAATACCTAGCATATTTTAAATGCCAAGCACTGGCCAATAGTTCTTTCTCTCAATTTATGTATTGGAACATAAACATTTTTTATGCTTAAAAATATGAACACTTTTCACACTTACAAAATATGCACAATAAATGTTACTTAAGACAAAAACCTAGCAGTCAGATTTGCCTATTGTCAACTTTCCTCTTTCTGAGAAGCTAATCAATCTCTGAAGTAGACACAGGCAAAGGGGAATAAATTCATGGTCTGCGGAGGCAGTCTAATTGGAGTATAGTAATCTTACAAGGAAAAGAAACCATATGTTAATACTCTAAAGGAAAACAAGGTGTGTAATATTTCCCAGAGTCTGATGAAATGCTTTTTCACCCACTGCTTAAAATGCCTGCTTGCTCCTAAGGAGAAAAAGGAAGACTTGGTTAGAAAGTAAATCTTGAAAGGTCATAAAAGCTACACAGAAGTCTCTTACCTTCCAAACCTTTACTAAGTCTCTACACGTGTGCTAAAAAAAAAAAAAAAAAAAAAAAAAAAAAAAAAAAAAAAAAAAAAAAAAAAAAAAAAAAAAAAAAAAAAAAAGACTCGTAGGAAACACCATCTAATTTACTGAGTTGGATTTTACACATCTACCTAATAAATCCTCTCTCGCGCTCCTTCTCCCTCAAATTTCCTGAGAAACATGCACATACATGCAAACACGCACGATGTATTGCTCACTGTACGTACAGGTTCATCAACACCATGACAGAGACAAGTCACATTACGACAATCAGAACAAATGACTGTTAACAGTGAGAAATGTTTTTTTTTTTTAAAAAAAAAAAAACAAAAAACCTCGCTTGGACTCTTAATTCCCCTATTCCTAAGCAATTCCTCTTCATCCAGGAACTTTAAAGGATCAGAAAGACAAAACAGTTCGCATTCCAGAAAGAGAAAGAAAACAACGTTCGCTTTTCCAGGGCACTGCAATATCAGTAACCGGACCCGCTGCGCCCAAGTGGAGCATTAAAGAATGCAAGCCCCGACCCTGGACACCCGAGTTAAGCACACGGTGTAACCAAGAAAAGTAAATAAATAATAGTGATCACCGTCATTAAGAATAAAATAGTAATAACGATTGTCACCACGGGGTTCCGTACAGCAGCCGCACGGAGAGCAGGCTTCGCCTTCAGCCCCTCCAGCCCACAGCCTCCCCGGCAGTCCCGCGCCAGTTCTGAGTAAGCGCACTGGACTCCGCGCACGGCGTGGCGGGGCGGGGCCGACCTCGCAGGCTTCCGCCCGCGTGCGCCCCGCCGCTCCCTCCCCCGAGCGGGCTCCCCGCCTCGCCCTCGCCTCCAGCGCCTGCGCATCCTGCAGGCAGGGTGAGTACAGACTTCCGGTTGGTGAGCCCTATTTCCTTCTTCTCAGGTTGCACCCTGCCCGGGAGTAAGGATGACATGGGTGCTTTTATTCCGGACTGCCTAAATGACGAGGAAAATGAGTTAAAAGGAAAATACGGTTGTGTTGAGGAGTCCAACGTTTCCAAGCACCTCTTCTGATAAGGAAGGAAAATCGCTATCATCAAGTGAGATGTACTACCAGGAAGCATACCTTGAACGCTTTTACCCCCATTTTGGGGGTAAAACGACCAATTTGTGCAGCTCCAAAGCTTTTTCTTCTAAACTATCAACAGAATAGTAACGTACCAGACACTTTGATGTACTGGACACATTTGTTTCTATCTTCCAGAATCTTTTCTATAAAGTGCTATTTGGGACAGAGATCCTGGAAAATCTCATTATACAGAATATTGTCTTATTTTTGGATTAAATAGTTACGGCCCAATTATAGTGGTTAAAATTTAAAATAAACCATTATTACAGAAAAATAACAACTTAGATATTACTATGGGTCATGGGGGTACTTTCTCATCGTTTTGACCAAAAACTTTTTCCAGATTAAGTCATTACATTTTGGAGATAGATAAAAAATTAAGTATAATTTCTATTGTTCTGGAAAATCAGTATTTACTAACTGAGGGAGCATTGGCAGACTGAATTTTATGCTAACATGGGAAATTTTAGAATGAACCTGATTAATAGCATGTGTTTTAAAATTCTGAATTATAAACCTAAATTTTACCTAGGTTCTTTCTAGAAGTTTTAAAGAATGATTTTCCTACTTTTTTTTATATATATATAGGAATTCTGCTTGGACTCAGTATAATATTAGCACCGAATGATTTTCATTAGATATAATCTAGATTCGAAGGAATTATCTTTCAGCAACAACTTAAAGATATTCAAAAGCTTTTCAATTCTTGACTAATAGTTGTGATAATCAGTGCTTATTATTAATTGAAATGCAAAACCACCCACTACTTCTTCGAAGACCTTTACCTCCAAAACTCCCTAAGCTGCCTTTATATAAGAAGAAAGTTCATACAGGTATGTATATTAATTGGATATGTTATTAACTTTATTTTTCATAGAAAGTCCTCAACCTGCACAGCTCAAAATCACAATAAAGACACTAATAACCAGTAGCTGACAAATGTTTGTTATAAGATGATAGCATCTAATTCAATTCCACAAGTACAGTTTATTCTCATTATTTGTGGATTCTGTAAGTGCAAATTTAACTAACTACCAGCGTTTATTTGTAACGCTCAGATCAGTACATTGTTTTGTATTTTGTCTCTTTAACCCAACAATATATTGTGAAGAACACTCAGAGCTGTATATAGAGCTCTTTCTCACTCCTTTTATAATAGGTTGAACTGTGTGCAGGAGAGAGGAATATATATAATAACTCTCAGTCATTGTGGATTTGCTCACACATGTTCCCATTTGAGGTTGAACAGGTACATTCTACCTTCTTGTTTCAGCTCTCATACTGTAAACAGCTGTCCTTTTTTCTGATCTACTTAGTGCCATGTTTTTTGAATAACTGTAGTTTGTGTTGGAGATTTCGCTGAGTAGCATATCCCACAAGCATAGTGCTGAAGGGCTGTCTAGTCTTGCAAAGTTCAAGAAGGCTGTAATGCTCCTTATAGAAAAAAATATGTGTTATATGAGCTTCCTTCAGAGATGAGTTACAGTGTGGTTAGCTGTGAGTTCAATGTTAATGAATCAACAATATATGTTAAGATAATTTTGAGACCAGAGGCTTGCAGGAGCCTAACCCTGTATTATCCCTGGAAGCCACAGTTCAGTGTTGGATAATTCGTTGTTCACGGACACTTTATAGAACTGCTGCAAAACAAGAATTTACTGTTTATGAGCACAGTGCTAGGAACTGGGGATATAATAGTGAGCAGAGTAGACCATGCCAGTCTTCTTCATTAGTTATCTTCTGTGGGATCAAATAATTATATAAGTAAATATAAAACTGCCCTGCGATAAGTGCTGTGAAGTACAGATGAGCCACTTTATAACTTTATATAACACCCTTAATCCTCTATTTCTGTATATGGTATCTATTGACTCCTTATTTATAAGCAATGATAAAATTAGCATATTTCTTCTTTCCCAATTTTAGTTTTCTCTACCACCTGATTTTAGTTGATTGCATTAATTACTTTAGTGTCAACATTTATACTGTTAAAATATGGCTAGTCTATAACTTGATTTACAATGTTATATTATTGTCTTCTGATCCACAACTGTTAAAGGTGTTTAAATCACCACACCTGTATTACCTGTAATTTCCTCTCTCACTTTCCCTACTGACTTTTGTTATATCATTTCTACATTGTCATTTCTACATTTCTATAATGTTCTGATTTTCTATATTTACACACAGTTCTTTAATAATAATACCCACAGTTATGTAGGTTTACTGCACACTGCCAGGTGTTTTTATGTTTTTTTTGGGGGGAGGGGTTGGGTTTTTTTTGTAGTATATCCATTTTTTGCTTGAAGTTTCTGCTCTAGTACAGAGTTTCTCACTATTGATGTTTTGGGCTGGATAATTGTTTTGGAGTTTTTTTGTGTGTTGTATAGGGGGCCTCTTCTGCTTTTGTTACTCTGGATATTTTGTGATCTTTACTATTATTAATTCTATGTTCCCAAAGGCTTTTAGTGGAGTGCTTTGCACTGAGTAGGTGTTCAAAATATTTGTTGAATGAATGAATTCTTAAAATGGTGGAAGTACAGTTACAAAAATAAATATTCAAACACTGAAATAAAACCCTAAACTAAATATCTACAATTTGCATACAGTGCTAAATGCCATAAGGAATTAATGACACAAATGATCTGGTCCCTGACTTTCGGGATCTTCCCAGACATTTAATTAAGCTTTAAAGATGAGATACATAAAATAAGAACCCTAAATAGTAGTACAAAACAATGTAGAATTTATATCCAATTAAAAGTGCAGACAGTAGTTGTTCACAAATGTGAGAAAGCACGAGGGCAAGAAAAGGGCTTGAAGTAAGACTTGAGGAATTAGTAAAAGTGGAGTGAAATGTTTGATTAGAGAGAACTGTGTAGTTTTTAATGGCAAAGGAGAATCTATTAGAAAAGTAGAAATTTACTAGAAAAAAAAAGAAATCATGGAGAAATGTGTCCAAAAATAAGAAAGCATGGAACTGAGAAGACATATCATCTTGGGAAACTATCTCTAAGTACCTCTTTACCCAATCAGAGTGTCTTCTTTAATGTTCCCATCTCATATTTACCGTTATTGAGCATTTATCATTTTCTAGTATAACTGTTTGCCTGCATAGTTTCTATACTAAATTGTGAGATCTTTGATTGTAGAGCTGGCACATGGAGGTATTAAATGTTGGTTGAATTAACAAGAACAGTAAGTGTAGGTTGTATTAATCAAGAAAGATGGATTGCATAAAGTTTAAGGTAGATTTCAAAAGAAGAAAATGATTTAAATTGGTTAGTAAGAGAAGGTATTCCACACAGCATGATCAACATAAGAAATGAAGTTATAAATGAGCCTTTGTGATTGTCACTAATAATTAGAGTATCTAAGGGTTCTTTTTGGAAGGTAATGAGAACAAGGTTAGGTGAAATGGATCCAAGTCACATAGATTTTTATATATCAAACTAAGAAATCTGAATTATCATTAATAAGGTTTAGATAATTTTGTGAAAACATGACAAGGCTATGTCAGAAAGTTAAGGGAAAAATTAAGTTGATGTGGACTAAGACAATGGCAGTGAAAATCAAAAGGGGAAATTGGGGGGTGTATTTTTGATCACTTAACTATGAAGGAAGAAGAATAAAATGCAAAAGCCTCTGTGAAAGCACTTTATAAAACCACTCTATATTTGTAAGATGTTATAATACTTGTGATACTTCTCACTTGGCTCACAATTTAATAACTTGCAGTAACCTGGAACAGTGCAAAATGCCCTAGAATAGGAGTCCAAGAATACAAATTCAGGTCTTAGCTCCAACACAAATGTAATGTATAGCTTTAGCAAGTCATTTAGTCAGTGGATTTCATCTTTCTCTTCTGAAATAGCAGGACTTAATTAGCTCACTGATTTCCTTTTATAATATTTTTTAAAATTAAGTTTATCGGGTAACATTGGTTAATACAATTATATAATTTTCAGATGTACATTATCATTTGACATCTGTATATTCTATTCTGTGTTTATCATTCAAAGTCTAGTTTCCTCAGCTTCCATATATTTGATCCCCTTTACCCACTTCACCCTCCCCCTAAACCCTATATTTGAACCTCTTTACCCATTTACCTCCCACCCCAGCCCCTACCCCACTAGTAAAAACTAGTATATAGTCCTCTCATAACCACTCCCCTATAATCCATGTCCATGAGTCTCTATTTGTTTATCCTGCTCATTCGTTGCTTTTAGGTTTATTTCCCACATATAAGTGATATCATGTGACTTTCAACTTTTTCATTCTGGCTTATTTTGCTTATCATGATTATCTTGAGGTCCATCTATGCTGTCACAAATGGCAGTATTTCATCTCTTCTTATGGCTGAGTAATATTCCATTCCACAGTTTCCTTAGCCAGTCGTCTATTATAAGATACTTTGGTTGCTTCCATGTCCTGGCCAGTGTGAATAATGCTGCTATGAACATCGGCGTGCTAATCTTTTTGAATATGTGTTTTTAAGTCTTTAGGGTAAATACCCAATAAAGAAATTGCTTGATCATATGGTAGATCAATTCTTAGTTTTTAGAGGAATCTCCATGCTGTTTTCCATGGTGACTGTACGAAGTTGCAGTCCCACCAGCAGTGTATGAGGGTTCCTTTTTCTCCACATCTTCCCAACATTTGTTATGACTTGTTCTGTCAATTATAGCTATTCTAACAGGTGTGAGATAGTATCTCATTGTGGTTTTGATTCACATTTCCCTAATACCTAACAGTGTTGAACATCTTTTCATATATTTGTTGGCCATTTGTATGTCCTCAAGGGAGAAGTGTCTGTTTAGGTCCTCTGCCCATTTTTTGATTGGGTCATTTTTGTTGTTGTTGTTATTGAGTCGTATGAGCTCTTTGTATATTTTCGATATCCCCTTATCGAAGGCACTGCTTACAAATATATTTTCCTATTTGGATGGTTGTATCTTTACCTTGTTGATGATTTCTTTTGATAAGCAGAAGCTTTTTAGTTTGATCTAGTCCCATTTATTTATTTTAGCTTGTTCTTCCCTTGTCTTTGAGGTCAAAATCATAAAATCCTCTTTAAGTTCAAGGTTCTTGAGTTTAGTTCCTATGTTTTCTTCTATGCATTTTATTGATTCCAGTCTTATATTCAGGTACCTTAATCCAATATGAATTAATTTTGGTGTATGATGATAGACAACAGTCTAGTTCCATTCTATTGCAGGTGGCTTTACAGTTTTCCCAGCATTATTTTCTGAAGAGGCTTATCTTTGTCCACTGTATGTTTTTGGCTTTTTTGTCAAAAATTATTTGCCCACTTAAATATGGGTTTACTTCTGGACTCTCAATTCTGTTCCACTGGTCTGTGTATCTGTATTGCTGCTAATACCATGCCATTTTGATTACTATAGCTTTTGTAGTATAATTTGAAGTCAGGCAGTGTGATGCCTTTAGCCTCGTTCTTTTTTCTCAGGATGGCTTTGGCAATTTGGAGTCTTTTGTGCTTCCATACAAATCTGATGATTTTTTGTTCTCTTTCTTTAAAAAATGCTGATGGGATTTTGATGGGGATTGCATTAAATCTGTATAATACTTTAGATAATATGGTCATTTTACCTATGTTGCTTCTTCCAATCCAAGAACACAGAATATCCATTTCTTTGTATCTTCTATTTCTTTCAATAGGGTCTTGTAGTGTTCATTAAATAGGTCCTTAACATGTTTCATTAAATTTATTTCTAGGTATTTATTCTTTTTGTTGCAATTGCAAAAGGAATTATTTTTTCCACTTCTTTTTCTGATGCTGCATTATTAGCATATAGGAACACTATGGATTTTTGAACATTGATTTTGTATCCAGAGACTTTACTGTATTTGATTATTGTTTCCAGTAGTGTTCTTGTGGAGTCTTTAGGGTTTTCTTTATAGAGAATCATGTTATCTGCAAATAGTGACAGTTTGACTTCTTCATTTCCTGTTTGGATGCCTTTTATATCTTTTTCTTGCCTGATTGCATTTGCTACAACCTCCAATGTTATATTGAATGATAGTGGACAGCCTTGCCTTGTTCCCTGTCTTAGAGGGAAGGTTTTTAGTTTTTCACCATTAAGTATAGTGTTGGCCAACGGTTTGTCATAGATGGCCTATATTAGGTTAAGGTACTTTCCCTCTATATCAACTTTGTTAAGTGTTTTGATCATAAATGGATGCTGTATCTTGTCAAAGGCATTTTCTGCATCTATTGATATGATCATATGATTCTTATTTTTTAATTTGTTTATGTGGTGTATCACATTAATCAATTTGCATATGTCAGACCATTCCTGTGCCTCTTTGATGAAGCCCATTTGTTCATGGTGTATAATCTTTATAATATGTTGCTGCATTTGGTACACAAGTATCTTATTTAGGATTCCTGCATTTGTGTTCATAAGAGATATTGGTCTGTAGTTTTCTTTTCTTGTGTTATCTTTACCAGGTTTTGGTATCAGAGTAATAGTGGCCTCATAAAATGTGTTGGAAAGTATTGTCCCCTCTTTGATTTTTTTGGAAGAGTTTGAGGAGAATAGATATTAAATCTTCTTTGAATGTTTGGTAGAATTCACTGGTGAAGCCATCTGGTCCTGGACTTTTACTTTTTGGTAGGTTTTTGATGAGCGTTTCCATTTCCATACTGCTGATCAGTCTATTTAGATTTTCCAGATCTTATAGTGGGTAAGGGGATCAAATATATGGTAGCTGAAGGAAACTGGAGTTTGAGTGGTAAACACACAATAGAATATACAGATGTCAAATGATAATGTACATCTGAAAATTATATGATCATATTAAGCAACATTTCTTCAATAAACTTAAAAAAATAATAAAGTTTATATGTAAAGACAAAAGATCTAGAATAGCCAATACTACACTGAAGAAAATGAAGGACGTGGGAGGATTGGCACTACTCAATTTCGAGACTTTATAGTAATATAGCTATAATAATCAAGACAGTGTTATATAGGGGGAAAAAAACACAGATAGATCCATGGATGAGAGTACAGAGCCAAGAAATAGACACACACAGATACAGTCACCTACTCTTTTACAACAAAAGCAAAGACAACTGAATAGTCTTCAGTGAATGATACTGAAACAAGCTAACTGGGCATCCATATGCAAAAAAAAAAAAGAAAACAAACAAAAAACAAAACAAAACCTAGATTAGACTTATACTTTTCACAAAAATTAACACAAAAGAATAATTGGCCTAAATATACAAATGCAAAATCATAAAACTTCTAGCATAACATAGGAGAAAGTATAAATGACCTTGTGTTTGGCAATGACTTTTTAAATATGACACCAAAAGAACAATTTATGAAAGAAAATTTGATACATTGGACTTTATTAAAATAAAAAAACTTCTCTGTGAAAGACATTGTTAAAAGAATAAAAAGACATGCCATGTACTGGGAGAAAATATTTGCAAAATAAATATCTGGTAAAGGAACTACATCTAAAAGAACCCCTCAACTTAACAATAAAAAATCAATCTAATTAAAAAGTAGGCTAAACAAACACCTCACCTAAGAAGATATCCAGAGGCCAAATAAGAATATGAAAGAATGTCGAACAACATATGTCATTAGGGAATTGCAAACTAAAACAAGATACTATTGTAGACCAATAAGAAGAGCTAAAATACAAAACATTGACAACACCAAATACGGGAGAAGAGCAAGAGAAACTCAGTCATTGCTGGTAGAGATGCAAAGTGGTACAACCAGTTTTGAAGGCAGTTTGTTAGTTTTGTACAAAGCTAAACATACTGTTACCGTACAATCCAGCAACTGAAATAGATATTTACACAATTGAGATGAAAACTTAAGTCTACACGTGCATATTTATATCAACTATATTGATATAAATTATATTCATAATTATATGAATATATTCACAATTATATTGACAATTGTATTCATAATTGCTCCAAATTGGAAGCAGTTCAATAGCTGAGTGGATAAACTGTGGTACCTCCACACAGTGTAATTTTATTTAGTGATGAGAAGAAATGAGCTATCATGCCATATAAAGATACAGAGGAACTTTGTGTATTGCTGAGGGAAAGAAGCTAAATGAAAAGGCTACAATACTGTGTACAATAAAGAGGAATATATTGTAACTGTACTATCTTACAATAAAGAGGAATATATTGTAACTGTACTATCTTGCTGCTGTTTTAGATATATAAAAGTAAAAGTAAAGTCTACTAATTTAATAAAATGTTACTGAATAAATAAAGTGAAGCAACAAACAGATGAGAGGACAGGAAGTCAGACTAACAAGTATAAACTACTTCAGTTTGCCATTGAAGGGAAGGATAAATGTGGTGGGATGGTGGTGGTTGCAAGGAGTTCTGGAGTCTGTCAGAGTTTTAGCAGAGTATCATGTTTTGTTTTAACATGGGAGATAGAAAAAATAAAGTTGAAGATAGTGGTGTAATCATTTTATTGAATGAGCTCACTTTGATTAGCTTTAAATAAGCAGGAAGCAAACATTATTTCACTACTACTGCCCTTCAAAAAGTCACATGGCACACATCCCTCTCCCAAGACTTTTCTAGTCACTTTCATCTATTAGCCTTTTCTCATTTTCAGATAATAAGCAACTAGTCCAATGTAAATCAATACTTTCATCCAGTACGCAATGAAGCCTTGTCCTCCTAGCTCAGAATAGGTCTGCTAATTTTTAGACAAGACATGGGAAATAGAGTCACCTTGTTCTTTTACTTCTTTCCCCCAAGTCATACTGTAGTTTCTAGCTCCTCTATAGGTGAGGCTAGGAGTGGCAAAGAATTAAAAGATGAGATAAGAGTTAAGATGAGAATCAGATATCAGTCTCTGTACCCTCCTAAAATGTCTAGAAATACAGGTCAAGAAGTTTAAAGGGTTCTCTTGCCTTAGTCCAGTTGGAACACAGCACTGGGTGAACCAATACATTTTTGCTACTCTGTAGGTATCAGTAGGGGAAGAAGGTAGGAGAGTGGTGAGAAATTATTTTCCTATTGTGATATACACCTCAGTTCTCTATACATGGTTTTCTGAGAATCCCTTCACTTGGATTAAAGTGTAGGGAGAAAATTATTCTCTTCCACCTATTATAGGTAGGAAAAGATCAAGGAAACATGTAGCATTCCAATAGTGCTATTCAGAAGAAATCCTCTCTAAACCAAGATCTAGCTATATTTTATATAGAGAAAACAGGTGAGTGAGAGTGTACTTGTTTTGGCCACATCTTTGCAAGTCTTGCCTTAATGAATCTGTTATCTCCTCATTAGAATGTAGAGGTCCTCATCATTTATTGTACTAAACTGAGACAATAGAAAATAAATGTCATTTAACATTTGTCGCATAGGAAAGAGAAAGTACATTTGATTTAGTGAAGTCCCTAAGAATGCAGGCACAGTGCATTTTTTGGACCTAAGAGAAAAGAATACTTATTGTTGTAACCTAAATGAGATGTGATACCTTGTAGCTAGTATAAGAATGTTACCATATTCAAAAGACACATTTGTCTGACATCTGACATTGAAAAGAAATGCCATCTTTGCTCAAAGAGGTTTCAAATAAGGAAGAGATGATAAATAGAAAACATTCATTCGAATTATTTTTACCTATCCATTATTGCCAGAGTTTTAGTGGCAACTGTTCAAAAATCTTTTATAATCCACTCTTCTCTCCGTCAATTCTGTTTTTTTTTCCCCAAGAGTAAGCTCCCTACCCTTTCTAAATCTAATATAGGTTAGCCTCTTCACTTCTCCATTTGTTCATTTAAACTTTATCCCAGTCAACTAAACAAAAGTCCTGATACCTAAGTGCATATATACGGAAGCATTTTTAGAAGGTGAGAGAGGGGTGAGTGAATAAAGAAAAGCTATGAATGCTAAGACGTTATAGTTTTGTCCCTGACACCTTGATGAGTATAATCTAACTGTGCTTTTTTTTCTTTTTCTGGTTTAGCCAAGACCGGTGTAACTGATCTACCACATGTAAAGTTCACTCAAGATAAAACCACTTTAATTAAAAGAGATAAAACTAATTTTCCTGATGTTTCAAAAAATCAATCAGAAACCCCTGTCAATATCCAAAATCTCTCTCTTGATCATCATGTACAAGAAAGAGTGACTACTATTTCAACACTCCCAACATCTTCTAAGAAAGTCTGTTGGAACATTCCAGAGACTGCTACTGGTTCCATATTTTTTCCAAGTTGTCTTTCAGCTTCCAGTCGAGTTTTTGGGAAAGAAACAAACCAAATGAAAACTTTAAGAAAATCAAAAGAGCTATCGAAAAGGAAAAAGATATATGTTGATAAAATGCTAAAAGACATTCTGATTCTCTCTTCAGACTTCTCCAGACCTTCAAGTGCCACTTCTTTAGTTATTACTCCGAAATTCAAGAAAGTTTACTCTGAGCACCTACTTTTACAAAAGGCTAGGACCTATACTTTTAAGCACACTCTTATAGATTTAAGTGCAAAAAAGCCAAGCCCTTTCCCAAGAATTATGCCTGTTCGTGCAGAAAGATGGCAGTCTGACCATTTACAACAAAATACTACAGGGATACTAAGTATCAGTAATTTTACTGATACTGTTATCTTACCATTACCAATTTTACCAAGAAAACCTCCAAGACAGTCTGTGATAGGTAAATTCATTCTGAGCCTGGTAACAATGGGGTTAAGTAGAGCAAAGGGAAGAGAAGGCATGTAAGCAAATAGTGCTCTCCCCCTTGGGTTTACAGAGGGGGATGGTAAGATCACTCTTGGCCTATACATTTAATATATGGGCCAGAATGCAGTAACGGAAGTCCTGACCTTGCAGGTCTGACAAGGCCAAACTGGGTATTCCACCCAAGTGGTGGTGGCGGAAATCAGATAAAGGCGTTAATAGAATGAGAAAAACTAGTATAAAGGAGTGTGAATGAAGGTAATCTAGATGAACTCCAGAAGCAGAATGCCAATGCCAATGGTGACTTTATGGCAGATTGCCATGGATAATTCTAATTCATTAAAAGATGAACAGTTACAATGAAATCAGAACAATCTCAACATGAATTTTTACAAGTAGGTCCATTTTTTCTTTTTTCTTTTCCTAGAAATTCGTGTAACAGAAAATGAAAATGTAGAAAGTGTTCCAAGGCAAAGTAGGCCATCCGTATATGAAGGTAAAAGCTAAGTTTATATTATTCTTTTAAAAACTGTATGTAAGATTATCTCTATAGAAGTATTTATTGTGTGTCTGTCTGTGTGTATGATTCACACGTCTCATCTCATTTTTAGTTCCTTAAGCCATTTACCCAGCAACTATTTTTAAAGTATTGACTATAAACCAAACTTTGTACTGATGTTGAGAACATAAAAGCTGGAGTATTTTTAATCTGGGTGGGGCAGATAGACATGCAATAATGAGTTAACTTTCTCATGTATCAGGCACTGTTTTAGGTGCTTTGACCTTAGTTACCTAAGAAACAAATGAATTTTTTAAAAAGATCATATTCTTCTAGACCTCATGTTATCTCTATAAACAATTTCAAAAATACAGTGTGTAGTAAACAATTCACAATTACTAGGTACACAAAGAGAAAGACGAAATAAATGAAAACTAACAGGAACATACCCACAGGAGTTCTCAGTATTAGAATTATCAGATATATTTTTAAATAACCCAATGACTTCTGGTTGTGTCCAAGTTGAGTAGCTTGTATTGGACAAGCCCTTTCACCAAAATCACATATTAAAACTGCCCCAAATATATAACATATCTTTTGAAGCTATTGGAGAGTAACCATTACAGACATGACCTGAGTGGCTATGATCCTTGAAATAAGAGAAGCTCATGAGTTAGCTTTGCATTTAACTTTGCTTTTGCCAGGGGGCATTTGTGGTTTTGGAGAATAAAGTACAAATAGAAAGTGATAGTATTACTGATTTGAGATAAAAGCCAGACTTCAGGACTGTCAATATAACTGGGACTTGAGGGGCAGAATCTCAAAGAGAAGAGAAGTGAATCCCAAATTTCTGCACCTGGGCTGGCAGTATTAGCTACTTTGATGGAGACTCAGATGTGGCACCCACCTGGGTCTGCAAGCTGGGTAGGGAGGACTCAGTAAAGGAACTATGCCCTTAACCAGCATTTCTATTTGAGAGAAAGCTTCCCTTCTAGTTTTGCCCTGACACCAGATGATTCAATTCTACCCCGTATGTCCCTGGCACCTTTTGAGCTATTGCCCTGGACCTGGAGCTCAGAACTCAGAGCAAGTGAATCCATCAGCGAGTAACTCCATGTGTGGAGTTACTTCCCCCTTAAGAGGGAAGTCTGTTACTCCCTCAGCTCTCTGTCTCATTCTATTATGATCTCCACTGGTTTTCACAGCCAGATATTGTGGGAACTTCTCTTCCCAGCACTGGAACCCTGGACTTGGGAAGCCTGTGTAGGGTTGGGACCCCTCACTCTCCTGTGGGGACCTCCGCAGCTGAGATATTTCTCCCAGTTCTATACCACCAAATGTGGGTGTGGGACCAGCCTGTTTTGCATCTCTGCCCCTCCTACTGGTCTCGAGATGGCCTCTTCTCTGAGTCCCTAGTTGTAAGAGTTCTATTCAGCTGGACTTCAGTTGACTTCCAATAATGGCTATTTAGTAGTTTCATTGTGATTTTGATTTATTTATGAAAAGAGGAAAGCACAGCATTTACCTATTTCTCCATCTTTCCATTTTTCTTATATTTTTTCTAGTGGAGTCAGATGGTTCTTGTAGAGTCCTTTCGTTTTTTTCTCTCAATCACCTCCCTTCTTCTACCTGAGTCATTTCTAGATTTCTACGTTCTATGTCACGAACTCTTTCCTCCATATGATCTTTTCTATTTCCTAAGCTTGCTAGTTCATTCTTCATCTCTTTTATTGAGTTCTTCAGCTCCAAAATTGTCTTTTGCATATTTCAATCTCTTTGGTGAAGCATTCTTTTTGTTCATTGACTTTATTTCTTAGTTTATTGACTTGCTTTTCTGAGTTTTCTTATATCTCATTGAGTTTTTTCAGAACTACATCTTGAATTCTATCATTTAAAATCACATATTTCCATGTCTTTAAGTATATTTTATAGACATTTTTAATTTTTTTTTCTGAATTCACTTGTTATCTTGTGTGTGGATTGTGCTTGATGATCATTTCTCTGCCTGAGCATTTGTGAGAATTTAAAGAATTTCATACTTCACTATTTAACAGATAAATAGAGGTCTTTTCTTTGTTTTCCAGTAGGTGGCATTGAAGCACAATTTTTCTTTTCTTACCTGCACTGCTTGGGCTCTCGTTATCTGTGTCAGGTGGTGTCACCTTCGTTGTGGAAATGCTTTATATTTCCCAGGAGGTGGGTGTCCCCTTTACAACCCAGTCACCTCAGTGTCTCAGATACCACACCTGTGTATAGCAAGGGACAGGCTATGGGTCTTCTGTGTGTTCCTGGTGCCAGGACAGGCCAGCTTTCATTGAAGATAAAATTACCAGGGACATGATAAAATAAACTTAGATTGTTTCTGTTTGGCTAACCCTTGAGTCATTTGGTTTTTGTTTTTCTTTCTTGTGTGGGGTCTTCAGACTGAATGAAAAGCTGAATTACACTGGGCCTTTGCATCAAGGTACTATTAGAGAAACAATGCAAGGTTGCTTCTTGGGAGGTGATTTCTATCTGAGTTATGCTTACATGATGTTCTTTTATTAGTTTTGTGAAGCAAGAAATGTTTATGTAATTCACAGTAAAAATGTTTTTAAAATGTTTTTTACAAATAGGATAAAAAGAAAAGACTGAGATTGACAGAATCTAAATTATTCAGGTAGAAATATATGATTATATGGTTTTCTTTTAGAAAGACAATTGTGCTGTCTAATATTAGAAACAATAACAACTCCCACTTTGACTCACAGAACCAACTGAGACTGGGTAGGTAAAGGTTATGGAGAATCTCTTCCAGAGGATGTATACCAGTAACTTATTTATGATATACTGTTACCATAACATAAGTACATTTTAAATTTCACTCTAAGTGATAACACATTTGTCTCATGTATTGTTTTGTTTACTTAGGTCTTATTAAATCTAGAAAAAGAGATGAATCAGAGGCAAGCGCTATGCATGGTGAAGGTTTTAAGACTGTTGCAGCAACACGATATGAAACTCTAACAGCCATGGCCAACCTGGCTGTAGTAAACTGTCAAATATATGGAAGAAATGCACTAAATCTTAAGGTACACTAGATATTTTTAATGACAATTTCCTCTTGTATTATTCATTATTTTTGTTATAGGTTTCCTAACTTAGATTAGTTTCTATAGTATTAAAGGGATATATTTTCTGTTGTAATCGAGATTTCCCAAGAACTCATTTAAATTACATCTCTAATCTTATCTGTGCTAGTTGCCTTCATTCCAGTTTTTAAAAACAGCTCATGTTCAAAGTAATTATAGTGCCTTTTCCGTTACCTAGTGCAATAAGAAATGTGGGACTCAGAGTTATTATATTTTTAAGTTATCAGCAATCTTTGGTCTATGTGCCAAATCTCGTACTCAGCTAGCTGTTCATTGACCACAAGCCCAGTATGATGAATAACAATAATAATGGTTACCACTTACTAAACACCCACTGTGTGCAAAGCAAATATTGCTCTTAAAATTTATAATTTAGCAAAGTAGGTATTACAACCTTCATGTTACAGATGAGAGCACTGAAATTCGATGAAAGTAACTTGCACATGATCACACAACAAGCAAATGGCAGAACCTGGCTTTGAACTTAGAACAGTTTGGCCTCAAATTTGCTTTTGTATTAAATTTTATTTTGAAATAAATTAAAACTCATACAAAATTGCAAAAATAGGAAAAGTTGCCAAAAGATTTTCTTTGAGAATTAGATAATTAAAAAATGCCTGTGTATACTAGAGAATTTAGAAAGCTATGTGAATATCCAGGGCAGGACACAGTCTCAAAAAATACCTGAGAAAACCCTAAGCTTTCAACTCTGCTGATCTGTAGGTGTAGTACAAGTGGAAAATAAAGGTTAAGTCAAAGTTAAATGGCTTAGCTAAGCATTGAAGGGGTGTTCTTGCGTAAAGCCAATCTCAAAAACACAGAGAGAAGTCTTGTTTTCTCCCCGTTCCTTTCCTCCTCCCTTCCTCCTTCCCTCTGTCTTTTCTTATATTCAAGAAAATCTATCTCAAAACACCAGCTGAACACAAGCTGAAGATTTCAAAGACAGCACATAAAAAATAATATAGACAACAAAAATCGTTTAGAAAAGTCACTGAACTCTAACAAATTATGGACTTGGGTTAATAATGATGTACTACTGTTGGTTCACTGATCATAATATATACACTGCTGTGTGAGATGTTGATGTTGGGGGAGGCTATGGATATGTGTGGAGAAGGAGAAGAAAGATCTCAAATCAGTAACTAACTTTATACCTTAAGGAACTCAAATGAAAGAGCAAATTAAACCCAAAGCTAGCATAAGAAAATAGTAAAGATTAGAACAGAGATAAAAAAAAATAGAGGATAGAAAAGCAGTAGAGAGTATATACAAAACCAAAAGTTAGTTCTTTGAAAAGATCAATAAAATTGGCAAATGTTTGGCTAGACTATGGAAGAAAAGAAGATGCAAGAACCGAAATCTAAAGTGAAAATGGAAATATTACTACTGGCATTATAGAAATAACAGGAATTATAAGAAAATAATATGAATAATTGTATGCTAACAAATTAAGTATCCTAGATGAAATGGAAATTTTTCTAGAAAAAGACAAATTACCAAAACTGACTCAACAACAAATTGAAATCTGAGCAGACCTATAATAGATTGAATAAATAATTGAAAACCTCCCAACAAAGAAAAGTTCAGGACTAGATGGCTTCATGGGTGAATTCCACTAAACATTTAAGACAAATTAACACCTGTACTTCTCAAACTCTTCCAGAAAAATAAAAGAGGGGACATCTCAAATAGAATTCTGGACCCAATTCCACTCTGTGTGTATGGGTGGAGGGCTCCCGCACCACCAAGAAATTCTTGGACAACATTTGAATGTCCCACAATACAACTCAATTTTGACACTATCTATCTAGAGATAACATCAGTTTCCGCAGGCTAAGGGCTCAGTCCCACAAGACCGCCCTCCACTTCAGACTCTAATCACAAGCCTGGGTTGTTACCAGTATTTCTGACTAACTGGCTATAAATCTGGCGTTCCCACAACCTCTTCCTTGGGTTTAATTTGCTAGAATGGACTAGAGAACTCAGTATCCATTTACTTACTAGATTCCTGATTTATTATGAAAGATTATTAAAGGATACAAATCAATAGCCAGTAAAGTATGGAAAAAGAATGCAGAGTTTCCATGCCTTCTCCAGGCACCACTCTCCCCAATCTCCATGTGTTCACCAACCCAGAAGTTTCCAAACCCTGTTGTTTTGATTTTTAGGGAGCGTTCATTACATATACATTATTAATTTTAAAATTGGCCATTGGTGATTGAACTAAGTCTTCAACTCCTCTTCCGTTCTGGGAGGTAAGAGAATGGGAATGGAAAGTTTCAACCCTCTAATCACATGGTTGATTCTACTGGCCACTAGTCTCCACCCTTAGGTACTGTTCATAAATCGCCTGATTAACATAAACCCAGTTGTGGTAGAAAGGAGCTTATTATGAATAACAAGACACTCATTTCACCTTTATGGCTCTGAAGCAATTTCAGACAAAAGACCAATTATGACAAAAGGTGTGCTCATTGTTCTGATTCAGGAAATCCCAAGGGTTTAAGGAGCTGTGAACCAAGAACTTTAAGTAAAGATCAAATATACATAAGAATGACCAAATATTTATTTGTTATAAATCAAAATATCACAACCTCTAACATATTCTATGCTGTCAGTATCACCTCAATACCAAAGAAAGACAGACACCACATAGACAAATACACCTAATGAATATACATGAAAAATCCTCAGCAAAATACTAGCAAACTGAATTCCCACAAATATTAAAAGGATCATACTTGATGACCAAGTGATACTTATTTTTTGAAATGAGAAGGTAGTTTGACATAAGAAAAACAATGTAACAAGTACCTTAATAAATGAAGGGGAAAACACATGGTCATCTTAGTTAATGCACAAAAGGCATTTGACAAAATTCAGGTTTTTCATGATAAAATAAGAAACCACTCATAAAAATAGCAATAGGAAAACCTGCAGTTCAATGATGAAAGACTAAAAGCTTTCCACCTAAAATTAGGAACAAAACAAAGAAGGATGCTTTCACCACTGCTATACAAGATAGAACTGGAAGTTATAGCAAGAGCAGTTAGACAAAACAAACAAACAAAAACAGGCATCCAAATTGGAGAGAAAGAAATAAAACTATCTCTAAATGTAGATGTCATATACCAAATGTAGAAAACTTCAAAGAATCTACAAGAAAGCTACCATAGCTAACAAATTCAACAAAGTTTCAGAGTATAAGATCAACAAAAATCAGTTGTGTACCAACAATGAACAATCTGAAAGGAAATTAAAAAATAATTCCATTTACAATAACATCTAGCAGAAGAAATGGACAAAATATATAAACAGATAATTCACTAAAACAGATAACAAGTGACATTTATAAATATGAAAAGATGCTTAACTTCAATGCAATTTAAAACTACACAGAGATACAATTTCTCTCTTAACAGATTGGAAAAGGTTTGACAGCTTATTTTATTGGTGAAGTTGTAATATTGTTCGGAAGAATACAGAATGGTGCATTCCTATAGAGAGAATGTAGAACAGTTATAAAATTTACATATGCATTCACCTTTTCATCTAGTCAACATTCATTACACAGGCAAAGTATAAAATGATGTATGAATAGATCATTTATTGCAGCATTATTTGTAATAGCAAAAGTCTGAAATCAACCCAAATGATCATAAATATGGGAGTGGCTGAGAGAACTATGGTATTTCTATACAAAGGAGAGAGCTATAAGAGGGAAAAATATAAAAAGAGTGAGAAAGGGCTCTATATGGTATTTCTATACAAAGGAGAGAGCTATAAGAGGGAAAAATATAAAAAGAGTGAGAAAGGGCTCTATATACTCTCTAAGCATTCTTCATAATATATTGTTAAGTTAAAATAACAATGTACAACACAATGTTTATGGCAGGCAACATTTTATTTTTAAAAATAGGGAGGGAATAATTTTAACCAAAAATGGCAGAAGAAAAGAAAAATATTAAAAATATGCATATATAGATGGGGAAGAAATTGTGTGAATAGAACAAAAATGAAAACTAAATCTCTTTGAATAATCTTCATTTTATAATTTTGACTTTAGAACTATCATATACAACAGTGTCAGATTTTTTAATAATTAAAAATAAAATTAAAGCAAAAAGCAAACAAATTATTACTTAAATATTTTAAAACATTTTATACTGATGTTCTGTGTTCTAAATGAAATGAATAAACCTACCTATACTGAAGGTTGAAAAATTACCACATAAATACGAATTATGTCAAGTGACTATAAAACAACATTTTGACCATACTTTCTTAGTGAGGAAGGACATAGTCTAAGGACAAAAATTCAAATGTGAGTGTAAACTATTTCTAGTGAAACTACTATTGTTATTTTGAGACTATTTGTTTTGGGAGATATGTGTGCCATACAACAAAGGAAAAAATCAGTGAATAGAAAATAGGTAATTAAAATTATCCAGACTATAACATGAATAGAAGACTGAAGAAGCCACAAAAAAAAAAAAGAACATCTAAGAACAGTAGAACAATATCAAATCTATGTGATTGGTATACCATACATATAATTACATACCATACTTATAAGTGGAATCATAGAAGAAGAAAATTGTGGTAGAACAAACACTTGAAGAAACAATGACTATATATTTTCTAATACTGATCAAATATAGTAACCCACAGATCGGAGAACCTTAGTGAATGCTGAACAAGATAAATACAAAGCAGATAGCCACTAGACATGTTATACTTGAAGTACAGAAAACCGACGGTAAAGAAAACATTTCTAAAGGCACTAGAATAGAAAGATATGTACCAGGGGGTAATGATACAAATAATGGCAGACTTCTTATTAGAAACAAAGAAAGCCAGGAAACAATGGAATAACTGTTTAAATACTTTTTTAAAAAAAAGTGCCTTGACTGAGAATTCTATAGCCAGAAAAAATATCCTTCAAAAACGAATGTGTAAAAGACATTTTCAGACAAAGAAAAGCTAAGAGCTTTTATCTGAAGCAAATCTCTACTAAAATGCTTTAAAAAAAAACTAAACTAAATGTAAATGATATTAGATAGAAACCTGGTTCCAAAGGAAAGAATAAATGGGACTGTAAATAGTATCTAAATGGTAAGTACATCATTAAATAAATATAAAGTACCTATTAAAACAATCTTTAAATCTCTTTAAAAGAGTGCTGATTAACAATATGTTGTGGGGGTTATAGCCAATATAAAAATAAAATGTTTAGCAACAGGATTACAAAGGCTTGGGAGGGGCTAAATGTATGTTTCTATTATAAGGTTCTTTATTCATGAAGCAATAGAATATTATTTGAAGGTTGCTTGTGAAGGTGCATTGAGAGATCTTTAAAAAAACACTTTTTAAAAACAGGCATAATTAAAAAATAGAAGAAATAAAATTACATTTTTAAAAACACTCTATGATAAAAAGATAGTAAAAGAATAGATAGGAAAAGAGAAAACAAGCATCAAAATGTTAAACTGAAATCTAAACATATTAATAATCATGTTAAATAGAAATAAGCTAAATATTCCAGTAAAAATAGATTGTAAAACTGGATTTAAAAGTATGACCCAATTATAAGTTATTTGCAAGGTGTATACTCTAAATGTAAAGACAATGATGGTTAAAAATAAAACTAGTAAAAGATAACACCAAGCATTATAAAGCTGTTATGACTATATTATCAAAGTATAAGATAACACTAAAGACAGAGTATTACGAAATATAAAGAAAGAAATTTCAAAATGTTTAAAGTATCAATTCATTAAGAAGATATGATCATCTAAATGCGGATAAATGTGGTCAAAATGCTTCAAAATTCATAAAGCAAAAACTGACAAACCTAAAGTGAGAAATAGACCAATTCACAATTCTTGTGGCAATTAGTGACACATGAATTGCTGCACAAGTAGTCAATAACAATTTCAATAAAAATTAAGACCTGAAATAATTGACTAGACCCACTTAATATTTATGGAACCCTACACCCAACAACTGCGGAATATACACTGGTTTTTAGGTGAACATGGAACAATCTCTAGATAGAATATATGTGGGGCCATACAACATGTCTCAGTAAATTTCAGAAGATTGAAATATTGCAGAATTAAAATAGCCCTAAACTAAGATTCCTAGAAAAGTACTAAATATTTGGAAATTAAACAACATGCCAATAACAAAAAGATTAAGAGAACACTAATGAAATTAGAAATATTTCAAACTGAATGAAGATACAATATATCAGAACTTGTAAGACAGCTAAAGGAGTATTTAAAGGGAAATTTATAGACTTCAACAAATATATTAGAAAAGAAGAAATGTCTAAAAAAATCAGTAACCTATGATTCCATCTTAAGAAGGCAGGGGAAAAAAAGAGCAAATTAAACTCAAAGTAAAAGGGAAATGGAAATAATAAAAATCAAAGAACTAGAAAATGTACAAACAACATAGAAAAAAATCAATGAAATAAAAACTTGGCAGTTTGAAAAGATTAACTAAATCACAATCCAGAATATGATTGATTAATGAAAAAAAAGAAAGAAAACTCTAAATACTAAATTCTATTTTAAAAAGAGAAGTTACTGCATTTTCTACAGACATTAAAATAGAAAATAATGAAATATTAAGGACATTTTCCTAATAAATGCAACAACTTTGATTAAATGGAAACATTTTTTGAAAAACACAACTTGCTGAAACAGAGATAAGAAGAAATAAAACATCAGTCTTGCATCTGTATATATATATAAAAACTAATTGAAATTTTCATTAAGAGCCTTTGCACAGAGAAAGCTCCAAGAACATCGAACTTCACTGGTAACTCTATCAAACACGTAAGAAAGAAAAAACATTTGACATCAATCCTTAGGAAAGTAAAGCTGAAGGAACACTTTCTAACTCATTTATGATGCATGTATAACTCTCATAACAAAGCCTGACATGCATAAGAAAGAAAAATTATAGACCAATTTTTAAATTATTTTTCATAAACCTAAATGCAAAGATCCTTAACAAAATATTAGCAAATTCAATCCAACAATATCAAAAATTAAAAATAAAGAATAATGTATCATGACCAAGTGAAGCTTTCCCAAGAAATTCAAAGTCGTTTTACTATTAGAAAATTAATTTTTATTCTCAACAATATCACTCAATAGATACAAAAACTTGACAAAATTCAACACCCATTTAAGGTTTTAAAAAAAAATCTAAGTAAGCTAGGATTAAAATAAAACTTTTATAATCAAATAAAGGATGTCTGAAAAATCTGCAACCAACATCAAATGTAATTGATAAAAATTGAATACTTTCTCCCTAAGGTTGGGAGGAAGGCAAGAAAAAAATCCCTTTACTTTTATTCTACATTGTAATGAAAGTTTACCAATTAAGGTAAGGAAGAAAAAGGCACAATGATTGGAAAGGAAGAAGTAAAGCTTTCCTCATTATCAGACAACATGATTGTACATGTAGAAAATCTTAAGGAATGTCAAAAAAGAAATCCTAGTAATAAGTAAATTTATTATGACTGTTGAAAACAAAGTCAATATTTTAAAAATAGATGCAGGAGTGTTATCAGGGGACCACCTAAAATTCAGCCTTTCAAATAATTTTTTAAAAAGTAAAAGATTACAACAGATCCTTCACAAAAGATAATATACTAATATTAATATGGGCATCACTAATTACAGCCTTCTTTTTCTTATGTATGTAATTAACTCCATAAATTCACTTGCAGTCATGCCTTTAACTGCATCCCCCATGGTTGCTTCATTATCCCTGAATACTTTAGTGCATGTTCTCTGTAAGTAACGTAAGTCTCCTGCATACATAACCACAGACCAGACTCTCAAAATCCGGAAATTAATATTGATTCATTACTGTATAAAGAAAAGAGAACTCAATCAAATTTTTCTGATTTACCCAATAATGTTCTTTATAACAAAGGATCCAGTCCAGAATCACATATTGTATATGGTAGTTTTAGTTTCTTTCAAGCTGGTATGTTTCCAGCTTTCTCTGACTTTCATGACTGAAACATTTGAAGATTACAGGTCAGTTATTTTGTAAAATGCCCATTACTGAGAGCTTATTTTATATTTTCTCATGATTAGAAATAGGTTATTTACCTTGGTATTAATATCTTAAAACTTTTTCTCATTCTGTCTTATCACATGGTACATGATTTCTTCAGGATTTCTCTACTGTTATTATTTTCCCTTTGAATTTAATAAGTACATTGTGGTACTTTAAAACTATGCACATAATTCTATTTCTCATTAAACTTTCATGTAATTAATTAACATCACTTTTATTTCGTGAGTATGACCTATTATACCATTATTTATTTTTATTCTCAAGTTGCCTAGATTTCATTAGTAAAAGCCCGACCAAATTGGTTTCTTTGTCCTATTCACATATCTCCATCATTCTTCCAGATTTATCCTGTACTCTTCCTGCCCCAGTCTTGGAATCTTCTATTCTCTTAGGACCCATGATTATTTTTAGTGGGAAAGCCAAGATCTAGGCATTATATGTGCACTGATATTAAGGTATTATAGACTCTTTAAGTGAAAAAATCTAGGTAATAGGTTTGCGCACAAGCACGTGCACACACACACACACAGAAAACTGAATTTTTATCAATACATCTAATTCTAATCTAACACTACAAGAGTCATTCTAATTTTCTTCCCTGTTAAACATACAACTCTAATAGTAAGAAATTTGGCTCCCATTTTCCATACCTTTTTTTCCCATATTCAACCAATATGTAACCAAACTGGCTTTTCCGCTGTCATGTATACTCCCTCCTTTCCTTGCTTGGGATCTGAGAAACTCTCCTATGATAACACCCTCCTCACATTATTTGGGTTCTGTAACCCTAACTGGAATTTTCTCATGTATATTTCTTTCTTGCCTAACTTGGGTAATGATTGATTATGTTGGGCTGATTTTAAGATTTCTTCTTAGTCTGAATTTAAGCAATTTTACTTAATGTGCCTAAGTGTAGTTTTTTAAATATATATATATATTTTTTTATAGTTCATAGCAATTTTTGAATGTATGACTTTATATCTCTTATTAGCTCTGGGAGATTTTTTTTCAATATCTCTTCAGATATTGTCCCTACCCCATTATTTATGTCCTCTTATTGGAATCCAATGAGTGTATCTTAAACCTTACCATCCTGTCCCATATATCTCTTACTCTCTTTTCTGTATTTTCCATTCCTTTTACTCTCCCTGCTTTATTCTGGATATTTTTTTCTTACCTAAATTTTAATTCAATTATTCTCTTTTTAACTTTATGAAATTTGCTGTGTCCTTGATTTTTGTTATTTTATAATATAAATTTCTATTTAAATATTTTTATGGTTTAAATTTTTATTTTATATCTTTATAATTTAATCTCTTGAGCCTATTAATCACAGTTATTTTTAACACATCTCTAACATAGACAATATGTGGATTCTCTGTCGGCATGTGTCTATGATCTATCATTTCTCTTGATTTTTGTCCAATTATTACCTTGTTGCATATCTTTTTATTTTTGATTGCATAGTAGATGTTGTATAAAGATATTTTGAGGCCCTGGATTATGTTACCTTATTTCAGAGAATTTTTATTGTTGCTTCTGGCTGGCAGAGAAGCTAGGGGACATTCATCTTAATTCAATTAGAGAATAAGCTGGTTTAGTGCTGGACTTCAGCCTTTATAGAACTTCCCTGTTAATATTTTCTCCTGTAACCTTTTAGCCACCTCATACCAAATCCATAGACTCTCCTCCTTGGTCAGCCTTGAATTCCCATTGTCTTCCTGGCCCTATAAGACTGGTTGTAGTTCAGCTTCTTGGTCACAGCTTTGGATTAAGCGAATGACTTTTGGAGAAAAATTGTATTGAGTGTTGTGTTTATCACCCTGAGAGTTTCTTTTCTCTGAAATTTTGGCTTGCTATCTTGGTAATTACCTCAAGACTTGTTGTATTGTTTGTTTTTCTTTTTTATTTTAGTGGGAGAGTTGGTTTGAAACAAGGTCACTGATCATTAGTAGAAGTGAAAAAAAATCAGATGATCTGGTTTTGAAGTGAATTACTTTAAATGAAAGTTTGACAAGCTTTTTCTGCAAAGAGATAGTTAATAAAATTTTAGACTTTGAAGGCTACCTGTCTCTGTCACAACTATTCAGCTGTGTTGTATAGTGCAAGAATAGCCATATTTAATACCCAAGCTTATGAGCATGGCTGTGTTTGAATAAAAGTTTATGGAGAAAAACAGGTGGCAGACTGTAGTTTACTAATCCCTTCTTTAAATGGATGAAGAACATAACTTTTTAAAATTTGAGAGGATCTAGGAAATAAATTATTTCCACAGCCATTGTTACTATTTTTAAAAGTTTTTGACTCCAGAGTAGGATCCCGAGCTCTGTAGGATGATATAAAGGAATGAAATTTTGTTATTCCTACTCTATCTCAGAGGCTTATTAAAGAAACCAATTGTATATAAACAAAACTTAGCACAAAACAAATGTACTGATTAACATAATACAGACTCAGTGCATAAGTGCTTAAAGACTATTGAGCAATTTAAGAGATTGAGAAAGACTCCACATTATTAGTTAGGTCTTATCACTTAGGTCTTCACTTATCCCTTACCTGATTATTACAGCAAACAGATTTTGTGATGGAATGGTAAAAGAGAGATCTCAGGGTATCTGTGTTGGGCAGGCCTTATGGCAGAGCCACAGTGGGTCCCTGAGATTCCATGAAACAAGGTGAAGATCCTGGATATGAATTTATTTGGCCGATATTTATTAAGAACCCACTATGTACCACTGATAGAACTGTGTATCTTACTATGTATCAGTGTGCAAAACAGAAAAATGGCTTATATATTTTAGCAGGATGAGGCTATACACATATATATTTATAAAGAGTCTATCCTATGGTGATGAGCTATGAAAAAAAAAAAAAAGCAAGTGGAGAGTCAGGAAGGCATTAGTGGAACACTGGTTTGAGAAGTTGCTATTTAGTATAGATTGGTCAAGGAAGGCCCCTCTGGACAAAAAACTTAAAGGTGGACAGCTGACTCTAAGCAGGTTGTTGAATGAAGTGGATAGGTAATTCATGGCAATAGTTAAAAGAAGAACTTTGCAGGCAAAAGGAAATGTAAAGGCATTATGTGAGCACACTAATGAATACAGATTGTAATAGACACATTTCTGCTAATAATTTAGTGTACCACTAGCTCTGCAGAGAAGAGAAAAAATGTTTAATAACAGGAGGAAAGAACATCTACTTTTGTCTACTGCTAACATATAGGCATTTAAAAATATTAATACTTTATTAAAAGGTTAGTCTTGAAACCAGTACTGTCAGTTACAAGATTTTTGAGCCATTAACCTTTTTATTCTTACATAGTACATACCATAACCTAATGCATTGACAGCAACACTTCCCTTCACTGAAAGCTGAACTGATCCTCCAGCATTAGAGTTCCTTGGTTCATTCAGTGGTCCACCAGTGATTCTATGATCCTTAAGAAACAAATGTGCCAACTAGGCTGGAGATTCAGGGGGCATCAGTCATATTTTAGTCAATTCAATCTGCTGTGACAACATACCATAGATTGAATGGCTTAAACAACATTTATTTATCACAGTTCTGACAGTGAGAAAGTTTAAGGTTGAGGTGTCAACTTATTTGGGTCCTAGTGATAGCTCTTTTGTTCACAACTCCCTTGTTGTAATTGCACATGGCAGGGAGAGAGAGAGCTCTGGTCCCTCCTCTTCTTATGAAGGCACTAACTTCTTCATCAGGGCTCCACTCTTAAGACCACATCTTACCATAATTACCTCCCAAAGGCCTCACCTCTAATAGCCATCACAATGGGATTAGGGTTTTGAAGTACGAATTTTGGGGTCACATTTAGTCCCTAACAAGGTGTAAGTTTTCCTCTTTCAGAAATGGGTATATTTAAGCCAGATGTTTTAGATAGATATCAGACTAATAGATAACAGAGATAGAAGTAGAGACATTAAAAATCCCAGGGGGTAAAAAGGATAATGAAATAAATATAAAATATATTTAATCATGTATATTTCAGCATGTAGTAGATACTCAATAAAATGTTTGCTTGTTATTAATTGAAATAATGCCTGTCACGTATATATCACTATACTTATTACATACATAAGTATTTAGTAGTGTTTCTGTTTTATTTCTATCCTTTACATATTTAAGAAATTATCATGATAGACTAAAATAAATTAATGGAAGTTGAAGATAGGCTTATTAGTGTATTGTGTCAAAACAAATATTATCACTCATAATATGTGCTATTTTTTTTACTCTTGTATAAAATATTTTGTGCATTGTTAATGATTAACTTCTTACCTCTTGTCACTTTCTTTTAGGGCTTTTTTATCACAAATTGTCCAGACTTAACACCTTTGGCTTTTCAATTGATATATCTTAACTTATCATTTAATGATATCAGTTCCTTTCCCACAGAAGTAAGTTCATTATTATTATATATATTGGAATAATTTCTTATTATGAATAATATAACAAAAATAAATGCATGATATGCTGGAGTTCCTGTAAAGTAAATATAAATAAGCCCGGAAGGCTTATTTTCAGAAATGACAAAAGTATCATACATATTTCTTAAAAAGTCTTATGACATAATACTCAAAGACTGCATTATAGTCAGGCTCTCAAATATGTTCTCATAATTGTACAATGTTTATAAAATTATTCTTCTAACTGAATAAAACCTAAAATAAACCTTATTTGTATATTAATCAGAAGTTTTAAAAACAAAGTTTGTGACTAGGTAATATGATACTGTAACAGGTTTTAATTATTATAGGCCAAAATAGGATTTTCTGTGTAATAAAACATATCAGATAATCAGGCTGGGATGAGCTAATTCAGAGTCATTTAAATAAATGATTCATTATGAGTACTTAGGATAGATTATGTTGTCAGTATCTTTAGTCATTTCTTCATTGGTTACTGGGTAATTGGTGGTTTTGTGAATTGACTTCCTGAATATTGAATTTTAGTGTATTGCTTTTTAGTAAATTGACTTACTTTCTATTTTAAACATATAATATTGAAAACATATCTTACATAATTTCTCTATAGTATCATGTTTTTATTTTCACTAGAAGAGTTACTTTTTCTTTTCTAAAATATAATGACAGTTTTATTAATTTGACTAAAACAAATTGACAAGAATTCCAAGGAATATAGGTATCTTAGTTCTTCATGTTAATTTTAACTTTCTTCTAAATAGTTGTGATGAGGGTGTATATCTGCCAAACATACCCTATCCGCTAAAAAAGAATATATAAAATAATTGCTGATAAGGGAGATCTTTAGATGTAAAATTTTAAGCGCTCATTTTATTAAAGTGATAGAAATCAATAGAAATTGCCACTGAAATGAATATTTGTGTTGTTTAGCTATAGATAAAATATTCTGACAAAGATAGTAATGTCCAGGCTTGTAAGGGCTGTATTATGAGTAGGCTAATGATGCCTAGTTATCAATATAATATAAATAAAATCAACAGATCAGAGGTTGGCATGAATGTGGTGATTGGAATTATTACAAGTTTCATGGAAACAAGAGGATAGATTCAGGCAGAGGAGAATCTACTAAAATAGTTTATGACAGAAAAAGTTAGAAGCAAAAATGGTAAATAAAAAGGTTAATGTAAAAACCCTGTAAATACATATTTTGATCTTCTTTCTTCTCAGCTTCTTTAAAGGACATAAATTGAATGTAGTATTAATTATAATAATGTATCATTAGGTATGTAACATATATGGATGTAATACATATAACAATTATAGAACAAAAAAAGAAGAAGGAATAGAGCTATTTAGGAACATTTTCATATCTCACTGGAATTAAGTTAGTGTAAATATGAAGAAAATTCTTATAAATTAAGATATATATTACAGTCCCTAAAGCAATCACTTAAGAAATTAACTTAAGAGAATATAGTGAAAAAATTATTAAAGTAATTAAAATATTATACTTGCAAATATTCAGTTGATGCAAAAGAAGTCAGTAAAGGAGCAAATAAGACATAACACATATAGGAAACTATATGTCTTATATGTAAAATGGAGGTGTAAATCCAACCATGTCAATAATAACAATAAATATGAACACATCAAACAACCCAAAGATACAGATTATCAGACAATATAAAAACAAGCCCCAATGATATGCTGTCTACAGAAGATACACTTAAGATAAAAAAATATAGAGGTCAAAGGTAATAGTATAAAAATACATATAATGCAAACAGCAACCATAAGAAAGCTAGAGTGACTATACTAATATCAGACAAAATAAATGTTAATACAAAAAGGTTACTATAACTAAAGAGAGACATCTTGCAAAATTATCATGATATTATAACATATATATGTGTATATCCTCAAATATATGAAGCAAAAACTGAATGAATTAAAGGAAGAAATAGAAGATTCAGTACTAATGTGTACTTCAAAACCCCCAATACAATAATGCATAGAACAATAAAGCAGAAAATCAAGAGAGAAATAGAAAACTTGAAAAACACTATAAAACACTTAGACTTAACAGACGTCCAAGGAAAACTCCAACAAATAGCACAAGAATTCATAATTCTCAAATTCACATAAAGCATTTTCCAGGACAGAACATCTGTTAGGCCACAAAATAAGTCTCAATATATCTAAAAGAATTGAAAATCACAGAAATATTTTTGGCTATTGTGGAATGTAATTAAAAATCAATAACTGAAAGAAATTTGGAAATATATGGAAATTAAGCCACATACTCTTAAATTACCAATAATTCAACAAAGAAATCAAGACAAATTAGAAAATACTTAGGGATAAATAAAAATCAAAAATGTAACATTCTAAAATTTATGAGATACATCTATAGCAGTTCTCAGAAGGAAATTTATAGCTATAAATGCCTACATTAAAAAAGAAAAATAAGAGTGACATTAGAAGCATGATGGAGTGAGATATGTCCCTAGATCTCTCGCCTTGAAACAACAAGCTGAACATCTAAAACTCAATGAAAACACCCAAACTATACACCATAACATCTGATTGTGGGTCCTGTGCATAAGAGGAACCACAGGTCAGAACCATGGGAGTTAGGCATCAGACTGGGAGAAACAAACAAGCCTCTTACAGCCTTAGCTCCATGAAAGTGGGGAAGAGAGGTGAGCTATGGTGGGTTCTCTGAACAGCCCTGCCTGACAGAGCAGTGAGCTCCATGCAGTCACCATTTAGGGATGACATGATTCTCCATATAAAAAAACCTAAATAAATTTGTTAAAGAAATAGAACAAAAAATTATCAGATTTGTATGGAAGCATAAAAGACCTCAAACTGCCAAATCCATCCTGAGAAAAAGTAATTAGGCTGGAGGCATCACTCTACTCAACTTCAAATTATACTGCAAAGCGGCAGTAATCAAAATGGCATGGTATTGGCAGAAAAACAGACACATGTACCAGTGGAACAGAATTGAGAGTCTAGAAGTAAACTCATATTTATATAAGCAAATAATTTTTGACAAAAATGCCAAAAACATACAGTGGAGAAAGAAGGAAAGCCTCTTCAATAAATGATGCTGGGAAAACTGGAAAGCCACCTGCCAAAGAATGAAACTAGACTATTGTCTATCACCACACACCAAAATTAACTCAAAATGAATTCAGGACCTGAACATAAGACCTGAAACAATAAAATGCATAGAAGAAAACATAGGAACTAAACTCAAGGACCTTGGACTTAAATAGGATTTTATGAATCTGATCTCAAAGGCAAAGGAAGTAAAAGTAAAAATGAATGGGTCTGCATCAAACTGAAAAGGTTCTGCATAGCAAAAGAAACCATCAACAAAGTAAAGAGACAACCATCCGAATAGGAAAATATATTTGCAAGGCTAATATCTAAAGGCCTAATATCTAAAAAAAAAAATCAAATTACCCATACAACTCAATAACAACAGAAAAACAAATGGTCCAGTCAAAAAAAGGACAGAGGACCTGAACAGACACTTCTCCCTGTAGGACATACAAATGGCCAATAAATATCTGAAAAGATGCTCATCATCGCTAGCTATTAGGGAAATGCAAATTAAAACCACAATGAGATACCACCTCACACCTGTTAGAATAGCTATAATCAACAGGACAAGTAATAACAAATGCTGGAGAGGATGTAAAGAAAAGAAACTCTCATGTGCTTCTGGTGGAACAGCAAATTGGTACAGCCACTACGGAAAACAGTATAGAGATTCTTCAAAAAACTAAGAATTGATCTACCATATGATCCAGCAATTCCTCTACTGGGTATTTACCCCAAAGACTTGAAAACCCATATCAGAAAAGGTATTTGCACACCGATGTTCATAGCAGCAGCATTCACTGTGGCCAGGACATGGCAGCAACTGAAGTGTCCTACAATAAATGATTAGATAAAGAAGCTTTGGTACATATATATAATGGAATATTACTCTGCCATAAGAAGAGATGAAATGTTGCCATTTGTGACAACATGGATGGACCTCAAGATAATCATGCTTAAGCAAAATAAGCAGACAGAAAAAGTTGAAAATCACATCATATCACTTATATGTGGGATATAAACCTAAAAGCAATAAACGTACAGGACAGACAAACAGAGACTCATGAACATGGACAATAGACTAGTGGTTACCAGAGGATAGAGGGAAGGGGGGAGGTAGATGGGGTAAAAGGGGTCAAATATGTGGTGACAAAAAGAAATATAACTATGGGAGGTGAATACACAATGTAAATGTATGTGTGTGTGTGTGTGTGTGTGTATATATATATATATATATATATATATATATATATATATCCTACTGTTAAAAATGTACAGCTGAAGCTTACCAGATTTTGTTAACCAATGTCAAAATCATCATTAAAAAAAACCTTTAAAAAAGGGATTTGAAAAATGTTAATGTTACTCTTCCCATTTTTCTTTGTTTTGAAATATAGTTATTTTTTATTAAAATGTTATTATGGGGGGGGAAGAAAAGAAAAATAGGCTTCCAGTCAAGATGGCAGACTAGATAAATGCTGTTCTTGCCTCATCCCATGACCACCTAAAAATTACAACCAAACTACAGAGCAACTATTATTGAGAATCACTTGAAGTCTAGCCAAACAGAAATTCTCTGACTAAGGATATATAGAAGAATCCATGTGGAAACTGGTAAGAGGGAGTAGAGACATGGAATGGGCTTATCTCACACCCATATGTGGCAATTCAAAATTGAGAGGGATAGCTCAGCTGTGAGGGTCTTCTCTGAGGAGCGAGGAGTCCCAGCCCTACACTGGGAATCCAGCCCAGTGTTTTAGTGCCAGGAAAAGAAATCACCATAACTTCTGGCAGATTATAGCTAAGTGAGACATAGGGTGGCTGGAGTCACAAGCATTCCTCTTAAAATGTACATACATGGACTTACTTGCTGACAGACTCAGATCTGTAGCACTGAGATAGCAGATTGAAAGGCACCAGGAATATATGGGGAAGAATCTGGCTTTGGGGTAAGGCCTGGAAGAAGAGCTTTCTCCCAGACAGTAGTGCTGACAGAAACCCTGTTCCTTTGTTGAGCCCTCCACTCACCCAGCATGCAGATGTAGGCAGGCACCATAACTGAGTCTCCATCAACCTGGCAAACATCCTTCATCTCACCCTGGTGACTCCCTGAGACTCCACCCCAAACAGCTTGCAGACCCACCCAAACCACTTCCAGAAGTTTGTCCTACAAATGACCTATCTTGGCTCGCACTGCAGACTTTCCTAAAATCTCTCAAGGATTCAGAAGCCCCAAATAAGCAGCATTTGACCTTGGCATGCCCTGTACCTCTTACTAAGCAGCCCCAAGGCCAGCACTAGTGGCAACTAGTTTCAGTTTTCAGCTTAGATCTTTCAGGAACATCCAAGCCCAGCACAAGTGGCAACCATTTGCAGATCACTTTGTAACTCATACTAAGTGACCCCAGGCAAAACACAGGTAGCAAATGACCTTGGCCTGCACCAGAGCTCCCCCCAAAACAACATCCCTGTGGCCAGCTTTAGACCACAACAGAGCACCCAGCCACCTTCACAAATGACATGCCCAAAGGGTACATTTGGCAACTCCCAGAGCCCTGCTAAATTTATTTCTACTCCATAGGGTCAGCCACTGCACAATAGCTCCTCCATTGTTGTCTAGGCCAGTCCTCACAACCAGTCAGCCTGAGGATCAATTCTTCCGATTGATATGCAACTAGCATTCAAGGTTCAACTACAGCAGGAAGGCACACACAATTCACACAAGGAACACAAGAGGAAGACCCAGTTTAGGTGGTCAGGAAGACTGAGTCAGTGGACCCCACAGGACACCTATTACATAAGGCCACTCTACCAAAACTGGAAGACATAAAAGCCCTACCTAATAGAGAAACAAACACAGGGAAGCAGCTAAAATGGAGAGACAAAGAAACATGTCCCAAATTAAAGATCAGAAGAAAGCTTTAGAAAAAAAATGGAAAGAAGCAATCTACGAGATACAGAGTGTAAAACACTCTGTTATAAGGATGCTCAAAGATCTCAGAACTTCAGCAAAGAGGTAGAAATTATAAAAATGGTGGTAGAAAACATGAAAATCAGTCGAAATGCAGAATACAATAACTGAAATGAAGACTATATTAGAAGAAATCAATAGTAGATTACAGGATGCAGAGGATCAAATCAGCAATTTGGAAGGTAAGGGAGTAGAAAACACCCAATATGAGGAGCACAAAAGCAAAAGAAATCCCTCTCCCCCAATGAAGATAGTTTAAGGGGCCTCTGGGATAACATCAAGCATACCAACATTTGCATCCTAGGGGTACCAGAAGAAGAGAGAGAGCAAGGAATTGAAAATCTATTTGAAGAAATCATGGCGGAAAACTTCCCTAACCTGGCAAAGGAAATAGACATACAAGCCCAGGAAGCACAGAGTCTAGTCTCAAACCAGTTAAACCCAAAGAGGCCCACACCAAGATACATCATAATTAAAGTGCCAAGGTTGAAGACAAATAGAGAATCTTAAAGCAACAAGAGAAAAACAGTTACCTACAAGAGACCTCCCATAAGACTATCAGCTGATTTCTCAACAGAAGCTTTGCAGACCAGAAGGAATTGGCAGGAAATATTTAAAGCGATGAAAAGCAGGGACCTACAACCAAGATTACTCTACCCAGCAAAGCTATCATTTAGAATTGAAGGACAGATAAAAAGCTTCCCAGACAAAGAACTCAAGGAGTTCACCTGTAAGTATTATAAGAAATGTTAGGAAGAGGAGAGGCAGGAGGAGAAGGGAGAAGAGGGGGTAGGGGAAGGAGAAGAAAAAAAAATCAAAAATATGAATAATAAAATGGCAATAACTGCACATCTATCAACAGTTAATTTAAATATAAATAAATGCCCCAATCAAAAGACATAGGATAGCTGAATGAGTAAGAAAAGAAAATCCTTACATATGCTGCCTACAAGGCACTCACTTCATATTGAAAGATGTATACATACTGAAAGTAAAGGGATGAAAAAAGATAATTCATGAAAATGAAAATGAACAAACAAAAAAAGAAGCTGAAGTAGCAATACTTTGCCAGATAAAATGACTTTAAATGAAAGTCTATAACAAAAGACAAAGAAAGACCTAATAATTCTACTTCTGGATATTTATTCAAAGAAACCCCAAACAGTAATTTGAAAAGACATATGCATCGATATGTTCATTACAATATAATAGCCAAGATATGAAGACAACATGTGTTCATTAACAGATGAATGGGTAAGGAAGTGGTGATACATATATACTATGGAACATTACTCAGCCATAAATACTGAAGTTTTGCCATATGCAACAACATGGATGGACCTAGAGAGTACTGTGCTGAGTAAAATAAGACATAGAAAGACAAATACTATGTGATTGAACTTATATGTGAAAACTAAAAAAGAAAATAAACAACATAGAAACAAACTCAGAGCTACAGAGAACATTTTGATAGGAGATAGGATGGAGGGATGGGTGAATGGGGGAAGGGATTAAGAAGTACAAATTGGTAGTTACAAAATTGTCATAAAGATATAAAGTATAGCATAAGGAAAATAGTCAATACTACAATAACTTTATATGGTGTCAGTTGGGTACAAGATTTATTGGAGTGATAACTTTATAAATTATATAAATGTCTAATCACTATTTGCATAACCAAATCTAATATAAAGTTGTATGTCAACTATAATTGAAAAATAAAATATTTTAAAAGAAAAATTAATAACCTATTTTAAGCCAATATATATATATAAAAAGAACAAACTAAACCTAAAAAAAGGATAGGGAAGGAGATAATAAAAATTAGTGCAGACAGTGGATAAGTGGTTAACAGAGGGAATGGGCAAGTGGGAGGTAGATAGAGGCAAAAGTGGTCAAATATTTGGTGATGAAAGGAAGTCTACCTTTGGGTAGTGAATACACAATGCAATATATATATGCAAGAAACTGTTGAATTGTACACTTGAAACTTTTTTAATTTTATTAATGTCACCCCAATAATTTTTAATAAATAGAATTAGTATAGAAATTAATGAAATTAATAATAGAAAAACAATAGAGAAAAATAAAACTAAGACAAGATCAACAAAATTGACTAACCTTACACAGACTGACAAAGAAAAAAGACCCAAGTTACCAAAATTTAGAATAAAGGAGGGGACATTACTACCAACCTTACAGAAATATAAAAAGATTTTAAGGGAATACTTATATACCAATCAACTAGATAACTTTGATGAAATAGACACATACCTAGCAAGACACAAGAATGGACTTAAAGAAGAAATAGTAAATCTGAATGACTCTATAAAAAGGAGAGTTCAATAGTAATTTTAAAACTTTCCACAAAGGAAAGCCCAGGATTAACTTCATTGGTGAATTCTACCAAACGTCTTAAAAAGAATTAACACAATTCTTTATAAACTCTTCAAAAAATAGAAGAGAAGGGAAAACTTTCCAATTCAAATGATCAAACCAGTAATACCCTGATACCAAAACTAGACAAAGATATGGAAAGAAAAGCAAACTACAATATCTTTTATGAATATAGATGTAAAAATCCTGAGCGAAATTCTAGCAATCCAACGTACAAAGAGGATTTTACACTATGACTGAGTGATACTTATCCCAGAATGCAAGTTTGGATAAATATATAAAAATAAGTCAATGTGAAACACTATTTTAATATAGTAAAGAGGGACAAAACTATACAATTATCTAAACAAAGACAGAAAAAAAAACATTTTGCAAAATCCAACATTCTTTCATGACAAAAACAACATTTAGGAATTGAAGGGGGTAGGGGATGTCATCAACTTAATAAAGGGCATCTACAATAACCTTGCAGCTTATATCAAACTTAATAGTGAATGACTCAAAGTTTTTTTTCTAAGATCAGGAACCAGACAAAGGTGTCTACTCTTGCTATTTTGTATTCAATATTATGCTGAACTATCTAGCCAAGGCAAGAAAAAGAAATAATAGGCATCCAGATTTAAAAAAGGAAGAAGTTGACTATTTCTAGTTGTAGATGACATAGTCCTATATATTGAAATTCTAAGGAATTCACTAAAAAATTGAGAAGTGATGAATGAGTTTATCAAGATTATAATGTACAAAATCAATATACAAAAATCAATTGTATTTCTACATAATAGCAACAAACAATCCTTACAATAAAACTAAGAAAATTTTACTTACATAAAGAAAGAATAAAATATTTAGGAGTGAGTTTAACAAAAGTGGAAACATACTGTGAAAACTGCAGGATATTATTAAAAGAAATTAAAGGAGACATACTTAGATAGCAAAAGATCCCATGTTCATGGATCTGAAGACTTCTTATTGTTAAGATGACAATACTCTGTAATCTATAGATTCACTTCAATCTTTATGAAAGTTACACCTTGCCTTTTTGGAGAATTTGAGAAGCTGAACCTAGAGTTCTTATGGAAATGCAAGGGACTCCGAATAGCCAAAACAATCTTGAAAAGAAAAAACAAATTTGGAGGACTTAAGTTCTGATTGCAAGAATGAGCATGCTCTATCCACCAATTTTAGATCTTTATGATGGTTAAATGGTTTATTTAATGTTAAGGAGAGCTAATGTAATAAGACCTTATGATAAGATCAGAGAGAAATATATTAATCAAGTGAGAATCATAGATTTATTTATTAAGTATTTATTATTTTTTTAAATAAATGATTTAAATTTTTTCCCCATCAACCTCCCTTATTCCCTCTCCCTGCTAGTAACCACCACCCCATTGTCCAAGTCCATGAGTCTCTGTTTGCTTACCCTGTTCATTTGTTGCTCTTAGGTTTATATCCCACATATAAGTGATATTATGTGATTTTCAACTTTTTCTGTCTGCCTTATTTTGCTTAGTATGATTATTTCAAGGTCCATCTATGTTGTCGCAAATGGCAGTATTTCATCTCCTCTTATGACTGAGTAATATTCCATTGTATATATGTACCACAGCTGCCTTAGCCAGTCATTTATCGTAGGACACTTCTGTTGCTTTCATGTCCTGGCCACTGTGAATAATGCTGCTATGAACATCAGTGTGCAAATATCTTTTCAAATATGGGTTTTCAAGTCTTTAATCCCCAGTAGAGGGATTGCTGGATCATATGGTAGCTCAATTCTTAGTTTTTTGAAGAATCTCTATACTGTTTTCCATAGTGGCTGTACCAATTTGCTGTTCCACCAGCAGTGTATGAGAGTTCCTATTTGTCCACATACTCTCCAACATTTTTTATTTGTCCTGTTGATTATAGCTATTCTAACAGGTGTGAGATGGTATCGCATTATGGTTTTAACTTGCATTTCCCTAATAGCTAGCAATGTTGGGCATCTTTTCATATGTTTGTTGGCCATTTGTATGTCCTACAGGGAGAAGTGTCTGTTCAGGTCCTCTGTCCTTTTTTTGACTGGACCATTTGTTTTTCTGTTGTTATTGAGTTGTATGGGTAATTTGTTTTTTTTAGATATTAGGCCTTTAGATATTAGCCTTGCAAATATATTTTCCTATTCGGATGGTTGTCTCTTTACTTTGTTGATGGTTTCTTTTGCTATGCAGAACCTTTTCAGTTTGATGCAGACCCATTCATTTTCACTTTTACTTCCTTTGCCTTTGAGATCAGATTCATAAAATCCTATTTAAGTCCAAGGTCCTTGAGTTTAGTTCCTATGTTTTCTTCTATGCATTTTATTGTTTCAGGTCTTATATTCAAGTTCTTAATCCATTTTGAGTTAATTTTGATCTGGTGATAGACAGCAGTCTAGTTTCATTCTTTTGCAAGTGCTTTTGCAGTTTTCCCAGCACCATTTATTAAAGAGGCTTTCCTTCCTCCACTGTATGTTTTTGGCTTTTTTGTTGAAAATTATTTGCTGATATTAAACAGTTTACTTCTGGACTCTCAATTTTGTTCCACTGATACATGTGTATTTTTTTTCTGCCAATACCATGCCGTTTTGATTACTGCCACTTTTTAGTGTAATTTGAAGTTGAGCAGAGTGATGCCTCCAGCCTCATTACTTTTTCTCAGGATGGCTTTGGCAATTCAGAATCTTTTGTGCTTCCATACAAATCTTATCATTTTTTGTTCCATTTCTTTAAAAAATGCTGATCAGATTTTGATGGTGTTTAAATCTTTATAATTCTTTAGGTAATAAGGTCATTTTAGCTATATTGATTCTTTCAGTCCAAGAACATGGAATATCTTTCCATTTCTTTGTATCTTCTTTAATTTCTTTTCATAGAGTCTTAGAGTTTTCATTATATAAGTACATGTTTTGTTAGATTTGGTTTTAGGTATTTTATTCTTTTTGGTGCAATTGCAAAAGGATATTTTTTTCCACTTCTTTTCTGACACTTCATTATTAGAGTATAGGAACACTATGCATTTTTGAACATTGATTTTGTATCCAGAAACTTTACTGTATTTGGTTGTTGTTTCTAGTAGTGTTCTTGTGCAGTCTTTAGGGTTTTATATGTAGAGAATCATGTCATCTGCAAATAGTGACAGTTTGACTTCTTTATTTCCTATTTAGATTCATTTTATATCTTTCTCTTGTATAATTGCATTTGCTAGGACCTCCAATGTTATACTGAATGATAGTGGCCATAGTGGACAAACTTACCTTGTTCCTGATCTTAGAGGAAAGTTTTTTAGTTTTTCATCATTAAGCATAATGTTGGCTGAGTGCTCGTCGTATGTGGCTTTAATATGTTAAGGTATTTTCCTTCTATACAGATTTTATTAAGTGTTTTGATTATAATTGGGTGCTATATCTTGTTGAAGGCTTTTTCTACATAATGATATGATCTATGATTCTTATTTCTTAATTTTTTTATGTGGTATATCACATTAATCGATTTGCATATGTCAAACCATCCCTGTGCCTCTGAGATGAAGCTCACTTGATTGTGGTGTATAATCTTTTTAGTATGTTGCTATATTCAGTTTGCGAGTATCTCATTTAGGACTTTTGCATGTGTGTTCATGAGAGTTATTGGTCTGTAGTTTTCTTTTCTTGGGTTATCTTTACCAGGTTTTGGTATCAAGGTAATATTGGCCTCATAAAATGAGTTGGGAAGTGTTGCCTTCTCTTTGATTTTTTGGAAGCATTTGAGAAAACTAGATATTAAATCTTTGAATATTTGGTAGAATTCACTGCTGAAGACATTTGGTCCTGGACTTTTGTTTCTATTTCCATTCTGCTGATCAGTCTCTTTAGATTTTCCGGTTCTTCTTGATTCAGTCTAGGAAGTTTGTATTTTTCTAAATATTGGTCCATTTCTTCTAGGTTATTAAATTTGGTGTACATATTTTTTCGTACTATTCTTGTATGATTCTTTGTATTTCTGCAGTGTCTGTCATAATTTCCCCTTTTTCATTTCTGATTTTGTTTATGTGTGTCTTTTCTCTTTTTCTTTAGTGAGTCTAGCCAGGGGTTTGTCAATTTTATTAAACTTTTCAAAGAACCAGCTTTTTGTTGCATTTTTTTTCTATAGTTTTTTTGTTTTCAATTTCATTTATTTTTGGTCTAATTTTATTTCTTTCTTCCTATTGACATTAGGCTTCATTTGTTCTTTTTTTTTTTTAGTTGTTTAAGATGAAGCATTAGGTTGTTAATTTGGGCTCATTCTTGTTTTTGTAATGATATGAACTTTCCTCTTATGACCACTTTTGCCATGTCCCAAAAGTTTTGATAAGTTGTACTATCATTATCATTCATTTCTATGTATCTCTTGATCTCTCTTTTTATTTCTTCCCTGATGTAGGTATTCTACAGTAGCATGTTGTTTAATCTCCATGTATTTGTGGTTCTTCCCGCTTTCTTTTTATAGTTGATCTCTAGTTTCATTATGATCAGAGAATATGGTTGGTATGATTTCAACCCTCTTATATCTGTTGAGGCTATCTCTGTGTCCCAGTATATGGTCAATCCTTGAGAATGTTCCCTGTGCACTAGAGAAGAATGTATAAGCAACCATTTGGGGATATAAGGCTCTGTAAATGTCAATTATGTCCAGTTGATCTAATGTGTCATTTTAAGGATGTTATTTCCTTATTGATTTTCTGTTTTGATGATCTGTCCATATCTGACAATGGAGTATTTAGATTACCTACTACGATACTGTTTTGGTCTGTTTCTCCCTTTAGTTCTGTTAGTAATTGCTTTACCTATTTTGGGGTTTCCTGATCGGGAGTATAGATATTAGTAAGTGTTATGTTTTCTTGGTGCATGATTCCCTTTATCATTCCTTCAGTACCTTTCTTTACCTTTTTTATTTTGAAGTCTATTTTATTTGATATTAGTACCACTACTCCTGCTTTTCTCTGAATGTCATTTGCTTGCATTATCATTTTCCACCCCTTCACTTTTAGTCTATATTTGTCTTTGGAACATATGGTTGGTTTTGTTTTTTGATCCTATCTGCTACTCTGTGCCTTTTTATTGGTGAGTTCAATCCATTTACATTTAGGGTGATTATTGAAATATGAGGTCTTCATATAGCCATTTTATCCTTTGCTTTCTGGTAACTTGGTGTTTCCATTGCTTTCTTGTCCTTGGGTATCTGCTTTTATTATTTTTTTTTTTTGGTTTTGTTTTGTGAGTTTTTTCTCTGCCCCTTTTTATTTTATGTCATGTACTTCAGTTCTGAATCTTTGGCATGTGGTTAATACAATGTCTTGGTGAAAGCCTTTTAGGGTTGAGCTACTTGGGTGTTCTTTTGACTTCTTGAATTCTAAGCTCCAGTTCATTTCTTAGATTTGGGAAATTCTTATCAATTCTTTGTCTGAAAATGCTTTCTAATTCCTGTTCCTTTTTCTCTTCTTTGATAATGTCCATTATTATGTTTCCTCTCCTGATGTTATCAGCTAGTTCTTGAATTTCTCTTTTATTATTTTTATTCTTAGGTTTTTCTCAACTACCTTCTGATTTATTTCTAGATTTCTGTCTTTAATATCACTGATCCTTTCCTTTATTCGATCAACTTTATTTCCCAAGCTTGTTATTTCATTGTTTAACTCTTGCAGTGTTTTTTTTATATTCGGAAGTTCTATTTGTTTCTTTTTGAGACTCAGTCTCTTTGCTAAATAACTCGTTCTGCTCATCTAGTATTTTTTTAACTCTTGAAATTGTTCATATGATTAGTTTCAGATCTCACTGAGTATTTTCAGAGGTACCATCCTGAATTCTCTGTCATTTAAGTAGCATATTTCTATGTCTGTAAGCTTATTTATTTTCTGGAGTTTTCTTTTTTCTTTCTTTCTGAGATGGCTTGTCACCTTGGTTGTTCATTGTGTTTAATGGACTATTTCTCAACCTGGGCATTAGTGGAAGTGTATTCTGCTTTTTTTTCTCCAGAAAGAATGTTTATTTTTTTAAAGGTCTCTCTTTAGCCTGTTGCAAAGAAGGTGGTTTTATTTTGGTTTCTTGTATGTGACATCTATGCATCTTGGATCTCTGTTTTGTATAAAGTCTTAATAATGTTTTTTTTTTTCTTAAAGATGTTTAATTGCGCTTGCTAGCCTCAGTCTCAGTTCCTGTTTGTATTAGCGACAGTTTTTGTAGCATTTGCTCAGATTTCTCTGGGGCTCCACAGCATTCTGTGAAGGGCATGCGGGGAGAGGCCCTCTGGGTTGGGGGTTGGGGGCAGTGGCTCAGCCTCAGTTTTTCAACCATGGCTGGTAAAAATCAACTGTTGTTTCTCTGCCTCCCCACTTTTCTGCCATCCTTGTTTCTCTGACTTCTGCCCTGATGACTAGGCACTGTCACCAGCCACATGGAGCTCGCAGCTCTCCCAGGCAGGGCTGTTAAGGGAAGTCACCACACTTTCTTCATTCCCCCTTCTCCTACAGGAAACTCTGGAGGATGCGAGAGGCAGCTTCTTTGTTTCTCCCAGTTCACCTCCTGACATCCAAGGTTCTGACCTGTGGTAGCTCTTATGCACAGATCCCAGGTTCAGACATGCTGGTGTTCAGTTTGAGTGTTTTTTGTTGAGTTTTAAATGTTCAACTTATTGTTGTTTCAAGTGGAGAGATCTGGGGATGTCTCTCACTGCCTTGTTTCTAATGTCACTCATGAGAATCATAGATTTAAATGGTATATTCTATTTTTAAATTTCTTTTGAAAAATCAGCATATATGAAATTATAATGAGACGAGAGTGAAAGAATCTGGCTATATCTGACACCCAATTGACCTACTGAGTTTAATTCCATTAATTTTACTGGTTCTGCAGTTAGCTCTTTCCTCCCTCATTCTTTGCATAATTGCCTCTTATGAAGCCAGGGGTTGATCAAACAAGATGACTTTCTTATTTAGAAAAGGACCATTCTTGAGTCAAGTATATATAAATACAGTAGTTGTACTATTTTACCATACCATGCATATTAATGCTGATCAGTTATTTTGAAGGTTTTTTCAAAAGTATTTATTGACATATATGATTAATGCTACTAATGATTAATATACAATTAATGCTACTACACTAATTCTACATTAATTCAAAAGCTCTATAAAAATTACAGATTTGCATACTTTATTATTCTACTCATGTTTGTTTTTCTTTCTGTTCCTCAGATATTTTGTCTTAAACATTTACAAATATTAATCCTGAGAAATAATCCTATCAAAGTAATCTCTTCTGAAATTCAGCAACTTAAGTTCCTTAGAGTTTTCAACATTGCCTTTAATTTGATTACAACTCTTCCACCTGGGTAAGGTTAATAGTTTGAGATTATGAACATAAAATAAAGAATTTGTGATTTAGAAAAGGATCAATTCCCCTTTTGAAAGCAGCTAGCAACTTTTTGTCTGTTTAATCATTCTTAATCTGTTCCAATTAGCTGACTTGTTTTTTATTATTTGGTTAAAAATAATTCTACAAACTACATAAGTGGTAATTAATAATGGCAACTAATAATGACAATTAATAAAATATATTTCTTATTTTATTAGAATTTATTATCTGAGTATGGATTAAATAAACACAAATATTATAAAGAAGCTCAGGTAAGAAACTGGAGCTATCCTTCGACAGTCTTTAAATATGGGAAGGACACTGAAATCTAGACTTTTGGCTTCAAAGTTGATAATTATCTATTTGAACTGGAGAATGTCACTTAACCATTCTTAACCTCAATTTTTTAATTTATAAACCAAGAAACTAACCTATATGATATCTAAAATCTTTTAGACTCTAATAGGAATGTTGATATTTGGGTTTTTAAAAGATGGCTTTTCCCCCACATAGGAACCAGTAATTATTTAACTCTTAATGAAAGTTTCAACCAAAATCTTTACCAAATGCCAAAACAAGATACCTCTTCCTATAAAAGTTAAACAAATTGAATGTAGGTTAAGGGCAAAGAGAGAGACTTTAGATAGTTAAATGACATTTTGCAAAAAAGATTCTTATAGTAATTAAGGAAGAGCATCACAATTTATTGTCATTCATCCAGCATTGTTTGTAATTAACAATCCAACAAATTCTACATTCATAGACCATAAAACTATTTCATAATTTAAAAGAATTAAAAAGTATTAAAATTATACCATTTCTGTATAAAAATATACATATAATACATATAAAAATATACATATATACATCACACACACATCACACACAGATATTGCATTATGGATATTTTATTTCTGTTTGACTCATCTATATTTTTCCACAGTAACTTAAATTATATTTTTCTTTCCTTGATACTATAATTAGCCATTGTTTCCAAGGAAATCTATTTTTTTTTATTTGAGAATGATGTTTAAAAACCAATATCTGGATGCTGAATGTCGCCATTGCTATTGGGATGACATTGCTTATAGACACTCTCAGTGGACAGACCTAAGTAATATATGTAGGTATATTAATCTGTGTATACACATGTATCTATAATTATTTCTCTGTGCGTATTTATTTATACACACATTTATAAACATGTATATACATATATGTATATATGCATCTAAACATAAGTTTATACTGAACAATCTATAATCATAGTTGCATACTTTAAATAACCATAACTACCATTTAAACAAAATGTAAAAATTCCTAAAACAACTTAAACTTGATCATAACTGCATGGTTAATATTGTTTATTATTTAGAGATTAGGCAAATTAGTTTAAACTATTGCTCATAATCAAAAAGTTTTAAGGAGCTATTTCTCAAAAATATTAGTGTTTCTAAATAAAGCAGTACATTTTTATTAAATAACAGGATATATATGCATTTCAAGGGATTATTGATGGCACATTGAAGCAAAAAATTAAAAACATGGGAATTATGGGAATAAAAATATAATAATTATTACAATTACTATGAGAACTAACATTTTTGACCTCAGAGAAGACTTAAAGCAAGTTGTGACATAAATAAAAATGTTCCTTTTCAGATTTTGTTAAATGAAAACTCACATAGAGGACACATATAACAAGGAATGAAGATTTGTTGTCAGAATTCTAGCTTCCTGAACAAAGAAGGCCCAACATAGAGTGGCAGGATTTAGGAAGCAATAACCAGATAAAATTGAGTGAAATGCAATGAACCAAACAATTATGTAATTGGATGTTATTACTGTTACAAGCAATTGCACCTATTGTACTTTGAATATTATATTTTTATTTCTGTAATTAATTGAGTAGATATGCTCCTAGGGGGAAAGCAGACAATTGAATATGGTTGAGTAAACTAAAATAACAGAGATGTTATAGTAAAATTCCAAACAATGACATGTAACCCAATTTGGAGAGTCAGAGATGGCTCCTGGAAGAGATTAAAATCAACCCCAATGTGACTGAGTATGAATTAGCCAGGTTAGTAGTCAGAGAGCCAGGGGTAGTTGGACTGATTGTGGAGTGGATGTTTATTTAAAAGTGACAACATATATGCAAAAAAGAGATGTGAAGGAGCATATATAATATGGGATGGGACTTACAAGCAATTTGTTCTTTGGGGAGCTTAGAGAGCAAGGCCAAGTAGAAAGAAATGAGTATGGTGCAGTAAGCAGGAACTGGATTATCTGAGGGCATTGTGAACTACGACAAAGTATTTGTGTTTTATGTCATATGCAATGAGGAGCCATTACAGAGTTTTCCATAGGGGAGTGGATTCAGACCTATATTTTAGCTCATGCTTGTGGCAGGGTGGAAGATGAATGTGGAGTGATAAAACATACTTCAAGGTGATCAGTTGGGGGTTATCACAATAGATCAGGGAAGAGATAAAAACTTAGAACAGGGCAATGATATCACAAAGAAGAAGGAACAAATTGTTAAGAAATCAAAGTAAAATCTGCATGATCTGGTGTTGGTTAGACAGAGAGAGTGTAGGGAACAAAGGAGTCAAAGTAAAGAAACAGTCAAGGTGACTCCCAGATTTTTAGTTGGAATAAAATAATTCAATCATGTAAAATATATTTATTGAGTATTTATGAAATTCTAGGCTTTCTGCTAAGATTTAGGTTTAAATTGGTAAGTGAAAGGGGCATTATTCTTCCTCTTATGGGGTTTAGAATCCAGGGAAGGACATGGGAAGTTTAATAAACACAAGAAGTATATAAATATGAAAGAGAACAATAAGAAAGATGTCAGGAAGGACATGGATTAAATTAAGTCATTAAGAAAGGCTCATCTGAGCCTGCTTAAATTTCATTTTAATCAGAAACTTACAAGTCCAGGTCAAGAATGAAGAAAAAATTATTTCATGTAGTGAGAATAATATATAACCTGGCTAACACCATTTGCCCCATCCTGGTGACTCCCTGAGACTCTGCCCTACACAACTTGTAGGTCCACCCAAGCTGCTTCCAATGGCTTTTTCTTACAAACAGCCTATCTTGGCTCACACTACACACTTGCCTAAAATCTCTCAAAGGTTCACAAATAGCAGTATCAGGACTCAGTATGCACTGTACCACTTGCTAAGCAGCCCTAAGCCTGGCACTAATGGCAGTTGGCCTTGGTGCACAGCTTACCCTCTCTAAAGTACCTATAAGCACAGCAGAAGTTGATGCCAGGTGGCCCTTGGCAGGGAATAGGCAGTGGCTAACATTAGTCTGAAACAGAGCCCCTCCAAAGAGGCCCCAGTACTAACACACCTGGTGACCAGTTTCAGACCACATCAGAATGCTACTCAAACACCTCCACAAATGACACACTCAAAGAGCAGGCTGGAAAGGCACCAGAGTCCTGCTAAAGCAAATCCTGCTTCATAGGATCAGCCCCTACACAACAGCTCCTCCACTGTTCTCTAGGTCAGTCCTCACAATCAAACAGCCTGAAGGTCTATTTCTCCCATTGATCTGAAAACAGCAACTAAGGCTCAACTACAATAGCCTGCACCCAGCTCAGGTGACTAGGAAGACTACACCACTGGGCCCCACAGGATACCTACTACATAAGGCCATTCTACCAAAACTGGAAGACATAATAATAGCTCTGCCTAACACATAGAAACACACATAGGGAGGCAGCCAAAATGGGGAAACAAAGAAAAATGCCCTAAATGAAAGATCAGAACAAAGCTTTAGAAAAAGATTGAACAAAATGGAGACAAGCAATCTACCAGATGCAGAGTGCAAAACATTGGTTTTAAGGATGCACAGTGATCTCAGTGAGAACTTCAATAAAGAAATAAGAAACTTAAAAATGGGATAGAAAACAAAGAATTAGTCAGAAATGAATATAATAACAAATGAAAAAATACATTGGAAGGAATCGACATAGATGAAGCAGAGGATCAAATAAACGATTTGAAATATAAGATAGCAGAAAACACCCAATCAGAACAGCAAAAAGAAAAAATAATTCAAACAAATGAGGGCAGGTTAAGGGGCCTTTGAGATAACATCAAGCATACCAACATTCACATCCTGGGGGAACCAAAAGGAGAAGACAGAGAGAACAAGGAATTGAAAACCTATTTGAAGAAATAATGATGGAAAACTTCCTTAACCTGGCAAAGGAAATAGACATTTAAGTCCAGGAAGTACGAAGTACCAAGATGAACCCAAAGAGACCCACACCAAGACACATCATAATTAAAATGCTAGAGCTTAAAGGCAAAGAGAGAATTTCAAGAGCATCAAGAGAAAGGCAACAAGTTAATTACAAGGGAGCTCCCATAAGACTGTCAGCTGATTTCTCAACAGAAACCTTTCAGGCCAGAAGGGATTGGCAGGGAATATTCAAAGTGATGAAAAGCAAGGACCTGCAACCAAGAATACTCTATCCAGTAAGGCTATCATTTAGAATCAAAGGACAGATAAAGAGCTTCCCAAACAAGAATAAGTTAAAGGAGTTCATCACCACCAACTCATTATTACAAAAAATGTTCAAGGCACTTCTTTAAGAAGAAAGAGGAGGAGAAGGAGGAGAAGATAGTAAAGGGAGAGAAAAAGGTATTTTATGAAAATGGAAACAAACTGAAAAACTGGAGTAGCAATAATTAGACAAATAGACTTTAAAATGAAGGCTATAACAAGAGACAAAGAAGGACACAGTAATCTCACTTCTGGGTATTTATCCGATGAAATCCCAAACCCTGCTTCAAAGGAACATGTGCATCTATATATTCATTGCAGCATTATTAACTATAGCTAAGACATGGAGGCAGTCTAGGTGTCCATCAATGGATGAATGGATAAGGAAGAGGTGGTACATATATACAATGGAATATTACTTAGCCATAAAGAAAAAGAATGAAATCTTGCCATCTGCAACAGCATGGATGGACCTAGAAGGTATTGTGCTGAGTAAAAAAGGTCAAAGACAAATACCATATGATTTCAATTACATGTAAAATCTAAAGAACAAAATTAATGAACAAATGAAACAGAAACAAACTCAGATACAGAGAACATGTTGATGATTGCCAGATGGAAGGGGAATTGAGTGTATTGTTTAAAAAAGTGATGGGACTTTGGGTGGTGAACACACAATAGAATGTACAGATGTCAAATGATAATGTACATCTGAAAATATTATTATTTTATTAACCAATGTTACCCCAATAAACTTAATGTTTAAAAAATAATAAAGGAGAGAAGTACAAATTGGTAGTTACAAAATAATATGAGGATGTAAAGTATAGCATAAGGAATATAGTCAATAATATCATAATAACTATGGTATCAAATAGATGCTAGATTTATTGGGGTTACCACTTAGTAAGTTATATAAGTATATAATCACTATGTAGCACACCTGAAACTATTATAATATTGTGAATTAACTAATTGAAAAATAAAAATTTATTTTAAAATTAAAAAAATAATAAAAGTTAGAAAAAAGAATGAGTATAAAATATGCAGTTATATAGTAAGAAAATAGACAATTTATTCAGTCAACAGATTTACTTAGTTCCTATTATGTATCAGTTAAGAAAGATTACTTTGAAATATATGAAATTAAGATAATCTTTGAAAGCAAGAAGAGTGACAATGAAAAGAAGCTTTAAAGCTGTCTTTAAAGAGGAATGCAAAGAGACTGAAAATATATACAAAAAACGAAAGATTGGTAGACAATGATGTAAGCTTAGCTGAGACTGGAACCCATGAATTTGTAGTGACACCAATCTACATTAATGTGTGATTTTCTTCAGTAGCTCTTGGTCATTCAGGTATAAGAAAGAGAAGGTAGATTTTTATCTTCAATAAAAAGACTTCTACGAGGATGTCCATAGCAGCTTTATTCACAATAGCCTGAAACATTAAAGAACTCATGTTCATCAACAGAAAAATGGAAAAAAATAGTTGCTTTTCTCACAATAACCAAAAGATAGTAATAATTCAACTGTACGTTGACAGATTAATGGATAAACAAAATATGACACATACATATAATAGTTTTTTTTTTATCCTTAATGAAGAATTAAATTCTGGTACATACTACAACAAAGATGGTCCTTGAAAACAAGTTAAATAGAATAAGACACAAAAGGAAAATTTTATATGATTTCACTTACATGAAGTACTTAGAAGAGGCAAATTTATAGAGACAGAAAGTAGAATAAAAGTTTCTAGGGGTCGGGTAGAGGAGAAAGAAGAAACTGGGGAATTATTATTTAATGGGTATAGAATTTCTGTTTGGAGTAATGGAAAAGTTCTAAAACTGGATAATGGCAATGGTTCACAATATTGAGACTGTAAGTAATGCTACTAAATGGTACACTTAGAAATGATTAAAATAGCAAATCTTATGCTATTTTACCACAATTAAAAAATAGTTATTAGCACCCTAGATATTATTCTCTTTCCTCTTATTTTTTTTCTTTCTAAAAAAAAAATGGGGGGTATAACTTACATACAATAAAATGTATGAATCTCAAATATTTGATTCAGTTTAACAAATGTATACACCCATATAAATATCATCCAAACAAGATATTAAGCATTTCCACAGAGTTCCCCCATATACATTTTCAGTCAGTCTCCAGATCTAACATCATAGATTTGTTTTGGCTGTTCTTGAAAAATCATATGAATGTATTCATACAACAAATAGTTATTGTGTGTATGTCTGGCATCATTCGCTCAACATAATGGTTTTGAGATTTATTTATGTTGTTATATATATCCATTTTTTTTTAAATGATGACTAGTATCCCATTTCAGCAAAAGCCAAAAATAGAGATGGGATTATCTAGGATAAGCTTTGTATCTTACGAAATGAATTCCCATGACATACATGGAAGACCCACAGGTTCTTAAAATTTTTATAACAGCAGAAAGACTGTTGTTTTAATCAAAAGAGAAAAAGAGAGTAGGAAATGAAAAAAGACTGTCAGGTTCCCAAAATTCTACAGGCATGAAGCAGGCTGATAAAACTACTCAGATGCAAATGTGTGCTAATTTTCATGAAAAAGGAAGGCTGACTCAGCAGGTGAAGTCAGAAAACTAGGAAGTGGAGCCAACGGTTCAGAGAGTGGAACTATGACCTCAGAAGGCAGAGCCAAGAGTAGGATGGCAGACTCTTGAAACCAGAGGGCAGAGTTGTGAGCTGAGGATAATTATTCACAGGCCTTGAAATCCGAGTTTATACAGCTAGATTTTAAATTGCTCAGGATCGGTAACTTTTTACCTTCCATTTCCTTTTGAACCAAAATCTATAATGGTTACCCTACACCTGTCACACCATTGTATTTTGGGAGCAGATCACTTGTTTCTTTAGTTTTATAGGCCCACAAATGGAGAAAAATTCTGCCGGTGAATGAATTATACCTAGAACATCTGATTTAGATGACAAGATTTGGAACTTTTGAGATTTAGATGAATGGGACTTTTGGGTAAATGTATTTTATATGTAGGATAGATATAAATTGTTAGGGGACAGAGGGAGACTGTGATAGAATAATGGTCTCCAAAGACATCCACATCCTAATTTCTAGAATATATGAATATGTTACATTACATAACAAAAGCAATTAAAGTTGGAGAGGAAATTAAGTTTTCTATTAAGCTGGCCTTAAAGTAGGGAGATTATGCTAGATGATCTGGGTAAATCCAATTTAACCAGATGGGCTCTTTAAAATGGAAGACGGAAGCAGAAGCACGAATCAGAGAGATGCAATGTAAGGACAAGACTTGATGTTGCTGATTTTGAAAAGGGAGGAAGGAGGCCATTAGTCAGGAAATGTGGCAGTTTGAGAATGTAGGAACAGCCATCAGTTTACAGCCAGCAAGAAAACAGGTACATCAGTCCTACAGCCAGAGATACCGAATTCTACTAACCACCTGAAAAAGCAAAGAAAGAGATTCTCCGTAGAGTCTCCAGATAGGAATGCAACCTTGCTGATGCTTTAATTTTAGTATGAGGAGACCCACGCCAGACTTCTGACCCATAGAACTTTAAGATAATAAATATATCATTTTAAGCCACTATTAGTTATGACTGCAATAGAAAACTAATATAAAACCTTAGTCGAAGATTTCTACTGTTGTGGGGATTCGCGTTGAGGGAGACAGACAATAAATAATATATATAAGTAAATCATATAGTATGTTATAATGTAATCAGTAATATAAAAAGAAAAAATAGAAAAGGGGAGTGAGTATAAAATTTTAAAGGGCTAGTTAGTATTAGCCTTATTGAAAAGGGGATATTTGAACAAAGAGGAGTAAATAGTATAAATTTAGTAGTTCAAATAAAATTTCCAGTAGTATTTTTCTGTTCTAAATTGTTTATTAGATAAGAAATTTACAAATAGCAGTGATGGTATAGCTAGAGAGTATATTGCGCCTTCTTCAAGCTGCAGGGCCAGAACCACCAATAGTATGGTGGAACTTGTGGCCCTTTCTGAGGCCATGGCTCCTGTGGCCTATAGACATCAGCCTTCACATCTCCCTGTGCTTGTGTACTGGTATGGTGATCCACTGGGTGTCAGGATTCCATCTGATAGCTTTATGGAATGGATCAATGAGGATAACTTCAAAGAATTTGTATGTGGAATCTTCACCAACCCAGTAAGAATTCAGAAGTCTCAGAGCCCTACAGTGGCATCTAGCTCTCTCCTCAGCAACAGACTGAAAGCTCCCAGCAAACTTTAACTGTCTAACACCATGATGGACAGGCTTGCAGTAGGTTGCACCCTTAGGAAGTGGGTGTTTGTGGCCACCGTGGTGCACATGAATCCAATATATGACATAATCTTGCTTGGCCTTATATCCCAGCCTATGTGCTTTATCAGGCTCAGGAAGCTGGCAGTACTGCCAGCAGCACACCCTGAGAAGAAAGTACATTGCATCAGATTGCTTCTTCCTCCATAGCTCCTTGGATATACTTGTAAGCACCCATCTTGGCTTACCTGATAGCTGTGGCCAGATGAAAAGACTAACAGCATTTCCAAAATAAAATAATTGATTATCTAATTTGTTTGAAATCATAGTGTTAGAACTTAAACTAAATATATACTTTCTCTAGATTTATCGAAATTAGAAAAAATTATTGTTTATTGGCTAAGCATTATATTTAAAAGACTGTACTTTCTCTTTTTTTCTCATTGTTAGGCTAGATTTTTCTTATGGTTTTTATATTTTTTAAAAATATACATTTCTTCCAAGATATATTATTTTGGCACCTTTTAAAAGTTTTTCTAAAAATATGCTGCCTATAAGCCCTTTTAAGCATCGCAGTCAACAGGGATATATCATCAATGGTGAACGCCTAGAACCAGACTAGTTTTCCAGTACTGAAGTAATAAGGGAATACAAAATGTTTCTAAAATTACCAGAGGCAAAAAATAAAATAACATAATTATTAATTGAAAAATAAAATAGGTGATATTAACATTTTCTTTACAGAGGTGATAAAAAGTCTGAGATGAACACTTCATTAAAAAGGCATTTCTTTTGCTTTTTATTCAACCTCTTTAATTTCTTAGAGCAAATAATTTAAAATTAAGTGGGGGTAACCATTCTTTTTAAATTTAATTGTAATTTACTTGTGATGTACTAGGCACTGTGCAAGGCACTGGATATATAAAAATGTAAAATTGAATCCTGGGCCTCTAGAACCTACTAGTTCAAAAGACAGACATTTATTACACATTGTGATAAGTTCTGTGATGGCAGTAAAGAGAGAATTACAGGGTAGCCTTCTCACTCAGTCTAAAGTTTTGGGAACAGTTTCTTAGAAAAGGTGATATCGGAGCCAAGACTTAAAAAATAAACACATTGGTTGAAGAGTCAGGTTTGGTGGAATTGCTCTCAGTATTTTGAAATATGTGAGAACTGGCTAATTTAGAGAATTTTAGCAAATAAAGGCTAAACTATAGGTGAATAGTGTGGAGTGGGATAGGTGAGCTGGAGAAGTTGTCTGCAGCCAAATCATGAGGACCATTATCTGCTGCACTAAGATAGTAAGTAGGAAGTTAATGAAATATTGTGCTAATGATACTTTTTAGTTAATATGCATGTGAGTAATTTTTTAATATTATTTATATATGGAAATCAGGAAGGTATTTGATAATACCATACACAAAGTGGGAATATTTACTAAGGATTTTGTTGAATGTTGTACTTAGCCCTTCAATTCCAGTCTTCGAGAAGCAACTCCAGTCCTCAAGAAGCAACTCCCATTTCCAACCCCAGGATACAAGGTTCTCTGTGTTAGCCTTAATGTTTTTTGGTTCTTACTTTTAAGTACATACTTAGCATAATAGAAAGGAAAATGAAAGATATTTCACTAAGAAAATCTTGATGCAACTGCACTGGGTTGAATAAGAATGTGCCACAAAAATTCATTCCACACAGAACCTCAAAACGTGACCTTATTTGGAAATAGGGTATTTGCAAATGTAATTAGCTAAGTTAATAAATATGAGATTACTGGATTAGGGCAGGCTCAAAAATCAAATAAGTGGTGTCCTTTTAAGAAGAAAATACACAAAGGCAGAGATTGGAGTTCTGCTATCACAAATGAAAGAACACCAATGATTGCTGGCAACCGCCAGAGGCTAGGAGACAAGCAAGGGACAGTTTCTTCTTCAGAGACTTCAGAAGAAACCAACTCTTTCAACAATTTGATTTCAGACTTCTGGCCTCCTGAACTGTGACAGAATAAATTTCTATTGTTTTAAACTACCCAATGGTGGTAATTTTGTTATTTCAGCCCTAGAAAACTAATACAGCAACCAAGAAAAAATATATATCTCAATTTTGTTAGGAATTTCTCAGGTGACTTTTTCTAGATGGGGCTTTCCAAACATCTCAATCCAGTCTTAATAAATAGATGAATATTTTAAATGAAAATTTATAATTATATTATTTATAATTTAAGTCTATATAAATTTCAAGATCTTAGAAAAATATTATACTTTCTTTATACTTCTACTTATTTACTCAAGTATTCTTATATGTGCCTAGTAATGACAAATAATCATTTTCACAATTTATTTTCTCTAAGGTTATTTTCCTTGCTTCATCTTGAGGAACTTGATATTTCCTACAATAGTATTGCTTTTATTCCAAATGAAATACAGAAACTCAGGTACTTTGGAAGTAGTAAGTAACACAAAATCATATGCCCCTTAAGAACATATTTGGTGATGATCGTGGTGGAGAAAATTGAGTTTGTTCATTTATTTATAGCCATAAAATATAATATGTGAAGCATAAAGTTTACAAAAATGTAGTTTGAATGACTGGTATTCAGTATTTTTAGGACATAATTATTTAAAGAACAAAAATGATGACCACTTAAAAGAATGACAAGCTACTTTTACCCATTTTTTTTATGTCTGCACATGTAGTTTTTATCAGTTTTTTTTTTGTAAGGAGATACATATACACAAGATGGCAATAATACACAGTGTAGTTTTAATGCTAAGCTCTGATTCTTTCTCACATTAATTTTTTAAAAGTCTCTGAAGTTCATCGATGTCCTTCTAGGTTAGTAGCATACTATTTTGATTATGACTTTAGAATAATTTTTAATAATGAATAGGAAGATTATTTTTTAGTAATAGTCTCTTAATCTATTTAGATCATGATATTTAAGATATTTGATATAATTACAAGCCTTTCTTCACTCAAAACACATAAACACAAAGTTGTGATTATAATTGGAATTGCCTTGAGTTTACATATAAATTTTGAAGCATTTACATCTTGATGATAATAAATCTTTTTAAAACATAATATATTTTTCCATTTATTCAGATTTTATGTCTTTCATAAGAATTTATGACTCACTTCACATAAGTTCTTTTTCTTACTAACCTAAGTATTTTATAATTGTGTTGCTGTGAATGTAATATTTTTTTATTTTTATTTCTAGTTGACAATTGCCAGTACAGAATAAAGAAAAACTATGCACTTCTTTACATTAATTTAAAATTACTTTATGTAACCGAATTATCTTAATAGTTCCAGTTGAATTTTACTGTTTTATTTTTGTTTTCAAGTAGCATAATCTTATCTTCAATAAATAATTTTGTTGCTACTTTTCTAATATTTATATCAATTATTTAATTTCCCATGTGATAATCTTTGTATTTTAATAGGGGAATTCATCCTGTTCATATCCATTATGACTAATACATATTTTTGCCCTTCATTTTACTTTTTATTTTACTTTGTATTTACTATTTATTTACTTTCTTTTTTATATATATATATATATGTAGGTAATTTCTTTTCAAGATGTCGGTTTTTTTCTCTTTATTTTCCTTTGTTAATTTTGGAACTCTACTAACTGTACTTTCCAAATCTATTAAGAGCTATCTTTCCTTCCCCCAAACTCATAAACAAATACATGTAAAAGCTATGTCCCCCACCATGCCAGTCTGTCCTTGTTGCGTTTCACCAATAGTTGACACCTTTAAAATAATTTCATTCCAAACACATTTACCCCTTATCTAATTCTAGATTTTGCTGAGATAGTTTTGAAACTTTTGTCTTAATTCTCATTAGTATTTTTTTGTATTATTTCTCTTTATTTAAAGAATGTTTATTTAGCACTTAGGTCTCACAAGCATTTTTAATTATAATCCATTAGACTCTACGTATTTTAAGATTCATTGCTCGCTATTAATTTATTGCTTATTGCTCTTGTTTCATCTCATCTTGAACCTGAGATGTCTCCTTTGATTCATTGACTATTTAGAGTTTTGGTTTATTTATCTTCCTCAGCTGAAGGATGCAGGTAACTCTTTTTTTGAATCTTTAATCCTAACAGATAAACAGTCTCATGGGTGGGCAAGCTCACATTGCAGCCCTTTCACAAGTAATCTATATACTCATGTCCTCCTCTAGCTCCCAGAGTTGCAGATGAGGTGTCTGATTAATTTGATTTCTTTTTCTTTTTAAGTAGTTCTTATTTTTATCTGGAAACACTATAATTTTTTCATCATCCTGATCTTCAGGTATTTTATCAGATTATGCTTAATAGCATGTCTTTTTTTTTTTCAAACTTGTTCGAAAGGGTTTGCACCCAATTTCACTCTGTTGGAGGGAGCACATCAACAAGCAATACTTGGGAACCAGCTGGGTGTCCTATAATTCAGCTAAATTCATGCACTATCTACCTGGAGATGGCATCTGATCCCATAGGTTAAGGGCTCAGTCTCACATGACTACCCCCTACTTCAGATCCAATAGCAAGACCAGATTATTACCTGTACTTTTAAATGACTGGCTATAAATTAGATGTTTCCACAGCCCCACTACCTTGGCTTCAATTAATTTGCTATAGTGACTCACAGAACTCAGGAAACCTACTTACTCACTATATTACCAAATTCTTACAAAGAACGTATATTAAAGGATATAAATCAATAGCCACATGAAGAAATACACACGGTGAGGTCCTGAACAAAGGAACATCTGTCCTCATGGAATTTGGAGCTCTGCACAATGGCACATTGAAGTGTTCTAGTTCCCTAACCTTGTAACTCTCTGAACACCCTCCTTTAAGGTTTTTATGGAGGCTCTATTATACAGGCATAATTGATTCAACCTCTAACCTCTTTCCTCTGCCCAAATATGATGAGGTAGAACTGAAAGTTCCACCCTTCTAGTCATGTTTTGTTCTAGCAACTAGTCTCCATCTTTAGGTGCTTTCCAAATGTCATTCCATTAACATAAAACCCAATGTGGTAGAAAGGAGTTTGTTATGAATAACAAGACACCCATTTTATTATGTCTCTGAAGCAATTTCAGGAACTGAGGAAGAGACCAATTTCAACAAAAGATGCTCCTATTGCTCTTATCACTTGGGAAATTCAAGGGTTTGGGAGCTGTGAGCCAGAAACTGTAGATGAAGACCAAATATATATGAGAAATATACTTTGATCATCTGAGTGACCAAATACACATTTTTTATAAATCATGATTTCACATCTGCTTTTTTTTTTGGAATTCAGTGGACCCTTTTAATCAGCCAGCTCAAACTTTTTTTGAGTTAAGAAATTATGTTTAATTATGGCCTCTACTCATGTATTTTATTATCTCTTCTTGAAACACTTGAAATAATACATTCACTTCATCTATCTTCTATGATACCCACATTTATTTCCTTATGAGTTAAAAAAATATTTTTGCTCTATTTGAGCTATTTCATCTACTTTGTCTTTGCCTCTCAGATCTCAATGAATACCATGTTCTACTTCAGTTCATCCACTTAATTTTTCAAGAAAGTACATGTGTGTGCATGCGCCCGTGTGCTATATGTGAATTTTATTGTTTCTAATGCTCTTCTGTCCCAACTTCTCATCTGTCTTTATAGGAAGAAGGGCTTGCCCTAAAAATATTGACCTGTGTATTTTGATTGTTTTGTTTTTTTCTTCTGGATGCCGTTTCACTCAGGTCCATTAGTAACTTCAGAGTACAGTTCAGAGGACTAAGAGTATCAGTGGTATAGCAGGAGGAGGATTCTCTGCTACCCAGAATGTTCAAATGCAGAAGTTTTTCTCAACACGGAGCTCTTCCAGATTTAAAGACTACTTAGCTTCCTGAGCTTCCCCAGAACTCACTGAGAGGAAGGGTGTACCCAAACTGGTGGGACATCTAAGTAAACCAACTCAAGCAGGGCAGCTTCATCTATGGGTGTTCTGTGGACTGACTCTTGGTAGCATTTCACTGGAGTGCACTACACATTCTGATTGTCCATAGGGCTCTCTCTTTCTGCCCCTAGACTGTGTTTGCTGTAGAGGAAAAAAGTGAGCATGTCAGCTTTCTCCTTCAGGGCTGAAGCAGAGCCTGGGGTCTGGCTCACCATTTCCAGAATATGAAAAGTACAGTAGTCAAACGGGTTGAAGGATAAAGCTAGCTAAGGTACCATCTTCTCAGCCTCATTGTTTTAAATACCTTCTTTGACCATGTTTTAGTGTTATTAGCAGGCATCATAATTAAAGACCTTAAATCATTTGGATAAGAGATTTAAAACTAGAATGCACATGAGCATCTATAGGCTCCCAGTTGCTTATTTCATAAAGTTTGACTTATAGAAAATTGGTTATACTTTTATAAATGTTTTAAAATAATTTTGGGGGGATAACATTGGTTAATAAAATTATATAGATTTCAAGCGTATAATTCAATAATACATCGTATGTATATTGTATTAACCGTGGTTATATTAATATCATTACCCTTAATACAGTGGAAAGTTGGATCAGCTTTTCATTGGTTTTTTAAATGATTATTCAGATGTCAATTACAGTTGACATACAATATTATATTAATTTCAGGTGTACAACATGGTAATTTTAATGATGCGTCTTTGTGTGGGCTTCTTTGAGTTCATGTTGGTTGAGACTTGATTCCTTGTGCTTTCCGGGCTTCTATGTCTATTTCTTTCTTCAGGTTAGGGAATTTTTTTTATTAATTTCTTGAAATAGGTTTCAGTTTCTTGGTCTCATTCTTCTTTTTCTGTTACTCCTGTGATGCTAACATTAGGGTGCTAGGTATTATCCCAGAGGCCTCTTAATCTATGTTTATTTTTTATTTCTTTTTCTTGTTGCTGTTCTGATTGTTTTCTGCTATGTTATCTTCCAAATCACTGATTCAGTCCTCTGCTTTATCTAACTGTTGTTGATTCTCTCCAATGTATTCTTCAATTATTGTTTTCTTCATTTCTGACTGATTCTTTTTTGTTTTCTATCTCTTTGTTAATATTATCACTGAGTTCATCCACTCTACCCCTAAGTTCATTGAGCATTCATATAACCAGTGTTTCGAACTCTATACCTGGTAGATTGCTTATCTCCATTTTGTTTAGTTCTTTTTCTGAAGCTTTGTTCTGATCTTTCATTTCGAACATGTTTCTTTCTCTCCCAATTTTGGATGCCTCCCTGTGTTTATTCTTATATATTAGGTAGAATTTTGAGGTCTCCCAGTCTTAGTAGAGTAGCCTTATTGTAGTAAGTGTCCTATGGGGCCCAGTGGTACTATCTCCTTAGTCACCTGAACCAGGTGCTCTAGGTATGTTCCTTGTGTAAATTGTGTGTGCCTTCCTGCTGTAGTTGAACTTTGTTTGCTTTTTGTATGTCAATGGGAGGGATGAACCCATGGGCTGATTTGTGGTAAGGACTGGCCAGTGACTACAGTGGAGGAGGAGTTGTGCTGGGGCTGATCCTATAGATCAGAATTCACATTAGCAGGGCTCTGGTGCTTGCCCAGTCTGCCCTTGGTGTGTGTCATCTTTGGATGTGGCCCTGAGTGGTGCTCCGGCTTGGTCCAAACCCTGCCACTGGATGGACCAGCTCTGGGTCCTCCTGAGAAGGGCGCCATAGCAGCCTAAAATCAGCTGCAGCTTGTACCCTGTCTGGGACTACCTGCATGAGCCACTAAGCAATCCACTGATGGCCAACACCTGCACTAGTCTTGGAGGTATCTCAAGAGGTCAAGCCATGAATCAAGGCTGGATGCCATTAGTGCCAGGCTTGGGACTCCTCAGCGAGAGGTATGCTGAGACAAGATGCTGCTTGTTTGGGTTCTGTGATCCTCTGGAAGATTTTAGGAATATTTGCAGCATGAACCAAGGCAGGTAATTTATATAGAAAGCCACTGGAAGTGGCTTGGATGGGCCTGCAAGTTGGATGAAGCAGGGTCTTAAGGAATAGTACAGCAGGACAAACAGTGTTAGCCAGGTTGATGGAGACACAGATATGGCAGTCACCTGCATCTGCACATTGGGAAGAAAAGGTCTCAAAGAAATGGTGGATTCTATTAGCACTTCTGTCTGGGAGAAACTTACCCCTCCAGCCCTTGCCCTGAAGTCAGACAATTTAGTTCTTTTCCATATGTCCGTTGGCACCACCACCCTAAGCTTCTGCCTCAGCATTGGAGCTCAGAGGTTGTGAATCCCTCAGAGAGTAATTCTGTACATTGCCCCTTTAAGAGGAGCACCTGGGTCTCCAGCAACTCTCCATCTCACTTATCCAGAATCTCTGCTGGTTTTCACAGCCCACATTTATGGGGCTTTTCTTTTTGGCACAGGAACCATGGTCTGGGGACCCTGGTGTAGGGCTGGGACTCCTCACTCCTCAGGAGGGACTTCCACAGCTAAGATATTTCTCCTGATTTTTAATCACCACACGTGGATATGGGACCAGCCTTATCTATGTCTTTGCCCATCCTACCAGTCTCTAGGTGGCTTCTTTCCTTTGGCCTTAGTTGTGGAACTTCTGTTCAGTTGGACTTCAAGTAATTCTCAATGATGGGTGTTATGTACATGTTCATGTAATTTTGAGGTGGTCCTGAGAGGAGGCAAACACAGAATTTACCTACTCTGCCATCTGGACCAGAAATCTTCTTATATGATTTTTATATTTCCCTCGTGAACAGATGCTTTTCTGACTGCTTCCAGCACTAGTTACTAAGGAGATACATGAATGTAAAAAAGTTTATCAAGAGAAGTAGTAAAAAAATGAGAAAATGAGTAATGTTGTTTCTTGTTGAATAAAGGAAAAAGGATTATTAGAAGCAACTGACACAGTAAAACCAAGGGAACTCAGGTGATGAAAAGTCAAAGTATATCATAGCACATAATACATTTTGACAGTGTTAATTTCACTGTTTTGATTAAGCATGAATTAAAAAATATATTGACGTTCAATTTCTCTGAAATTAAATTCTTTGTATCATTATACTATATTTAATGTAGTATAACATTCTTATGTCTTACTATCTTTGTGATTATTATTTCTTTTTCCATAGTAATGACATGTTGCAAAGACCCAAAATACATGCTTAACTCTACTATTTACACAAGTGCACTTTTTTTGCATAATATATTGGTTCAGTTGCTTTTTAAGTTAATTCTTTTGATTTTAAGGAAATACTTAAGAACTTACATTTTACTATTATTAAGTTTTATACCAGTTTTCAGAAACATTGGGATAGAATTTTACTTCAGTATCATAAATTGCATGAATACCTTTTAAAGTATGGTTTTCTTTATTTGCAGATCACTTAAAAAATTGATTGTTGATGGGAATGAACTGACTTCTTTTCCATCTGGAATTCTGAAGCTTAACCTGAAAAAAATTCGATTTGAGAATAACTATACTCATCCTAGTCTTTGGAAAGAGAATTCTTTGAATAGTCCACAGCGTCTTACTCATCTTACTTCTTTGTTCATTTTAAAAAATAATCTGCATAAATATTATGATGTGATTCCAGTAAAAATTAAAACATTACTAAACTGGTGAGTAAATTCTGAAGCCCTTTTAACCAAAATGCACTTTATAAAATGTTCTTTATTACAGGCTCAAGTAATAGTTTTACTGTTAACATACACACCACCACCACAACACACAACACACAATATATGATACACCTACAAATATACACACAATTCTTCAAATTGCTCCTTCTGACATTTTAAGCAAAAAAATATAGTCTGAATTCAACCCATATCCTAATATTTTCAAATTATTACTTAAATCTAATGTGAGATACAGATTATTGAGATTTGGCTGGCAACATCTATATAGTTGGAGTATAATTATTTTCTATGAATTGCTAATGACATAAAAGTGTGTAATTCTAAGAAAAAGGTTCTTTAGGCATAGAGCAGACAAACAAAGAGCAGCTTCTCTTTCCCATAGATCAAAGACCAGTGTGAGAATCAGTGCCTAATCTCAGGACAAGGATTTTAAACCCCACACACTTTCAGTTCACTCAGGCTTATCACTTATTTCCTTCAAATGGTGTAAAACTAGTTTTACTGCAGTACCAATCATCAGTGCCTGTATTACACAAATTTAACAAATATTTGTTGTATGCTTAAGTAAAACGGTTTCCTAGAAATATATAAATTACAAATATTGACTCAATAAAAGGCAGAAAAATTTAACAGACTAATAATCATTGAAGAAATTGAAAAAAGTGATTAACATTTACCAATAACAAAGTAACCAAGCCCTAAATTTTCTAATTTTAATGCAATGAGATGTCAATGCACATGAGGAAGTAAGAAAAATTTCCAAGGACAAAAATGTTAAAAATAATTAAAACCTAACTAGTGAATGGTAAACAGGTATGAGACCAAGAGATTTGAATTTACCACAAATATTTTTGAGAGAAATATCCTCAACTTGAAAATTTCAAAAAATTGAGTTCAATTAAATATTATTTCACAATTTAAATTTCCAAATACATGAGAAATAAGCCACCAAGAGTAACAGTCCACAAAAACAATCAACAAATACATCTCTCCAAGGATCTAACATATTATAAGTGTTTCAGAATATAAAATAGCTTTAGGTTTTTGTGTTTAAAAAAAAAAACAATTTTTTAAATGCTTAAATACAAAAGACCATCAAATATGACCAGGCAAATATGAAAAAAATATTTTAAATGAAGTGAAATTTTAGAAACTAAAATGTGTAATAGTTAAAATTAGTATATAGGTTAAACACGCATGAAGAGAGATCTGAAGAATTTATTGTGTATATGCAGACAGGAGGTAAAGGAGATATACACTTAGAATCCCAGAAAATGAGAATAGAGAGGATGCTGGGAATCATTGTTCAATGAAATGACTGTAAATTCTCAGAAGAAAAGACATAATTTCACAGACACTGAAAGCTCTATACAAGCTAAGTAAAATATCTTGTGTTAAAACTGAAGATCACTGAAGATGAAGACTTTCTTCCTATGTATATGTCACCATCATATACAAAAGCATTTTACATTAGATTAATAACTTAAATATGAAAAGCAAAACTTTAAAGCCTTTACAAGCAAGTATAAGAGGCTATCTCTATGACTTCACAGTAGGAATGTTACTGTAAACAAAAACCAAAAAATAGTAAAGCAAAGTTTCATAAATTTGATGAAAGTATAATTTTTCTACATAATATGACACCAACAATGAAATTAAGAGACAAGCCATTAAGTGAGAGAAGATGTTGTTATTCTTGTAATTGTTGAAACATATATGTATATCTCCCACAGATCAATAAGAAAAAACACAACTCGGAAAAGTACTTCAGTGATAAGAATATGCAAATCATGGGTGACAAACATGAAGAATGTTAAGTCATACCAGTAATCAAGTGTTGGTTTTGGATGTTCAAAAAAGGATTATAATATAACATTGGTGATGCTATAAATTAGTGAAAGCTTTCAGGAAGGAAATTTGATAGTATCATAATTATCCCTTAAAATAGAAATTAATGTTTTAGAATTTTGTCTTACAAAAACACAGGCACAGGAATGATAGTTACAGCCTAAATGGGCATCAAAAAAAAAAGGTAAATTTATGGTGTACACATTTTATGGAACATTATGATGCCATTAAGTAAAACAAAATGTGTTAACATAGAAAGCTGTTCAAGACATTTTGTTAAATTAGAAAAGCAAGTTGTACACTCAGACATATACAAATGAGAGAACACACAAAGAGAGATTCCATTTATGTAAAAAATAGTCGTGTCTGGGAACTAGAAGGCACAACCCAAACTATGAGTGTTAGTTATACCTTTTTTTTCCAAAATGTGTTTATTTATTTATTTTTAATTTATTTTATTATAATAACATTGCTTAATGAAATTTAGTAAGTTTCAGCAGTACATTTTAACAGTAAGGAATATATATATATATATATATATATATATATATATATATATATATATATATATATATATATATAAAATGTATTGCATTGTGTGTTCACTGCCCATAGTTAGATTTCTGTCACCACATATTTGACCCCTTTTACTCCATTTACTTCCCCCCAACCACTAGTCCATTGTGTGTATCCATGAATCTGTTTGTCCTGTTCATTTCTTGCTTATAGATTTATATCCCACATATAAGTGATATCAGGTGATTTTCAACTTTTTCTGCCTGGCTTATTTTGCTTAGCATGATTATCTCAGGGTCCATTCATGTTGTTGCAAATGGCAGTATTGCATCGCCTCTTATGGCTGAGTAATATTCCTTTGTATATATGTACCACAGCTGCTTTAGCCAATCATCTATCATAAGACATTTTAATTACTTCCATGTCCTGACCACAGTGAGTAATGCTGCTATGAACATCGGTGTGCAAATATCTTTTCTGCTATGACTATTCAAGTTTTGGGGGTAAATAACCAGTAGAGGGATTGCTGGATCATATGGTAGATCAATTCTTAGTTTTTAGAGAAACCTCCATACCACTTTCCATAGTGGCTATACCAATTTGCAGTCCCACCAGCAGTATATGAGGGTTCCTATTTCTCCACATCCTCCCCAACATTTGTTATTATTGTCCTGTTATTATTGTACATTCTAACAGGTGTGAGGTGGTATTTCATTGTGTTTTTGACTTTTATTTTCCTAATAGCTATCAATGTTGAGCATCAAATATGTTTGTTAACCATTTGAATGTCCTCTAGGGAGAAGTGTCTGTTCAGGTCCTCTGCCCATTTCTCGATTGAATCATTTGGGTTTTTTGTTGTTGTTGTTGTTGTTGTTGTTGTTGTTATTGAGTCATATGAGTTCTTTGTATATTTTGGATATTATCGGAGGTGTTGCTTGCAATATATTTTCTCACTCAGATAGTTGTCTCTTTACCTTGTTGATGACTTCTTTTGCTGAACAGAAGCATTTTAGTTTGATGTAGTCCCATTCATTTATTTTTGCTCTTACTTTCCTTGCCTTTGAGGTTAAATTCATAAATCCTCTTTAAGCCCAACATCTTTGAGTTTAGCTCCTATGTTTTCTTCTATGCATTTTATTGTTTCAGGTTTTATATTCAGGTTTTTAATCCATTTTGAGTTAATTTTGATGTGTGGTGATAGCAGTCTAGTTTTATTCTTTTGCAGATGGCTTTCCAGTTTTCCCACACCACTTATTGAAGAGACTTTTTTTCCCATTGTATATTTTTAGTGTTTTTGTCAAAAATTATTTGTCCATATAAATATGGATTTACTTCTGGACTCTTGATTCTGTTCCTCTGGTCCATGTGTCTATCTTTCTGCCAATACCATGCTGTTTTGATTACTGTTGCTTTATAGTATAATTTGAAATTGGGCAAAGTGATGCCTCCAGCCTCATTCTTTTTTCTCAGGATGGCTTCGGCAATTTTGAGTCTTTTGTGCTTCCATACAAATCTGATAATTTTTTGTTCTATTTCTTTAAAAAATGCTGATGGGATTTTGATGGGGATTGCATTAAATCTGTATAATGTTTTAGGTAATAAGGTCATTTTAACTATGTTGATTCTTCCAATCCAAGAGTGTGGAATATCTTTCCATTTCTTTGTATCTTCTTCGGTTTCTTTTAATAGGGTCTGGTAGTTTTCATCCCTTCACATGTTTCATTAGATTTATTCCTAGGTATTTTATTTTTTTTGTTGCAATTGCAAAAGAAATTATTTTTCTCACTTCTTTTTCTGACATTTCGTTATTAGAGTATAGGGAAGCTATGGATTTTTGAATGTTGATTTTGTATACAGAGACTTTACTGTATTTGCTTATTATTTCTAGTAGTGTTCCTGTGGAGTCTTTCAGGTTTTCTGTATAGAGAATCATGTCATCTGCAAATAGTGACAGTCTGACTTCTTCATTTCTTATTTAGATGCCTTTTATATCTTCCTCTTGCCTGATTGTACTCGTTAGGACTTCCAATGTTATATTGAATAACAGTGGTGATAGTGAACAGCCTTGCCTTGATCACTGTCTTAGAGGGAAGGTTTTTAGTTTTTCACAATTCACTGTAATATTGGCTGAGAGCTTGTCATATATATGGCTTTTATTATGTTAAGTTACTTTCTTTATATACCGATTTTGTTAAGTGTTTTGATCATAAATGGGTGCTGTATCTTGTCGAAGATTTTTTCTGTATCTATTGATATAATCATATGATTCTTATTTTTTAATTTGTTTATGTGGTGTATCACATTAATTGATTTGTGTATGTGGAAACTTCCTTTGCCCTTGGATGAAAATCACTTGATCGTGGGGTATAATCTTTTTACTATGTTGCTGTATTCAGTTTGCTAGTATCTTATGTAGGATTTTTGCATCTGTATTCATGAGAGATATTGGTCTGTAGTTTTCTTTTTCTAGGTTATCTTTACCAGGTTTTGGTATCAGGGTAATTTTGGCCTCATAAAATGAATTAGGAAATATTGCCTCCTTTTTGATTTTTTGAAAGAGTTTGAGGAGAATAGGTATTCAATCTTCCTTGAATGTTTGGTAGAATTCACTGGTTAAGCCATCTGGTCCTGGACTTTTTACTTTTGGTAAGTTTTTGATGATTGTTTCCATTTCCCTATTGTTGATCAGTCTATTTAGATTTTGCAGATCTTCTTGATTTAGTCGAGGAAGGTTGTATTTTTCTAAGTACTGGTCCATTTCTTCTATGTTATTAAATTTGGTGTTATATACTTCTTCATAGTATTCTTGTATGATCTTTTGTATTTCTGTGATTTCAGTCGTAATTTTCCCTCTTTCATTCTTGATTTTGTTTATTTGTGTTCTTTCTCTTTTTTTCTTGAGTGAGTCTAGCCAGGGATTTGTCAATTTTATTAATCTTTTCAAAGAACTAGCTCTTTGTTGTATTTATTTTTTCTATTCTTTTTTAATTTCATTTATTTCTGCTCTAATTTTGATGATTTCTTTCCTTCTACTGACTTTAGGCCTCATTTTTTCTTCCTTTTATAGTTTTATAAGATGAAGCATTAGGTTATTTATTAGGGCTCTTTCTTGTTTTTGGAGATAAGCCTGTAATGATATGAACTTTCCTCTTATGACTGCTTTTGCCATGTCCCAAAAGTTTTGATAAGTTATACTATTATTATCATTCATTTCTATGTATCTCTTGATCTCTTTTTATTTCTTCCCTGACGTAGGTATTCTGCAGTAGCATGTTGTTTAATCTCTGTGTATTTGCAGTTCTTCCTGATTTCTTTCTGCAGTTGATCTCTAGTTTCAAAGTATTATGATCAGAGAATATGGTTGGTATGATTTTAACCCTCTTATATTTGTTGAGACCATTTCTGTGTCCCAGTATGTGGTCGATTCTTGGGAATGTTCCACGTGCACTAGAGAAGAATGTATAAGCAGCTGTTTTGTGATAAAAGGCTCTGTAAATGTCAATTACATTCAGTTAGTCTAATATATCATTTAAAGATGTAATATATCTATATCTATATAGATAGATAGATAGATATAGATATATAGATATATAACTCTTCTTTTTGAGGGTTTTAATCTCCGTGCTCTCCTCATCTAGTTTTTTGGGGGTTTTTTTTGCAATTTCTGAAATTGTCGATGTGACTCATTTCAGAACTCAGTGAGGTTTTTCAGAAGTACCATCATGAATTCTCTGTCTCTTAAGTCATATAGTTCTATGTCTATAAGCTCATTTTCTGAGCTGCCTTCTCACCATGGTTGTTCATGGTGTTTAATGAACTGTTTCTCCACCTGGGCATTAATGGAAGTGTATCCTGTTTTTGTTTTTGTTTTTGTTTTTCAGAAAGAAAATTTATTTTCTAAAGGTCTCTGTTTAGCCTATTACAAGAGAGTATTTTTCCAGTAAGTGGCATCTTATCTCTTGGGTCCCTGCTTTAAATAAAGTCTTAATAATGACTTTTTTTCTTATAAATATTCAGTCATGCTCACTGTCCTCAGTCTCAGTCTCTGTCAGTGTTAGCAGCAGTTAAGGTAGTATTTGGGGCTCCGCAGTGTTTGGTCTTGGAGGATATGGGGAGACAGACCCTCTGGGTTGTGGGATTGTGGCTACAACTCAGCCTCGGGTTTTGCAATGGCAGCTGTTAATAATCAGCTTTTGCTTCTCTGCCATCCCCACTTCTTTGCTTTCTGCCTTGATTACTGAGCTCTGCTGCTGCAAGGATCTCAAAGCTCTCTCAGGGAGAGCTGTTCAGAGAACCCACTGTACCTTCTCCTCTCCCCCTCCTCTTGCAGGGAGCTCTAGTTGTAAGAGGCAGCTTCTTTTTTTCTCACATTCTAATTGCTCAATAACCATGGTCTGACCTGTGGTAGCTCATATTCACAGATCCCTCACGTAGACATTCTTGTGTGCAGGTTGGATATTTTTTGTTGAATTTTAGATGTTCAGCTTTTTATTTCAATGGAAGAGATCTGGGGACATCTCTCACTCTCCCATGCTTCTGACATCCAGAGCTTTCGTTATTCTAAAGAGGATAGTTACAGTGATTGAAGGGAGGAATAAAGAGAAAATTTTGTGATTTTCTCTGTATAATTCTATATTGTTTTGAAATTTTACAAGGATGGATTTTTATGTAATTAAAAAGTGACACTAGTGAATGATAAATAAAAAGGGTTAGAGAAGGAGTAATTATAACTGCTGGGAACATAGGATGTAGAAGGTTGAGTAAAATAAATATGTTTTGATATGTATACTGTGTTCAAGGGATATTCCAGGAAGAGGGAATCAAATGGGGAAATGAACCAAAGTTAGGGTAAAAGAAGGGATGTATACAAAGAGAAAAATGAATGTTCATCTAGTACAAAATATCTATGAAGAGTGGCAAAATATAAGTTTAAAAAGAAAGTTGGAGGCAACTAATGGAGGTCATGGAAAGATGAGGGTTTCATCTTTAGGGCATAGAGTCACTGAGTGCAACATAAGCAGACCTAGCAGTAGTGTCAAAGATGAGCTAGAGTAGGGGAAGGTTGGCTGAAGGTCAGTTAAAACACTGTTGTCTATGACTAGTAAGGAGGGATTAAATACAAGTAACAGGCATGGGAGTAAACAGGTAGGAAATGACACAAGTCAAATTACTAAAGTAAAGTGAACTCAATAGCTGCCTAGGTACATGGGGCAAATAAGAGAGGGAGGAAGGAGTAAAAATGACCAAGGATTAAATCTCATTAAAGATGGTGTGGTGATATTAAAATAAAAATAATGAAGGAAGTATTTGTCATTCAACCCCACCCTTTTCCTCTAATGTGTACAGTTAGCTTTGGTCATGAATTTTCAATTCATCTCCGAAGTTTACTTTTGCTGAGGTCTCTGGACTGCAGCTCAGCTCTAGACTCTCATAATGTCAGCATATGGAATGCTGAGAGCTCAGTTTCTACTACCCCTCCCTCTAGAGGCTTTGGTCCTATCAATTAGTAGCTATATACTTCTTTTTTGTCCTATATAGCTTCTTATCACCATCTGTCTCCCGCTCTTTACCTCAATCTGAGAGAATCACCTTTGTCGAGAGTTGGGCCAGAAGAAGGCTCATGTTCTATAGAATTTTATCTTAACTTCCTTGTGCATGAAAATTATAAAAATGTTTAATTAGAGTTATAGACTACAGTTTAAAAATCATTACTCAAATCCACTAACCTATAAGCCTTGATAGTACTTAATACTTGGAATTCATCTTTACTAAAAGTAATTCACTATGTTTTTAACATATTTATAGCCTTCCATAATTCACTATTGTGCAAGAATCTTTTAATTTTGATAAAATTGTTATATTCATTATTTAAATTTAATTTTTCATGTAATTTTCTGAAAAATAGTGTATTTTTCAAATAGATATCATTTACATGGGTAGAGTAATAAAAATATTTTGTCAGAAGAAATTAGGAAACAATAACCGAGGTTACTAAACCTTTTCTGAAGATGGATTTCCCGAGTTTAATTGACCTGCTCAACCAAAGTTTTCTTTTCTTTCTAATATAATTTTAATTTTATTTTTAAATCAGCACAAATATTTAGTTTTAAAGATGAAATATTTACTACTTATAATGAAAATCAATTTATCCCTGCCCACAGCTCTCCCCTACTCACACTTTACCCTTAGAGTCACCTTTTTTAATTGCAAAACTCTTTTTTTGTGGTTGTCTTCTGAAAATTGGTAACCTACATACAAAACAATTAAGTTGGGCTGTTACCTCACACCGTATACAAAAATTAACTCAAACTGGATAAAGAAACTTAACTGTAAGAAATAAAACTATAAACTCTTAGAAAAAAATATAGGTGAAAACTTTATGACAATAGCAATGAATTTGGATATGACACCAAAAACACATGACACAAAAGAAAAAAAATTGTACATCAAAATTAAAATTTTCTGTACATTAAAGGACACTATCACTAATGTGAAAAGGGAACTGACAAAATGGGAGAAAATATTTGCAAATTAAACATCTTATTAGGAGTTAATATCCAAAATATATTAAGAACAACAACTTGGGAACAAAACATAAACAACTCAGTTTAAAAGTGGGCAAAGGACTCTTTTGTGTCCTGTACTTTTGGTGTCATATCCAAGAATTCATTGCCATTGTCATGAAGTTTTCTATTTTTTTTAAGAGTTTATAGTTTTAGTTCTTACAGTTAGGTTTTTTTTTTTTAAATTTAGTTTGAGTTAATTTTTGTATATGGTATGAGAAAACAGCCCAACTTTATTTTTTTGGATGTAGATTATCAGTTTTCCCAATACCATTTGTTGAAAAAACTGTCCTTTTCTCACGAAATTGTCTTGGCACCCTTATTATAAATCATTTGACCATATATGTAAGGGTTTATTTTGGAGTTACGTTCATATTTTTAAATATCAGTCTTGATACATTCTTATTTGATTTTCAATTTGAATTTTTTGTCTCTGAACTTTCTACTAAGCAAGATAGGTATTTAGGACTCTTATCAACCTTTATGCATATATGTCTCCTCCCTCCAAATCCCAACATAGTTATGAACATCCTGTTTAAAATGTTACCATTTGCAACAATATAGATGGAACTAGAAAGTATTATGCTAAGTGAAATAGAGAAAGACAAATACCATATTATCTCATAAGTTAACCTAAAAAACAAAATGAACAAACAAAGCAAAAACAAGCTCATAGATACAGAGAACAAACAGATGGTTGCCAGATGGAAGGGGATCCGGAAGCTGGTGAAAAAGGTGAAGGGATTAAGTACAATTTGGCAGTTACAGAATAGCATAGGGAATAATATTGTCATAATTATGTATGGTGTCAGGTGGGTACTAGACTTATCAGGAGGATCATTTCACAAGTTATATAAATGTCTAACCACTCTGCTGTACACCTAAAATATAATACTGAATGTCAACTTTAAATGAAAAATAAATAAAAATATAGCATGTAAATTAAAAGTAAAAACAAAATAAGTTTGAACACTATGTGCCTCACATTACTCCTTCCCATCTTTATTTTTCTCTGTAACACTTATTATCATTTAATTATGTAGTTTACCTAATTATTTTGTTTCATATTTGGTTCTCTCTCATATGTAAGCTCCTTGAAGACAGACATACTTGATGATTTTGTTTATTAATATTACCTCTAGTACCTAGGATAGTTCCTGGAACATAATACAGTAGTCTCCGTTTATCCATGGTTTCATTTTCCTTGATTTCAATTACCTGTGGTCAGCTATTGTCCAAAAATATAAAATGGAAAATTACAGAATTAATTTATAAGTTTTAAATTGTGTGCCATTCTCAGTAGCATGATGAAATCTCATGCCATTCAGATTCTGACTCACCCAGAACTTAAATCACTCCTTTGTCCATCATATCCACAGAGTATACACTACTTCCCATTTGTTACTTATTAGCTTTCTGTGTTATCAGATTGACTATCTCAGTCTCAGTGTTTGTGTTCCAGTAACCTTTTATTTAATAATGTTCCCAAGGCAAAGGAGTAGTGATGCTAGCAATTCTGTTATGTCAAAGAGAAACCATAAAGTGTTTCCTTTAAGGAAAAGGTGAAAATTCTTCACTTAATAAGGAAAAAAAAATTGTATGCTGAGGTTGCTAAGGTCTATGGTAAGAACAAACCTTCTATTCATGAAATTGTAGAGAAGAAAAAAGAAATTTCTGCTAGTTTTGTTGTCACGCCTCAAACTGCAAAAGCTATGGCCACAGTTCATGATAAGTGCTTTGTTAAGATAGAAAAGGTATTAAATTTGTGGGTGGAAGATAAACAGAAAATATGTTCTGACTGAAAACAGAATGTTGCACCAGAAAGCATTGAGCCTAAATGAAGACTTCAGCAAAGGATCCCTGAAACTAATGACACCAAGCTATTTAGTAAAATGAGGAACAGTTACACAGAGTCAGGAATAGATTTGGCATTGTATCATCTCACATCATCACAAGAACAATGAGTATATTTTGAGAGAGAAATTATATTCACAAAACATTCGTTACAGTATATTTTTACAATTGCTCTATTATTGTTGTTGCTGCTCTCTTACTGAGCCTAATTGATAGTTTAAACTGCATCATAAGTATGTATGTATAAGAAAAAACATAGTATATTTTAGGTTTGGTACTAATAACTGTTTTTTCTCATTAGTCTGTTTGACAAGTTTAAATTGACAGGTTAATTTCCAGAGCCCCAGTTTACAAACCGGATTTTCTTTCTCCTTTGCAATTCCCAGCCAGAGGAAGCTTATTTCAAAAGCCTTAATTAGAGGAAGCTTGTTTCAAAAGCCTCAATTTGGTTTTGGATCCTCCTCCTCCTCCTTCTCCTCCTCCTCCTCCTTTTCCTCCTCCTCCTCCCATCCCCTCCTCTCCCCTCTCCCCTCACCCTCCTTACAAAATTGTATGTATTTAAAGTGTGCAAAATAATTATGTGATATACATTGTGAAATGATTGCAAAGATCAATTTAATTAACATATTCATTACCTTATACAGTTACCTCTTTTTTATATGGTAAGAATGCTTACAATTTACTCTCAGCAAATTTCAAGTATACAATACCTTATTATTAACTATAGTCCCTATGCTATACATTATATCCTTAGAATTTATTCATTTTATAACTAAAATTTTGTAATAGCTCCTCATTTTCATCTCCCCGAACTCCTGGCAACCACCATTCTACTCTCTGTTCCTATGAAATCAGCTTTAAAAGCCTCGATTTGCCTAACAAGTTGAGATGTCATGTATCATAACTAGATAATTTCCTTTAAGGAGTGTTCATTTAATAATTTAGCATATATTGCTTTTCTATTGTGACATATATATATATATATATATATATATATATATATATATATATATATATATATATATATATATAAGCAGGCTAATTATATAATGAAAATAGTTAAAATAACACCTTAATTAAATTCTTATCATTTCATTATATTTGCTTTAGATTTTTTTAAGTAAAATATTATAGGTGTATTTAAAGTCACCTTTGGTCTTTCCCTAATCTAATTTGCTTCTGTCCCAGAGGTTAACCACCCTTCTTTACTGGATAGTTATAATTCCCCTACATGTTTTACTTTTATTACATCTGTATATTTACATAAAAAAGATTGTGGTATAAGAAAAAAAATATTTGGTATTTGTCCTCAGTTTCTAAAAGCACTGAACTAATATCCTTGTAATTTCCTGAGTTATGGGAGTGTCTTTTATTGCTTGTTATAAGCTCCTTCGCACAGTACCTGAGTTTATGCAGATAGACTCTTAAGGGGCCCCTAGATAACTTCAGAATGGAAACTGATTGTCAGAACGATCAAGATTTGATTAGAAGAGTGAAACTTTCAACTCCACCCTTCTCCACCTCCGTCTTGGGAGGAGAGAGGTGCTTGAGATTGAGTTCATTTACATGCCAAAGGCCAATCATTTAATCAATCATGCCTACATAATGAAACTTCCATAAAAACCTCTAAACAATGAGGTTTGAAAAGCTTCCAAGTTAGCAAACCTATGGTGCCTGGAAGGTGACCAACCCAGACTCCATAGCAACAAAGGCTCCAGCACTCAGGATTTTTTCAGACCTCACTTCATCTGGCTGTTCATTTGTATCCTTTATAATAAGCAATAGTAAGTACAGCATTATCCTGATTTCTGAGCAGTTCTGGCAAATTATCAAACTTGGGGGAGGGGCATCAGGGGAACTTCTAATTTGTAGCCAGGTAGAAGAGAAGTGTGGGTAACCTGGGGACCCCATACTTGCAACTACATCTGAAGTAAGGGTACTTTTGTGGGACTGAGCTCTTAAACCTGTGGAGTCTGGCACTAACTCCAGGTAATTAGTGTCAGAATTAAGTTGAATTTTAGGATACCCAGTTGATGTCTACAGAAAACTGAAAAATTGATTGTTGTCAGAAAAAAACCTCTAGTAGATATGTAGTATTAGTTTTCATGTTTTAAACTTTAACTATCACAAAATGCCATTCTTCAACTTTTTATGCTCAGCTTTTTAAAAAAATTGTTCATATTGATTTATATAGCTCTAGTTCATTAACTTTATACATAGTTTTCCTCAGAATGAATATTTCTATTTATATTTTTTCTTGCTGGTGGACACTTGGATTAGTTCCAATTTTACTATTACCAAGAAGTCAGTGATAATGATTTAAAGCATATCTCCTTATGCAAATATGCAGTTGTCTCTAGCTTACAGATATATGTGTCTTCAACTCAAGTAGAAATTGCCAAATTGCTCTCCAAAGTGTTTATACCAATTTATATTCCAACAAGAAAGTGTGAGAGTCCCTGATGGTTCTCATTCTCACCAAACATTGTATTGTCTCATTTTTACATTTTGCCCATCTGATGATTGTGAAATGATATTTCTTTGCTATTTTGTTTTGTATTCTCTGCTTACTTCTGATTGAGAAGCTTTACTCCTCAATATTCTGTGAACATTCAGATTTATTCTTCTGTAAATAGTCTGTTCACATGCCAATGTCAATCTACTAATGGGTTTACATATTTCTTTTGAAACTGATTTGTGAGCTTTCAATATATATGAACACTAATCTTACACTAGTTTATGTTAATCTCTTTATTTTTAAAATGATACACTTATTTTGAATTATAAAAATAATACATATTTATTATAGAAAATTGAGATAATGCAGAAAATATCATAAAAAATTAAAATTCTCTAATTACACTGTCCAAGGATAATTACTGTTTTATAATTGGGATTGATCTTTACAGCGTTTTTGTACTAGGAATCTATACTTTTTTTTTTTTAGAAAATTAGTTTTATATGCAAGTAACTACTTTATTTTTAGCATTTAATTGTTCACTTGTGTATATCTTAGCCCTTCGATTAAATAATAAGATCAATGATGTTAAAAGCCATATTTTATACTACTTTGAGTCTTGCATAGCATCAACAAAATGTATTTCCTTTATTAGAAGTTTCCTAAATATTGATTTAATGTTTTCTCCATTGCAGCGCAGCCAAATGTGAATGGTGTCATGGTCCCAGATTTGGTAGTTATCGAGTTATCCAATCCTGCAATATTTTTGGAGCAACACATCTTCCTGTTATGTTTCATGTCTGTTCTTCTTCCTGCTATAGAAAAGTAAAAGAAAAATAGTTTAACTTTAGATAATATTCCTGGTAAGAGAGTAGTTTTAAATTCTGATTTGATGAATCATACAATGATTTTCGAATCCCACTTTAAAAGCTCTTAGTGTTTATGTATATAGTAATTAATTTCTTTGAGAGAATAGGTACTATATGGAAGAGAAGTCTTCTCTTGTGCATCTTCTTTGTAAGCCTAGCTTCCTATGAAAGTTTATGATTATTAGGGAATGTTGCAGAATAATTACTTTTAAAAAATGAGTGAAGGTTTTTGGATTTCAATGAAAATCTAGAAAATTTCTTTCAAAGCATGTTTACTATAAAAAGTCATAATTCTTTGCAAAAAGAATTTATTGTACAACTAGCCTTTTCATACATCCATTCTAAGTGATAAGACAATATTTCAAAGTCATCAGTGGGGTTTTGCCTTATATGGCCTCAAAGTCATGTATCCAAATTCTCAACATTTTTGCATTTCAGTAGAAATTCATCCAGTGCCAACTATCTCAATTGTGGGTTGCTTTTGAGAATAAAACATTAATTCCAGTCTTATATTTACTTGTTTGAATCCATTACTCAAGCTCTTAGAAAACTGGTATAACATCTCCCTTATACTGACGGTCATCTCATAAAGACTGACTCCATAGGCTAGTGCCAGCATTCAACAGGCCTTTGGTAATAGCCTGGCAAGAAAATACAGTAAGACTTACATAATTACATTGCAGAGCAACATATGCACACAGTAGAACTTGAGGCTTTAAGAATTAGTGTTTGGTAAGAGGAAGGTAAAAGAGTATTTTGATATAGCAATTTTAGAATGGCATATCACTTATGTGTTATTAAATCTAAAATGTTACTGCTAATTAAACTTGATGAAATAAAACTGTTAACATTGGGGTTATCTGAAATCTGGCATCACCTCAGTGGCATGGAGGGAGCCCTCAGTTATTTCCAGTTAAACTCAGTAAAGAATTATATAGGCCAGAGAGATTTAGGAAAAGCAAGATTTACTGAAAGTATATTTTTAGAAGGAGATGGGCCACACCAAGGAAGTCTGCAGCCCTATGGAATTTGGGAAATGAAAAGACAAAAGACAGTATGTTCCAAGTGAGGGGTGGGTTTCAGTGAAGAGGCTATAACCACACAAAATTGGAGAAGTCTGTATTGTATTAGGGCCATGATGTGACCTTACAAAGGCATTCCCAGATGATTGGCACATGAGGCCATTTTGATTGACATTTGGCTCTTACATAACTCTCTGCCTACTGTGCATGCAGTTACCCGGAATTTAGTCTGTTGTAATTAGATTCACAAACTTCCAGACATAGGCATGATATTATAACGATGGTATAAATATGCTGAGGTGAAAGGAAGGTCAGAGTAATTCTTACTGCATAAGCATTTGTGGCCAGATTAAATCTGCTATGTTTATGGCCTTTTTTACTCTTCCCCCCGCCCTCAGGATGCAAGAGTGATTTATAACTATAAAATGAGTGTTTCATGAAAATCTTTGGAGGTCTCTGGACCTTTATTCCTTTGTTTCCCTGTCACTTATGTCTGCTTAACTACCTAATAAAATGACATAAATTTATACATCTATCTTATCATCAGAAAATACACATTATGTCAGATTTATGCATATCAAGTAGTAACATGACTTAAACCAGGTAAAATGATTTTTTCTGATTATTGATTTTAATAAATTGAGATGCATTTCTTTGAGACTCAGTTTCTTTTGAAGCAGAAATAGGAAACCTTGACTGGGAAAGTTATGTGCTATATTTTCCAGCAAAAGAATAAAATTATTTATATAGAAGTAACTATCGTATCACATATGCAATCTAGAATGGATATTTATAGCATAATAACAGATCAATTTATTATTTAAAAAATGTAATATACCCATAATTATAAAACAAGATTGAAAAAAAGGTTAAATCCTAGTAGCATATAGCCTATTAACACTCACACTCAGAAAATGGCAACCTAAAAGAAAAAATGAACAGATTCACTATGTAAAATTAAAAAAAAATTTATACAGCCAAAACCACAATAAATAAAGTCAAAAGATAAGCAACACACTGGGGAAAATATCTGTAATACATTTGTTTGAGAAAGAACTAGGCTTTAATAGTTAATAAAGGAATGTTGATTATAAAAGACAAATACCACTTGAGCCAGTTAAAGCAACAAAAGGAAATGTATTAGTATTAGTTTGTGCCTGTGTCTTTGGGTACAGCTAATTTGAGAATTCAAACTGTGTTGTTAAGGCATTATCCATTTTCCTATCTAACTACTTATTGATCTATCTCTCAGCAACACTTTTTTTTTTTAAGTTTACCTCATTTCTAGGTTTCAAAGATGGCCACTGATGATTTCAAGTTTATGTACTGGAAAGTCAGGACCCTCAAAGAAAAGTGCACTATGTATTCCAGCTGTAACTGTAAAACATATTAGAGATGATTTTCATTGGTTCAACTTGGCTCAGCATATCCATGTATGAACAAAACATTATAGTCTCATAGACAAAACACTTTGATTGGCCAAGACTGAGTCACATGCTCCTCTCTGGAAATGAGAAAGAAAGAATTAACTTTTTTCAAACAAAATGAAATAGATTTTCCACAAGGAAGAGTTCTGGAACTTCAAATAGTGGGAAAAACAATTTAAGCAGCTAAAATCTAGAACCATAAGCTGTTACAAATAATAATAATTACAAATAGATAAACTAAATATTTAAATAACTATAACAATCAAAATTAAATACATGTATTATTTTATCATAATAATTATAAGAAATTATTCAAACTGGTTAAATATGGTAATTCCAACAACATAATATAATTCAGCCTATTAAAATATTAGGAAGCTCTGTTTTCCTTGATATTAAAAGATATCTACCAAGTATTTTTAGAGAAATATTTTTAGAGAAACACTGAATCAGAATAGTAAAAAAGAAAAAAGAATCCAAGAAATGAGGATAGTTTAAGGGACCTCTGGGTCAACATCGAGCAGAATGACATTCACATTACAGGGTTAACAAGGAGAATAGATAAAACAAAAGATTGAGAACCTATTTGAAGAAATAATAATGGAAAACTTCCCTAACCTGGCGAAGGAAATAGACATACAAGCCCAGGAAGAGTTCCAAACAAAATGAACTCAAACAGAGCCACACCAAGACATATCATAATTAAAATGGCAAAGGTTAAAGACAAAAAGAGAATCCTAAAAGTAGCAAGGGAGACAGCTAGTTACTTACAAAGGAGCTCCCATGAAACTGTTAGTTTATTTCTTAATAGAATCTTTGCAGGCCAGAAAAAATGGTCACCAAATATTCAAAGTGATGAAAAGCAAAGAACTACAACCAAGATTACTCTACCCAGTAAGGCTATCAGTGTAACTGAGAAGGAGATAAAGAGCTTCCCAGACAGAACAAAGCTAAAGGAATTCACCACCAAGTCAGTATTGCAAAAAAAGTTAAAAGGACTTCTTTAAGGAGAAAAAGAGAAAATATATAAATATTAATAATAAATGACAGTAACAATTATTGTATCTATCAATAAGTGCTTTAAATGTAAATGTACTGGATGCTCCAATCAAAAGACATAGGGTAAAAAAGATATTATTCTAGATTATAGCTATGATACATTATATGTTATCTCATATTATTTTTTAACAAGAGATAAGCATATGCACTTTTAAATGTCAATGATGATTATATTGGTATACCTCCTAAGCCCCCAAAAAACTTTAATAAAGCTGTATTGATAAAAACGGGGGGAAAAAAAAAGACATAAGGTAGCTGAATGGATAAGAAAACAAGACCCATATATATATTGTCTACAACAGACCCAGTTCAAATTGAAAGACACAAATTGAAAGTGAAGGGATGGAAAAGGATATTTCATGCAAATGGAAATGAAAAAAAATGAGATAGTAATACTTATATCAAACAAAATAGACTTTAATACAAAGGTCATAATAAGAGACAAAGAAGGACATTACATAATGATAAATGAATAAATCCAACAAGAGGCTATAAACATTTATACATCCAACATAGAAACACCTAAATATATAAAGTAAATATTTACTGACATAAAGGGAGAGATTGACAGTAATACAGTAATAGTAGGGGACTTTAACACCCTGTTGACACCAATAGACAGATCTAATAGATAGAAAATAAGAAAACAGTGGCCTTAAATGATATACGACCAGATGGATTTAATTGGTATTTTTAGAGCATTTCACCTCGGAGCAGCAGAATATACATTTTTCTCAAGTGCACATGGAACATTTTTCAAGATAGACCACATTTTAGGCCACAAAACAAGTCTCAGTAAATTTAAGAAGATTGAAATTATATCAAGTATTTTTTCTGACCACAATATTATGAAACTAGAAATCAGTTAAAAGAAAAAACTGAAAAATACACAAACACATGGAGATTAAATAACATGCTACTAAACAATAAATGTTTTAACAATGAGATCAAGGAAGAAATCAAAAGATACCATGAGACAAATGAAACACAGTGAAAGCAGTATTAAGAAGAAAATTCATAGCAATATAGGTTTACTTCAAGAAACAAGAAAAGTCTCAGATAAACAGCTAACTTTACACTTAAAGGAACTAGAAAAAGAATAGCAAAGCCTAAAGTGAATAGAAGAAAGGAAATAATAAAGATCAGAGTAGAAATAAAAGAAAGAGTCTAAAAAAAAAACAATACAAAAGATTAATGAAACCAAAGCTGGTTCTCTGAAAAAATAAAATTGATAAATCTTTAATCAGACTCATCAAGAAAAAAGAAGGCGGATCCAAATCAGCTGACTCCAATGAAATACAAAGGCTTATAAGAAAATACTATGAGCAATTGTATGGCAATAACTTGGACAATGTGGAAGAAATAAATTATTAGAAACATACAATCTCCCAAAACTGAGTCAAGAAGAAACAAAAAATCTGAACAGATTACTACTAGTGAAATCAAATCAGTAATCCAGAAACTCCCACCAAAGAAAAATTGTGGACTGAATGGCTTTGCAGGTGAATTTCTGAGCATTGAAAAAAGAATTAAAACTTATTCTTCTCTAAATATTTCAAAAAATTCAAGAGGAGAGAAGGGTCCCAAGCTCATTCTACAAAGTCACCATTACCCTAATTCCAAAACAAGACAAGACATTACAGAAAAAGAAAATATCCCCGATGAACATAAATGCAAAAATCCTCAACAAAATATTAGCATATCGAATTCAGCAATACATTGAAAAGATCACACATCATGACCAAGTTGGATTTATTCCTGTGATGCAAGTTTGGTTCAATATCCACAAATCAATTAATGTGATACACTGCATTAACAAAAACAAAAGGTTAAAAACCATATGATCATATGAATAGATGCAGAAAATGCATTTGACAAAATCCAGCATTTATTTAGGATAAAAACTCTCAACATAGTGGAAATAGAGGGAACATACCTCTGTTTATAATAAAGGCCACATATGACAACCTCCCATGTAACATCATACTCAATGAGGAAAAGCTAAAAGCATTTTACTTAAGAATTAGGAACAGGACAAGGATGTCCACTATCACCACTTTTATTCAACATAGTATTGGAAGTCCTAGCCACAACAATCAGACAATAAAAAAAAAAAAAAAAAACTAAACTAAAAGTCATCTGTATTGGAATGGAAGAAGTAAAACTGTCATTATTTGCAGATGACATGATAATATGTGCAGAGAACATTAAAGATTCCACCAAAAAATGTTAGAACTAATAAATGAATTCAGTAAAGTAGCAGGATGCAAAATAAATATTCAGAAATTAGTTGCACTTTTATATACCAATAACAAACTATCAGAAAAAGAAATTAAGAAAACAATCCCATTTAAAATTGCATCAAAAAATAATAAAATATCTAGGAATAAATTTAACCAAGGAGGTAAAAGACCTGTACTCAGAAATTGAAGATACAAATAAATGGAAACATATACACTGTGATCATGAATGGGAAGAATTAACATCATTAAAATGTCTGTACTACTCAAAGCAATCTATAGATTCAATGCAGTTTCTATCAAAATACCTAGGGATTTTTCAGAGAACTAAAACAAATAATTCAAAAAATTTATGTGGAACTAAAAGACCCCAAATAACCATGGCAATCTTGAGAAAGAACAAAATTGGAGATATCATACCAATTGATATCAAACTGAACTACAAGCCTATAGTTATCAAAATGACATGATAATGGCCTAACAACAGACGCACAAATCAATGACAGAATAAAGAGCAGAGAAATAAAACCATGCCTGTATGGTCATTTAATCTATGACAAAGGTGGCAAGAATATACAATGGGATAAAGACGTCTATTCAATAAATGCTGTTGGAAAAACTGGACAGATAAATGCAAAAAAAAAAAAGTGAAACTAGGCCTCCTTGTACTATTTACAAGAATAAACTCAAAATGAATTAAAGACTTAAATATAAGACCTAAAATTATAAACCTCCTAGAAGAAAACATAGGAAGCAAACTCTCTGATATTGCTCTTAGTAATATTTTTTTCTGATATATCTTCTTGGGCAAGGGAAACAAAAGAAAAATAAACAAATGAGACTACCTCAAACTAAAAAGTTTTTGCACAGCAAAAGAAACCATCAACAAAATGAAAAGCCAACCTATTGAATAAGAGAAGATATTCACCAGTGATACATCTGATAAGGGATTAATATCCAAAATTTATAAGGAACTATACAACTCAACAACAACAAAAAAAACAATCCAATTAAAAAATGAGAAAAGGACCTGAATGGACATTTCTCCACAGAGAACATACAGATTGCAATAGACGTATGAAAAGATACTCAATGTCAGTAATCATCAGAGAAATGCAAATTAAAATCACAATGAGATAGCACCTCACACCTGTCAGAATGGCTATCTTCAATAAATTAAAAACAAGTATTGGTGAGGATGTGGAGAAAAGTGAACATTGTGCCCTGTTGGTGGGAATACAAATTGGCATAGCCATTATGGAAACAGTTTGGAAGTTTCTTAAAAAATTAAAAATAGAACTACCTCAGGACCCAGCAATTGCATTCTGGGTATTTACCCAAAGAAAACTAAAATGGTAATTAAAAAAAAATGCACCCCTATGTTCACTGCAGCAATATTTACAATAACTAAGATATGGAATCATCCTAAGTGTCTATCTGTAGATGACTGAATAAAGAAGAGGTGGTACATATATTCATTGGACTATTACTTATCCATAAAAAATGAAATCTTACCATTTGCAACAACACAGATGGAACTAGAGGTTTTATGCTAAGTGAATAAGTCAGAGAATTACAAAAAAACATATAATTTCACTTATATCTGAAATCTATGGAACACAATAATTGAAAAAACAAAATTAAAACAGACTCAAAGATACAAAGAAGAAACTAGTAAAGGTGATTAAGAAGTACTAATTGGTAGTTATAGAATAGTCACAGGAATGTAGAGTGCAGCAAAGGGAATATGATCAATGGTATCTGGATGAGTGTTTGTGGTGCCGGGTGGGTGTTAGAGTGGTTGAGGAGATCATTTTATAAATTGTATGGATGTCTGGCCAATATTCTGTACACTTGAAACTAATATAATATTAGATGACAACTCTATTAGAAAAAAAAAAGTTGCTTAAAAGGAGGTAAATAAGGGTAAAAGGGGATCATGATGAACACACAATGCAATATACAGATATATTATTGAACTGTACACTTGAAATCTATATAATTTTATTAACCAATAACACCCCAATAAATTTAATTTAAAATAAATTACAAAAAGAAATATTTACTAGGTAATATAATCATATAATTCAAAATTCAAAAGGCATAAAAGAATATATCTTAAAAATTATTTAATGCCAGTGCCCTGCTACTCATTTCCCTTCTCGGAGGCAATCAATGATTTCAAGCCTTTTGTATTTTTCCAGGATATTTTACGCATATGTGAGCTAATAAATAAATATTTCTTTCCTACTATGAATATAATATTAACATAACATATGCATCTTTTTATTTAATATGTCACAGAAGTAGTTCTCCATCAGTATATTAGCTTATATTATCTTTTATGATCGCATATTATTCTATTGAGCAGTATATGTAATACTTTTTTCCAAACACATCATTAATTTTAGTTAATTTATTAACTAGTATATTTTTGTCAATTAGACATGAAGTATATAAGATTCATTTAATTTCTTTTATTACTAATAAAGTTGATTTTGGTTCCATGTTAAATAGTCATGATTCTATCATTTTTCTGATTTTTCCTTTATATCTCTCTTCTGATATTTCTATTGTTAGGTTCATCTTATTGATTTGCAATGGTTTATATAGATTGAGAATATTAATGCTCATGTCATGTATGATACATTTTTTATGTAAATAAGATTTTAAATTTTAGGTTGTAAATTTAAACTTCATAGGTTAACATGGATGAACCTGGAGGACACTATGCTAAGTGAAATAAGCCAGACACAGAAAGAAAAATCCTGCATGATCTCACTTATATAGAGAATCTAAAATAGTCAAATTTACTAAATTAGAGAGTAGAGTAGGGGTTACCAGGGGCAGGGGGTTAGGAGAAATGGAGAGATACTGGTTAAAATTAATTTATTCTTTTGTTTTTGTTTTTTATTGCTAACCTTAACAAGTCCTTTATTACTCCCAAATTACATAAATATTGATTTATATTTTGCTTGTTTTACATTTCAATCTTTGCTTTATCTCAAAATTACTTTACTATAGTAAGTGAGGTAATGTTCCAAAATTCAACTCTTTTCAGAATTCTGGGAAGTTGTGCCCTCATTTATCATCTACTGAATCCTGATTTCACCACTGTGAAATGCCAACTTTATGATACACTAAATTCTTACAGAGTATGGCCTATATTTTTTTCATTTTCTATTTGTTTAATTTAACTTGTCTATGTGATGCCAACATTACACTGTTTTAATAATTTCAACTGAAATCACATCTTAATATATCTAGTTTATCAAGTTCTCACTCATTGCTATACTTATTTAATACTTTTTAGCTATTCTTATACCTTCATTTTTATAGAACAATTGTTATAACCATTATAATTATTGTTTTATTTCTCCCACCCTGAATAGTTTGGATTTTGATATATATATATATATATATATATATATATATATATATATATATATACACACACACACATATATATATATATATATATATATATATATATATATATATATATATAGTCTCCCCTGCCAAGATCATACACTGTATAACTTCACTTATGTAATAACAATAATAATGATAAAAAAAATTCGGTCACTGGGAGATTTGCTTCTGTATGACTCATACAGTTTTTGACAAAATGTCTGCATCTTATTTGTGAGTAATAACTATGGATATGCATTTACTCAAAAAGTATAGTTTTCAAGCTCAGAATTTTGATTAATGTAACTCCAAGGATATTTCACTTTGTTCTGGACGCCAGCTCTGCTTGCTCTCTGCTATGTCCTATTGGCCACCATTAGAGCTCTCTGTGAAATCAGTCTGCTTAGTTGACTGTGGGGAAAGACAGGGTGTGAGATTAGGAGGGCAGGGCCTTCTAATAAACCCCTTTTGCTGGCGATTGTCATTTCTTGCTTGGAATCTAAGTGAACAGAAATACATAATGACTCTTGTATATCACAAGGAATATTGAATATCCCTGGGACAGCAGGGGCTCAGAAGTCACTCACAGATTTACTGTTTAACCATAACCTGCCCATGGAAGCGGTACTTTACTTTCACATCTGACTTCATGTACCCTGACCCTGTAATTCTTGATAATACGACTCCATAACATGCATTCCCTGCAACACCTCATGAATGACAATTTGGAGATATTTATAGTGTCATTGTCTGCTAGAGATATCAGGAGTAGGGATGAGAAGTACCAGTCCTCAAATAAGATAGCCCAGGCAGATGCAGCTGCAATGAGAATTCCATGTGTACCCAAGGCCTCTGCTTCCTTCAAGTGCAGGGGTCAGGACCTGAGGTGCTGGAGTTTGCTTGCTCAGGAATTCTCCAGCCCAGGCAGATGCAGCTGCAATGAGAATTCCATGTGTACCCAAGGCCTCTGCTTCCTGCAGGTGCAGGGGTCAGGACCTGAGGTGCTAGAGTTTGCTTGCTCAGGAAGGCCAGACAAGTGTCCCATTCTTCAGTGGTGAATAGGCCCTCTACAGGCCAATCACCTACCTCTACTAATCCTTGACCCCTGCCAAACTTCTTTCTCCTCCTGCTTGCCAGCAGTATGGATTGACACCCAGCTGGAAAAGTACAGTGGGGTCATATATATATATATGGAGCTGTTCGCAAGCGGACAACTCATTTGGGCAGCCATGATGGGTTAGGGAGGTGAGGAAATGAGAGGTGGTCCTTTCCCCTCCCAGAGCACAGACTCAGAGTCCTTACTTCCAACAATGTCAAGAAAAGTCAAGATCAGAAGTCAAATGACTTACCCAAGGCTTCTCAGCCTGGCCGAGTAGGAGCTCAGAAAATGTTACCTCTTATTTTTAATGTTAGAATGCATTCCCTGAAACCCAGCCAAATTTCCTCTTCTATAAGTGATGAGTACTGACAAGGGCAATATGATTTGTTTGTCTTTTTAAATAGGTATTAAACACATATTTCTCTAATTTCTTCCTTTAAAATTATCAGCACAACGACATTTCCAATCAATTGCATGTCAGCTGAGGATCTCAGATTGTTTTATGTGTTGTTTTTATTACAGTTGGGGAAGAAAGAGGATACAGAGATTAATGATAAAAAATTGATTCTTTGTTCTATTTTCTCCAAGTTCTGCTTAGTTATGCACTTCTAATCTTTAAATATATTCCTTGGCAAGCGAGCAATGCAATTGTCTCAAATGCAATTAATCTCAGAAAGCCATACCTCCACAAATCTAGAATGCCAACCACTCTATCTAACCATTCTTTTCTAACACATTAGGAAGATTTATTTTTCATCCATAAGAAATGCTGTATGTTTGAACATAAAATGGTTGTTGAAGTATATATGTGTGGGATGCTGAAGCATTCAGAGTGTCTTTCTCCTGCACATCTCTCAAGAAACCTGAAGATTCATTGTTTTGTAGTAGAAGAAAGAAAATAAATAATAATAAACACATTAACTATATATATATTTTTAATTGATTATTTTATTTTTATGATGACATTGGTTACTGAAATCTGATGTTTCAGCTGTATATTTTAACATAAGGCACATATTTATATTATGTGCTCACCTCCCATAATTAGATATCTTTCTGCCACCACATATTTGACATCTACCTCTCCCCTCTCCCTTCCTCCTTACCTTTTGGTAACCATTAGTATATTTTCCATGTCCATGCATCTCTGTTTGTTTGTCCTATTCATTTACTGCTTTTAGGTTTACATATCATATATAAGTGATATCATGTGATTTTCAGCTTTTTCTGTCTGGCTTATTTCGCTAAGCATGATTATCTCAAGGTCCATCTATGTTGTTGCAAATGGCAATATTTTATCTATTCTTATGGCTGAGTAATATTCCATTGTATATATGTACCATAGCTTCTTTATCCAGTCATTTATCATAAGATTGCTTCCATGTCCTGGCCACAGTGAATAATGCTGCTATGAACATCGGTGTGCAAATATCTTTTCTGATATGAGTTTTCAAGTCTTTAATACCCAGTAGAGGGATTGCAGGATCATACGGCAGATCAATTTTTAGTTTTTGAGGAACCTCCATACTGTTTTCTATAGTGGCTGTACCAATTTACATTTCCACCAACAGCATATGAAGGTTGCTTTTTCTACACATCCTCTCCAACATTTGCTATTACTTGTCCTGTTAACAGGTGTGAGATAATAAATCATTGTGGTTTTGATTTGCATTTCCCTAATAGCTAGTGTTGTTAAGCATCTTTTCATATATTTGTTGGCCATTTGTATGTCCTCTAGGGAGAAGTGTTTGTTCAGGTCCTCTTCCCACTTTTTCACTAGATTGTTTTTTGTTCTTGTTATTGAGTTGTATGAGTTCTTTGTATATTTTGGATATTAGGCCCTTATTGGAGGCATTGCTTGCAAATATATTTTCCCATTCAGATAGTTGACAGTTTCTTTTGCTGTGTAGAAGCTTTTTTGTTTGATGTAGTCCCATTCATTTATTTTTGTTTTTACTTCTCTTGTTTTTGAAGTTAAATTCATAAAGTCTTCTTAAGTCCAAGGTCCTTAAATTTGTTCTTATGTTTTCTTCTATGCAATTTATTGTTTCAGGTCTTATATTCAGGTTTTTAATCCATTTCGAGTTAATTTGGGTGTGTGGTGATAGATGACAGTCTAGTTTCATTTATTTGCAGGTGGCTTTCCAGTTTCCTAATCTTAGAGGGAAGGTTTTTAGGTTTTTACTATTCAGTGTAATGTTGGCTGAGGGCTTGTCATATATGACCTTTATTATGTTAAGGTACTTTCCTTCTATACTGATTTTGTTGAGTATTTTGATCATAAATGGATGCTGTATCTTGTCAAAGGCTTTCTCTGCATCTACCGATATGATCATATGATTTTTTAAAATTTGTTTATGTGGCGTATCACATTAATCGATTTTTGTATGTTGAACCATCCCTGTACTTCTGGGATGAAGCTCACTTGATTATGGTGTATAATCTTTTTAATATGTTGTTGTATTTGGTTCGCTAGTATCTTATTTAGGGTTTTTGCATCTGTGTTCATGAGAGATATTAGTCTGTAGTTTTCTTTTTTGTGTGTTATCTTTATCAGGTTTTGGCATCAGGGTAATATTGGCCTCAAAAATAAGTTGGGAAATATTGTCTCCTCTTCGATTTTTTGGAAGAGTTTGAGAAGAATAAGTATTAAATCTTCATTGAATGTTTGGTAGAATTCATTGGTAAAGCCATCTGGTCCTAGACTTTTACTTTTTGGTAGGTTTTTTGATGATTCTGTCAATTTCCATACTGCTGATCATTCTATTTAGATTTACCAGTTCTTGATTCAGTCTAGGAAGGTTATATTTAAGTACTGGTCCATTTCTTCTAGGTTATTAAATTTGGTGTAATATACTATTTCATAGTATTCTTTTTTTCCTTTTTTATTTATTTATTTTTTTTTAAATTTTAATTAATTTCAGGTATATAGTACTTTGGTTAGACATCTATATATTTAATAAAATAATCTCCCCAATTGCTCCCTCCCTCCCCTGACCTTCCACCTAGCCAATGTATTAATGCAAATTATATTCCCTATGGTGCTCCCCATCCTTGTGACCATCCATCAGCTACTAATTTGTACTTCTTTAACCCTTCACCCCATTCTCCAAGCCTCCCAAATCCCCTCCTCTCTGTCTGTCACCAAATTATCCACTATATTTGTGAGTCTGTTTTTGATTAGTTTGTTCTTTTTATTCCTTTGTTCTTTTTATTTCACATATAAGTGAAATCATATAGTGTTTATCTTTCTCTTTCTGACTTAAATACCTTCTAGGTCCATCAAAGCAATATATTTTTCCATCCTCTTCCTTTTCATATATAGGGGTTTTGTTTTCTTATCTTTTCAGCCACTCTATCTTTTGGTTAGAGCATTTAATTCTTTTCCATTTAAGGTACTTATTGGTAGAAATATAGTAGTTACCATTCTTTATTCCTGTTTTTGATACATGATTTTTCTTCTTAAAGAAGTCCCTCCAACATTTCCTGTAATACTGGCTTGGTGGTGATAAACTCCTTGAGTTTATTTTTGTCTGGGAAGCTCTTTATCTGTCTTCAGTTCTAAATAATAACTTTACTGGATAAAGTATTCTTGATTGTAGATTCTGGGTCTTCATTACATCAAATATTTTTTGCCAAACCCTTCTGTTCTGCATAGTTTCTTTTGAGAAATCAGCTGCTAGTCTTATGGGTGCTCCCTTGTAGGTAACTAATTGCTTTTCTCTTGCTGCTTTTAATATTGTTCCTTTGTATTTAATCGTTGGCATTTCAATTATGATGTGTCTTGGTGTGGGCCTCTTTGGATCTCTGATTGTTGGAATTCTCTGAGCTTCCTGGGGTTTTATGTACATTTTTTTTTTTGCCAAGTTAGGGAAGTTTTCCATAATTATTTCTTCAAACATCTGTTCAACATCTCGATTTTCTTCAGAGGAATATTTGGAGCCTTAACAGTATCATATATCCTCCTTAAATTATTTTTATAGTCTTGGCATCTTTTTTTTTTTTTTGCCATTCTGATTGAGTGTCTTGATTGGCTCTCCTGTCCTCTGGATAGAGCCTTTGATCCTCTTCTTTATTCACTTTGTTTATTCCTCTGTTTATTCAATTTAATATACTTCTCATCTCAGATAACATGTTCTTCATTTTAGACTGGTTCCCTTTTATAATTTCCATTTCCATTTTTGTGTGTTTTTTAAAATCTCTTTGTTGAAGTTCTCACTAAATTTAACCAAAAGATCATTGAGCATCTTTATAACCAGTGTTTTGAACTCTGCTTGTTAGATTACTTGACTCCATTATTTCTGGACCTCTGTTCTGTTCTATCATATGGTTTCTGCTTCTTTGTCTTCCCATTTTGACTGCCTTTCCATATCTGTTTCTATGTACTAAGCAAAGCTCCTAAGTGTGATGGTCTTATTAGTGTGGATTTGTGAAGTAGGCGTCCAGTGGCACAGTCCTGAGAGGGGTTCAGCTGCAGGCCAAATTTAGTCCAAGTCTGTGCCACTTTGGGTCCACCTCTTAAGATTCAGCAAGCAATCCACAGATGCTTTTTATATAGTTGCCTCAAAAGGCCACAGCAGAAACTGAGGCCAGCTGACTCCAACAGTGTGAGTCAGCAAGAAGCACCTAACTCACTGATGATACACCTGGATGTGGCTAGGGTGGGTTGTGATTTGGGGGAAGCAGGTTTCAGGGAACTCTCTGGGTGGAGCGACCTGTTATTCGGTTTGATGACTTCACAGTTATGGTGGCGCTGTGTCCACACACTGAAATGGGGGAGGGCTCAACAATGGATACCGCTAGCACTTTTGTACAGAGCGAATCTCTCCTGGGCCCTCACTCCGACAATGTCTCTGTACGTCTCTATCACCGCTTGTGTGCAGCCAAATGGGCACTGGTGCTCAGAGTGAGCAGGTCCCTCACCACAAAAATTTGCTCGTGGGTGCGGCCCCTTTAAGAGGCTTTTGCTGCTGTCACTGCCGCAGCCTCCATCTCACTCAGTTGCTCAAAACCAGATAGCCCCATGTCCTCATTCCATCCTAACTTCTGCCTTTGCAGAGTGCTTTCTTGGATTTCTCCCTATTTGTATGGATTGTTCATCTAGCTCCCAGGTGATTTTTCCTTGCTGCTGCTCTTTGTTTCCAACACAACTTTGATTTTGTTGCCAGAAGGATGAACAGGGCCTCTATTATCTATGCCATTTTTTTCTCTCCTTTTTCATAGTATTCTTGTATGATCCTTTGTATTGCTGTAGCCACCGCCAGCCCCCATAGACACAAAGACCACCAGAAATCAGTGAGTTATAGGAAATACATTCTTCATTCAGCCAGCTGGGTCTGCCAGGGGCACACGGACCCCAAATCAAGCAGCTCCGAAATGTAGAGATATAGGGTTTTTAATCCCTAAATCCCTATTCTTCATTCTGTTTGAACACACAAGTCTATTTTTCTTCTTTTTACTAACTGTCAACCCACAGGTTGGTTGTGCAAGCGGGGGTACAGAAGCAGAAAGCTTATTGTTAGAGCATTATGTTTCCATGGGCAATAGCCAAGCAGTGATTTCCAGCCAGCACATTCCCCTCTGACTTTAGCGGAAAACCAAATCCTTGATTCTTCATGTGGAATTTGCTCATAGCTTCTATTTTGTATTACTAAAAGTTTAATAGAATTATTTTTTTCTTATATATCTAAACAAAAAATTGAGGACTCTTGGGCCAAAAGTTAACAAGAAGAGGAGGAGGATTAAAGGTCCAGATACAGCAGATAGAAGGGTTGTTAGCCATGGCGACCAATTGAATATCCTATGAAACCAGTTATCTGATTCTAGCCTTTGTTTTTCCCTGGCATATAAATTTCTCTGTACTAGTAGTAAACTTTCTCTAACTATTCCAGAGTTATTGGCATAGAAGCAACAGGTTTCATCTATAGCCATATATAATCTGTCTTGTTCTAAGAACAATAAATCTAAACCTCTTCTATTTTGGAGGACTACTTCTGCTAATGAATCGACTTGAAGTTCTAGCCTGATGGTGTCTTTTAAGGTCTTGATATCTTTATCTATCTGTATTTCAATTTCACATAATTTATTTTCTCCCTTGATGAGAGCAGTAGTACCTACAGCTGCAGAGTCTGCTATTCCAAGTCCTACAATAAGTGGTATTAAGACTGGTATGGCCCGTTTCTGTAGCCTGTCCTGGTGGAAGAAGTGGAGTCTGTCTTCTGGCCTATTGTAAAGGGACACTTGGGGGAGCACAAAGATTAGGATACAAATATTAGTCTCACCTGAGTTGAAAAGATCAGATGCAGCACAGTGAGTGAGCCCACTATCACATGCTAACCAAGTATTATTTGGAGTCATATAGTATTTACCCCCAAAGATAGGTACTTCTATAATATGATTATAATTATCGAAGTAGGGTGACTGTGCCAAACTTGGAATAGTTCTTTGAAATTAGGCAGGTTCCTTCTTCTTGTATGTCTCCTAAGGTGAGTCGGGAGTTTCCTATCCACAGCTTCGTGTGCTCCTGAGCTCAATTAAGTTTAGGAGAGTTCCTACCCCAACATACTAAGGGGATTTTGGGTTTAGGCAAAACCAGCAATCTCATCCTATGTCTGGGGTGGTCTTATTTAAGACCTTGTATATTGTTGTTAGTATAGTTATAAATGCTACTTCTGGTTCTGGTTGTGGCTGGTCGAATGACTGGGGTTTAATAGCTGTTAGGCTACTACCTGGAGGGGCTAGAGCTGGAGTTGGAGTTGCTTCGGAAACAGAAGTTTTCTTAAGTGTAAGACTTTGGGGTAGTCCTGGGACTAGAAGTGGTTTGTTGGGTCCTATAGGGTTAGTCTTCCTGGGAGGGTCCTTAACCTGTATAGTAAAATATAATCCTGAATCATGCCCGTTTTATATAATCTGATACCCCACGTCTGTCCTGTGAGCCAATAGTGTTGTCCCTCAGGGCTACCAGTTTTGATGGTGATTATGATAGGATTGCAAGACCCAAGAGAGCACGTGGAGGGGCTTGGTCCTCTTATTAATCTAATATAATCATCATTCTGTTTTATATAATTAGCTATAGTGTAAATAGTCTCACAAACCCAGTTAGCAGAAGAAAATTGGCTTTGGCCTCACATCCAAGTCTATATTACCCATGCAGCCAGATATCCCTGGGTAATGTCTGTGAGGACAAATATAGAGTCCTATCCCTAAGAGGCTTTTCTCAGCCCATAATATGCCACAGCCAGGTCCTCCCTTGTTGCCTAAGTGTCCGGCCATTGCAATGGCGAGGGGATCTCTGGCATGCCGGCACAAGCCTACTTGGATCTCTGGAGGACCATAGCTGGTGATGTTCTGGGCAATGATTTCACCAGTCTTGGTTACTATAAGCTCCCATACTCTAGGCCAGTGTATGTTTCTATATGTCTGAGCTAAAGAGGAAAAAAGGAAGAAACAGAGGGTTAGACTTATGTACGCTTGAGTCTTAGTCTTAAGGGCCCATCTTCCTGAGCTGTCCACTCTCGTGCTGCCTTCATGTGGGAGTGATGAATCCATGATGGGATGCTGTCTACTTTTACTGCAGTGGGCGTTGTCAGGTAGACAGTGAAGTGTCCTTTCCATTTGGGTCCTAGTGCTTTGGAAGTGAACTTCTGGATCCACACAAAGTCCCCAGGCTAAAACTGATGGGAAGTCCATCCCCCAGGGCTGAGTGGGCAGCATGAACCCGGGACCAAATCTCCTTCTGTACACTTTGAAGGGCCTGCTTGCCTAGTCAGTCAGGTAGGAAGTGGCAGATCTGAGAATTCAATAACTCTCACCTAAGTCAACACACCAGAAAGTCCCCTGGTATTACTTCCTACCTGCAGCTGAGGATCACAACTGTAAAGGACATGTTACTAGAATTTTCCAAGTGAACTATGTAAAAGCAGAAAATTGCTCACTGGGATCACAGCACTGCAATTTGATGTCTTATGGTGGGTGATGATGAGAACCGTCAAGGAAGTTGTACAGAAAAACTACGCAAGGAGTAAAGCCCGTTAAAGAGCAATATATGTCACAACTACTTCCCTAAAGGTTACTACATATGGGCTGAGGTCACTTCTCTGTTCTGACATGCACCTTACTGAGAAGGAACCTCTGCTACCACAGTGGGGAAGAACCATGTCTCAGTCAAACGTATATAGTGGTTATTTATTGCTCCATTCTTCCTCAAAATAAAAAATCAAAAGCATCATTTTATGGCAGCTGCTGTGCACTCTTTCTCAGCATCAAAGATGTGTCACACACATACTGGCCAGTGCTTTACAAACACAGCATCTGAACACAGAGACCTTTAAGCAATGCATAAGTCACAGCAAGTTAAGTCAACATAAGACAGTATGAGAGAGCACTTAGCCCAATGCTGCTAACTTATGTTGAAGCAGCAGTTACAAATTAAAGTTGTTTTTGCTCATATTATCTCAAAAAATACCACAAAAATAGAGGGTAGGAACATGGACTTTGGAGGCAGACAGACTCAAATGTCAATGCCAGCTCTACCAGGCACTACTTCTGAGAACCTAGGTGAGTTATCTTTCATCTCTAAGTCTAGATTTCCCAACCTGTAAAATAGAGATATTGACATGAACCTTGTAGAGCTGAATAATGAATATCAACATACCACTCTGACCCTTGATTCCTAGCAGGGAATATAAACTATGGGTAAGAATAAAACATTGTTTTAATTTGATCTTATTTCTTTTATCCCAGGTGACCAAATTCTATTTCAAAGAGACATGGCTTAAATAATAAATGGGAGCACAGCTCTGGAAGAGGCATCAGGTTGGAAAAACATGTGACAGAATGAAAAAACACCAGACTGATAGGAGACACTTTTTTTTCCATGTGCTCAATATTATCCGACCGAGTAAACATACACACACACACACGAGACTATATGGGGTTAGAAGACTATTTGTACCACTTTATTGCCTGCCTATCTGTTTAAGAAGTTCATTCAGTGCAGGTTTTGTTAGGGCATGTGAATCCTGGGGATGACACCCATACTCCAAACTGAACACATGCTAGGAAGGGGCCCTTTCTCAAGCAGGAGAAAATATGCGGGAGGTAGAAGAAAAAAATAGTCTCTGATGTTTGAAGCAAGCATCTAGAGAATATTAGGAAAAAGGAATTCGTAAAGGTTTAGTGATTCACCTAACCTTGCTAATTGATGTCTATCATTTTAATGTAATTACTAAAGTCACATTGTTATTAACACTATTTTTCCATGGCTTATTTAATCTTCAGATACTTTATGTTCAATTTTATATCTATGAGACAAAATCCTAAAGGGCAGGGATGAGTTTCTACTCACCCAAGCATCTGCTGATTTAGTGTGTGGAAAAGAGATAACAAATACAGGTTTGATTTGTGCCATCTGAAGGAGTGCCACCTAGAGGCAATTGCTTCAAACGTCATCTCCACACACTACTAAACAACTCAAACTCACATTGAAATATGTGTAACTGCAGAAGTAATGTGTACTCTCTATACAAACTCTGGAATAACTAAAATCTATAAGACTGATATAATTACAAAATGGCATTTAAGTGGAAAATGAAGCTTGAGCAAAGAGATTTGGGGTTATACTTTTGTTCAATGAAAATACCAATCTGTTTCACAAAACAAGCTTTACAGGAAGATAAACTGAGCAATTCAACTTGTCAGTCAAAATTCATAAAAAAATAGACTCCAATATTAGTTAAATACAACTATTCAAATACAAGTATAAAAAAACTTAAAAAAACAGTAGCAGCAAAAATATTGAACATTTATAAACAAAATCACCAGTAAAGCCACTATGCTTAATAACAAAGAATCTGCATACTTTTAAAATATTAAATATATAAAAGAATATTGTCTATTTTTCTTAACATACAATACTTGATAACTAAAACAATGTTATCAATAAAAGACACGAATAGGTGTTATCATAAGGCTCACTGAATAGCCTTTTTCACAGCACTCAGGGGCATCATGTTGCTGCAGAGGGCAAACTTTCCAAAAGTCTCCTCCTAGCTGTGATCCTTGCACACCGGGGGCATTCAGCGGTCCGGAAACACTGCTTGTGAAAACAAGCTCTGCAAGCTGCAAGCAAGAGTGAGAGCCATCAGCAAAGGGCTACCTCGTTTCCTCACATACATAGACACTCATCCCCATCCTGGGGAGAGAGGAGGTCTGAGTCCAGAAACCAAAATCCTCCAAAAAAAAATAAGACAGGTTGAAACTCAGAGGGGTTATGTAGTTTCTAGGAGATCATGAACACGAGGTTCAGAGAGCCTGATGAATGAATGCTGCCATGCCCCCCAGATTTTCCCAGGGCCATTCCCCCAGCTGCAGAGAGTACTGGTAGCCCATGGCTCAGGAAGCTGTGTCCCTGCTCTGGAAATGGCCCTAATTGGAGGAGAGTTGCCTCCTCAAGGTCATATTCCCTTGCTGGCACCAGTCTGTATCAGGTGACTGGTCCATGTGGGGTTAAAGACGTGACTGGCTCCTTGTCCCCAATTTGGGACAATGCTGAAGGCCATTTCTGCTTCAGAAATCCCCATGAGATGTGCTGGGCCTTCACTGAAACTGAGGAAGGATAGTTAGCCTAGGGAAGTTCTCTCTCCCCTCCAAGATGTGGCTCTGGAGTTTTTCCTCAGTCCCTTACTCAACCCTCTCCCTATTTTGATTCTAAAAGTGAGACCCCTGCATGAGAAACAAGCCAAGGCCAGGAGACACGATAGATGTCCTTGGACTGCCTCCTCCCCTCAGATGTCCTTGGACTGCCTCCTCCCCTCCAGGTGGCATGGAAACAGGCCAAGACCTAGAGGCAAGCTGGGGCATCCCCTCATCCTTAAGAAAACAAAAGCTCATGATTTAGACAGCTCCAGGCAGACTTTCTCTGAGTTGCCCTCACTTTTCTCCTAAGTGTGTACTGTTGCTTTAATAAAACTCGCACTTTGCTGCTTGCTGTTTGTCATGACCTTGAATTCCTTCTTGTGGCATAAGTCAAGAACCTAGTCACTGGAGCTCCGGGGTCAGAGTCCCTCTTTGAACTCCCACCATGTCGAGCTCTCCGGCATCACAGCCACACCACAGTCCAACTTCTCCCTTTGCCAGATCCCGCTGCCTTCACACCCCCATGTGTATTGAGCCTGATATCATGGCTCAGTGAACTTTCTGCATGGAAACCCCTATCTCACAGCTTCTCTCCTGGGGAACCCATCCTGTAACACTGCCTAATGAGTTGGGAGAAACAATACTTGAGTAATCTAAGAAGAGGGCCTGCTCACATCAAGGGTGAAGGCAGAATTCATCACCAGATCTCTCCCATGAAACAGTGTAGAGGGTCCCCCTGCTTCTGCTTTTTGAAGAGTAGTCTTAGGTCCTCTAGAGAGCACAGGCTTTCCTCAGGCACTAATACAGAAGAACAAGGGTCTGCAAACCTCTGTAAAGAGCTAGATAGTACAAGTTTTAGGCCCTGAGGACCATATGGTATCCATAACAACTACTCAACTCTGCCATTGTAGTTTAAAGAAGCCAGAGACAGTTTCAGCCTTGGAGTGACTACAGTGGGCTACAAAACTGGGCTGGCTGTAGCTTGCCCTGGTGTAGAATTGGGGAACATGAAAAACAGTGACCACCTCCTCTCTCCAAATCCTGTAACAGGAGACATCATCCCTTATCCTTGCCCTATCCAAATACTCCTCCCTGAGCACCTAAAACTTTATTAGTTCCAATCTCGCATGTAAGCACACATCATTGCCATGATAATTTAAAGAAATGTTAGTAAATTGTTATTAAGCTTAAGTTAATGTTGTGCTTTAGTTGTTGAACTTATGTTAACTTTACACTTAGGTTATTAACCAATTAAGTTTATGTTATTAATTTATTAAGGTACCTGAACATCTTCTACATGTTGTGGTTTGAAATGGGAAGATGACGGCCGTACTCCGGCAAAATTCACAAATGAAGCCCTTTCCTTGACAGAGCTATTAAGAGAAAGAGTCAAAAATTTAAAATCCTCATTGGTACTGTCTATTTGATGGGAAATCTGAGTCACCACTTTAAAGAACTTTATAAACATCCATTTTTAAATGTCTATGATCTCAGGCTCTAGAAGGAACAGAATGTTATATTCTGTTCCAATGAATCAGAACAATACATGTGCATTTGTTTTGCATGGAGAAATTTCACACTGAGGCAAATTTCACACAGAGGAAAATCATGAGTTTAAACATGTATTCTTAAACAATCTCATTTTGTTTCTGATAGCTGCACTACAATTCTTCAGTCCCTAGAGAGAGAGCACCCATTCCACTGGATCTAGAGTTGACATGGCTGTATTTGGCACATGGCGACAGATGAGAGTCAAGGAAAGCCCCAAGCAGGGCTGGGCATCCAGATTGAGAAAGAAGGCGCTTGGCCCAGGCTTACATCCCAGCCCTGCTACTTACTAGCAGAAGGACCTTGGCCTGTTACTTAATAGCTATGAACTTCATTTATACTCATCTGGAAACAGTGTTGTCAAACCTCAGGGTTTGTGAAGATTAAATGATGTAAATGATGTAAAGCGCAGAACACCCAACAGGACATAATGCATAAGGGACAGCTCAGGGACAGATGCCCCCTGCGAAACCTCACCTCACAGTGGGCCACGTGAGCAAGTGCAGCTTTCAGAACATCCTTGAGTGAGGGCACCAGCAGCCCTTTCTTGACCCTGATCAAGTCCTCCATGGAGAACAGGTGGAGCTCATCAGTCAAGTGTCTGGGCACCTGCTCAAATTCCTTGAATGCACTGCCAGGAGGAAACAGAGAGGATTAAAGAACCCACCCATACAGAGGCCTAGACAGAATGGGGGAAGGAGGTGGGTAGGCAATTGGTTTCTCCTGGCACTCACACGTAATTTTTTTAATTCAATTTTTTTCACTAGCTGCAAGAACAAGTTAACCTTACTCATCACTTTACATCTTGCAAGTTCACTTGGAAGCCATAAAATTAAAATTCCATAAATGCTGACTTTAAAAAACTGAACGAGCAATGTTGTCTCTTGCAGCTTGCTCATGTACCCACAGAGAAAAAGAAAACAGTATTATTTCAAATCTTAAAGATGTGTACTGAGATAAAACTCAGTACCTTATTGATTCCAGCTAAATTTAAAGTTCATCACTGACAGTTGTCCCAGACTGTTCATGAGCAGGCCTGCATGAGCTCTCAGATCCAAGAGTACAGCACTGAGCTTAAGACTCAAGTTATCCAACTGTAGGCTGGTCGTAGGCACTTGGATGTCTCAGGGGCATTCAAAACTGAACATAACCCTCTCCAAACCCTCTGATCTCCTCCTGAGTTCCCTAAATCAGAGAGCAGCATCACCAAGCACTACATTCCCAAGCCAGCCACTATACTAGACATTCTAGAGATGCCAAATCACATTTAATTCTCTGTGCAGCCTAGGATGCTTGCTCACACTGCTTCCTCTTTGTGCTCAGGCTTTTTCTCTAGAAGTCTTGCCTGCTCCCTTCTCCATCCCATCTCTTATGAACTAAATGCTGCTGCCTCTGTACCCTTGGGGCTCCCTGCACACATATCTAACACACAGTCCACCATTGAGTTGTGTTTTCTTCCTGGACTTAACATGAGTCCTGTTGATTTTTAAACGTCTGAAACACTAAATGGATATTCAAGAACTTTTCGTAGATGGTAAGAATTGTAGGCATTGTTACAATGTTATAGACAAGAAAACTGGGGTGTGAGAAGTAATCAACCTGTCACACCAATACCATGAGGGAGAGCTCAAAGCCAAATGACTGCAGAAGACATGCTCCTCCCCCAAAATTTAATTCAAAAGTAACACATCATCATTAAATAAAAATCAGGCACTGAAAGAGCTTTAAAACAAAAAATTTTTTAAACCTATGATCCAATTATAACAAATAATCTTAACTCCTTGAGTACCTCTCTTTCCATTAAAAAATCTCTATCTTCGTCAAAGAATTGAAGCCTATACCTTCATGCCCTGGTTTCCAGAAATTCCACTTCTTGAATATTAGTCTAAAGATGTACCTATGGATATGGACAGAGATTCAGCTAAAAACTAGAATTTAAATTTTTAAAAAAGTTTTTCAATTACATTTGACACTTAATATTATGTTAGCTACAGGTATAGTATAGTGGTTAGACACTCATTTAACTTATAAAGTGATTCCCCCCAAAAAGTCTGATACTCCCCTATCATCATACATAGTTGTTATAATATTATTGACTATATTCCCTATGCTATACTTTGCAACCCTGTGACTACTTTGTAACTGCAAATTTGTACTCCTTAATCTCTTCAGCTTTTTCATCTATCCTCCCAACCCCCATTCCACCTTGCAACCATCAGTTTGTTCTCTGCATCTGAGTTTATTTCTGCATTACTTGCTTGTTTATTTTGTTTTTTGTTTTTTTTTGATTCCACACATAAAGCAAAATCATATGGTATATGTCTTTCTCTATTTGACTTCTTTTGCAGTATTGAGGTTCCTCAAAATACTGCCATATGACCCAGCAATCCCACTTATCCAAAGAAATCCAAAGGACTAATTTGAAAAGACATATGCATACATATGTTCACTGCTGCATTATTTACAATAGCCAAGATATGGAAGCAACCTGTATCCATTGATAGATGATTTGATAAAAAAGATGTGGTGTGTATATACAATAGACTATTACTTGGCCATAAAAAAAATGAAATCTTACCCTCTGTGACAACATAGATGAACCTAGAGAGTATTATGCTAAGTAAAACCTAGTTTTTTAAATAATAAAACACATTAAAATATAACTAAATATTAGAATATATTAGGTTTAATATCTATGAAGATATTAAAACATATTTTAATATTAAGGTATTTAAAAATCTATCAGTAATAGGACAATTATGGTCTAGAATACTATACAGCCAATAAAAGTTCAACATACTTTTATGTTAGGGTTTTTAAAAAAGCCATTGGTATACCCATGCTCACAGCAACACTATTCCCAATAGCCAAGAGGTGAAAGCAACCCAAGATGGATGAATGAACAAATGAAATGTGGTATATACATTCAGCCTTAAGAAAGAAGGACATTAGGGCACATGTTATAACTTGGGCAAAGCTTGAGTCCATTATGCTAAGTGAAACAAGCAAGTCCACAAATGTACTTTAAAGCCGTCAAATTCATAGGTATAGAAAGTAGAATGGTGGTCACCAAGGGCTCTGGGGGGAAAGGGACTGGGGAGTTACTGTTTAATGGACACAGAGTTTAGGTTTTGCAAGATAAAGAGTTTTGTGGATTGGATGGTGGTGATGGTTATAAAACCATGTGAACGTACTTAACTGTACTGAACTGTTCATATAAAAATGGTTAAGATGGAAAATTTTATTATGTTTATTTGCCCACAATTTAAAATAATAATAAAAAGATAACATTAAAGAAAGGGTCTGTGTTCCCAAGAAGACCTGAGGCAATGAATTTGGCCCTCTGGATCTGTGGGCTGGGTTTTCCATCCAAGGATTCAACCTTCCACAGATAAAAAATTTTGAGAAAAAAAAAGCCCAGGAAGTTCCAAAAAGCAAAACTTGAATTTGCCATGTGCTATGGACTATGCTGAATCCATGCAAATGAAGCGATTGTTACATAGTCATACCCTGCTATAGCCTATATGCAAATATACATTGTATGCAAAGACCCTGCTATTTTATATAAGGGTATCCACAGGTGCCCTGGAACCAATGTCCCATGTGCACCAATGGGCAACTGTACTGTGTTAAGATGCCTTGTATATTGGAAGAGCCAGACCAGGAGGCACACAGAGGATTAGCAAGTGTGTGGAGGTTATCGGTTTCTCCCAGCTCATATGCCCAGACTATCCCAGCCAACGGTAGTACCTTTCAGCAAACCTGCAGGTCTTCAACAGCTTCTTGATATGAAAGAGCTGCTCCTGGATTTCCTAATGTGAGAAACCAAACAGGGCAAAATTTAACTATGATAAAGGACACTGGAAATTTATCTGTCAAATTTAAATGTTATTCTAAACTTGAAATCCTACAACTCTATCAAACAAGCCTTTGAAGTCAATATAGCAGGGTTTCATGACTGAGTCCAAAGATCCACAGAAGGTCCAGGATGGACCCAAGTTTTGTGGACCCTGAAGCTTATACAACATTGAGATTTTAAGAAAAACACACAACTGTGTATAAAAGAAGAAGATCCTGTTGTTTGCAACAATATGGATGAAACTGGAGGACATTGTGCTAAATGAAATAAGCCAGACATAGAAAGAAAAAAAAAACTGCATGGTCTTACTTAAATGTGGTGCCAAATAAATAGAAGCAGAGTTGAATGCTGGTCCCCAGGGGCAGGGAAGTGGGGAAAATGGGGAGATGTTGGTCAAACATGCATAGCTGCAGTTATGTAGTATGAACAAGTCTAAAGATTTAATGTGCAGTGTGATGACTACAGTTAGCAGCACTGACTTGAATACTGGACATTTGTTAGCAGTAGATGTCAGGTGCTCCCACCACACAAACACACTCAAAAGGGTGACCGTGTGAGGAGATGGCTACATCAGTCGACCAGTAACCATTTCACTATGTATATAAAATCATGTGGCACACTTAAACATATACAACTTTTATTTTAAAAATTATAAATAAAACTTAAAAGATATGTATAAATTCAAAACTACGCATCAATGTAAAATTTGGCATGGGGGCTTCACAAGAGCCAGACCTGGCATGGGACCTTGAAGCATAAACTCCATCCACCCCGCAGGGGTGTGTCTGGATCCCTTCTGATCGGCGATGTGCATTTGCGGCACCAGGACCCTTTCAGCTACTGGACTGGCTTCCCCCTAAAAGGCAGCGGCTCACCCTCACTTTGTCCAGTTCCTTGGCCTTGGCATACAGGCTGTGACTGGTGTTCAGCAAATTGAAAATGGGCTGGTGCCATATACTGTTCAGCAACCGTTTGGAGAAATTGCTGACGTGGTACTTCCTGAAATCCCACATGGTCAGGATCCGAGCAGGGAGGCAGGACTCTGCGTATGAGTGGCAGCAGTCACAGAAATACTTGCCTAGGTATTCGCAGTACCGGAGCCGCTTCACAAACTCTACAGAGCACATAGGGGAAAAACACAAATCAGCGGATGTAGAAAATCTAACCTCGGTGGCCCCACCTCCAATTCCACCCAAGGGTCAAGGCTTGGACTGCTGCTTACATGCTGCAAAAGCCATACTCAACTTAATGGCAGCTGGGGAAGCTTGTGGCAGAGAGCCTTCAATCACGGCCATTCATGAGCTTTGCTTTTGTGAAACAATGTCAGAAAAAATAGAACCTGCCCAAAGTACGGCTAGATTTGGCAAATGGGCATTGTAAACTGCGGTGTAGCCAAAAGAGCATGAGATTTGGGGTCTGGACATCTGGTGGGAGTCCAGACTCTGCCTTTCACTGGCAGGAAGGCAAAGGGCAAGTTAGAATCTCTCTATGCTAACTGTCCTGAAGCCGCAGAGGCAACTACAAACTGGATTACAGGATATCATACATATAAAAAGTGCTTTGTAAATTGTAAAGCACCATATATAGGCTGTTAGAAGTAGCACCTAAAAGAATTCCTGGATAAATCAATGAGAAAAATACAAAAATTCACAAAGGATAAGAACAGGCAATACATAGAATCAAGAAATTCAGATAAGCAGTAAAGATGTGCAAAACACTCTCGGTAACAAAGACATGCATATTTTAAAAAGTGAAATAGTTGGCTCTGCCTCAGATTGTCACACATTTAGAGGATCCAGAGTTGGTGAGGTATAGAGGGGTGGGCATTTCACTCACAGTGCTGACAGGAGAGTCATCTCTGAGGGGGATGCTTGCATGATATGCTTCAATTCTTAACCAAGCAGCATGAATCCTAATACTATGATATCAGACAGAAATACTAACATGTGCACATGGAGCAACAGAAAGGTGTTCATCACAGCACATTTATGATGAAGGGGTAGGGAGCAACCTAAATATTTATTAAGAAGCAACTGGTTAAATAAGTGTGGTTCACTCCACAGTGAAATGCCAGAGTCTATGAAATACATGAAGTGCATAGGCAGTGGACATACAGTAACAGGTATGTATCATGTGATCTTGACTTTGTTTTTTAAAAAATACATATACAGTCTAAAATGACTCCTACAGAAAAGTCAACAGCAAATAATTCCGGAGGGTAGAGGAAAGGAATTTTGCTTTTTGTATTTTTTAATTTGCTAAAATGAACATGTGTTACTTTTGGAAACATCTCCAACAAAATATATTGACAAGCAAAAGATATAGAGACTAATGCAACAAATACCTGGTTACCTATTACGTAGGGTCTAACATGAGCTGAAGTTCATATTTATCATTCACCATTTGGCTCAAATTAGCTGACACATGTTATGAGGATTAAATGAAATAATTATGGCAAAGCAGCTACCACAGTACAGGCATACATCTCCATATCTGAAAAACTTAGGGAAGTACTTAAAAAGTTAGTGGAATGTGTTCATGGTTTCTGATTGTGCATTCAATATTTACTGAGGCACCAGAATATAGTGGTTAATCAAATAGATATGGTCCCTACTAAACTAGCTGGGAAGATGAATTATTTAAATAAAATGAGTTACAGCTGTGATATATGGCAAGCATTATCATCCAACTGCTTGAAGGAAGCCCAGCTAGATTTCTGCTTTCTATGCTGATTTCTTGAGGTGGAGGTTCTCAGAATCTCTTTCCTCCAAGACTGCCTGCAAAGACCAAGGAAACCCTTTCCAGTGAATCTCCTCCTCCAGGTCTTTCCTAGGTCAGACCTATGGACACTCTCACAGCAAAACAAATGATTCCCAGTCCCAAGTGGGCAACTTGCATTTCTGACTGGAGAAAGCCTGATAACTTATACCTCAGTGGGCCCAGGAATGATCCCCTCAGGTCACTACCCCAAACCCTGTCAGAAGAGTTTGGCCAGCTCTGTGTTAAGCCATTTAGTCATTCAACAAATTTATCTTTTGAAGATCAACTGTGTGCCAGGCACCCTTGAAGGAGCAGGGGATAAAGCAATGAATAAAACAGACAACATATTTGTCCTCATGGAACTTAGAATCTAGTGAGGAAGACAGACAATAAAAACAGTAAAACCTAAAAGGGTATTTTAGGAAGATAAGTGTTAAGATGAAAAATAAGAAGGAAGGTAATATGATGCATATGTGTATGTTTGTGGACATTTTCACAAGGGCAGCTGGGAAAAATCTCATAACTTTTTAGCCTTGGTGGGTGGGAATTTGAGGAAGAGAAAACCACAAATGCAAATATGAGTTAAGAGTGAGCCTGCCACCTTCAAGGACCAGCAGAAAGGCCATGTGGCTAGAGCTGAGTGTCCAATGGGGAGGCAACTAGGAGATGAGACTGAGAGGCTAGTCATATAGTGCTAAAGGTCACGATGGCCTCTTCATGAAAAAGAGGACAGTTATGAAGCTCTTCTACTAACTTCTCACCAAAGACACCTCTCACACAATCAAAGCACTGCCCAGCTTTGTTACTCCTCTGCCCTGTCATTGTCATAATAAGCAGGCAGTCCTTTTCCATACTTACTAGGTTCTACTGGAGTTCCACAGCCAGCACAGAAAAAATTCTGGGTTGCTACCACAAGATCCCTCCTGAGTACAAAAAACAATAACAGTTAAATTTCAGAAAAGTCCAGTGGAGCATTTTCTTTTTCTCCCCACTGATTAAACTGACATCATGATTCTTTTCTTGACTTGGGGCCAAATTAATGTCATTTTTCATTTGGGAAAGAAATAGAATTATTCAACGGAGTTTTCTAGTTGGAGTCTCAGGGTCTTTTAATAGCCCCTGCTACCACCAAAGCAAAAGTCAGTATCAGAAATAACACTTCCACCAGGGATCTTGAAAGACTTCTCACTTCTCACTGCCCATGAATAGGATACTCTCTCCAGAGAGAACTAGAAATAGGAAATGCAGAGAGAAAAAGTATGGGTTGATATACAACAAAAGGTGATGCACTGGGAAGTTCACAAAAGGATCCAAAGAAGTTTAGATGAATAAGACATAATGTAAGACAAAACTATACAACACTTCCAGTGAGAGACAGTCCAGTGAAGTGTTTTCTATTGAACTGTTGGTGCCACAATTTCACATTGATTTAGAAATACAAAAAAAGTTGTAAAATTCTATTATAGTTTAGTGACCAGCAAAAATGGTCACGATAAAAATATCACATGCCTTTTAACTATGAGCTCTCCTCAAGATTGTATTTCTTTTCAAAATATTTATCCATTAATTTTTATTTCACATTTCAATAAAAAATAAAGTAGTCTTGTCTTTTAAAATTATCGTAGATGATTTTTTTCAGATTCAATATTAGCCACTTAAAAAAAATCCCCTTTAAGCCCATTTAATTTTCAGGTGCTATATAACATTCGTACTTAAGGATAAATTCTCAACTTGTCAAAACAAGGTGCCAAGAAAGCTAACTCAGAAAAATATGCCCAACTTTCCTTTTCCTAAAACAAATTTTCCTTTGTTCCTCAGTGTACTTTTTTTCTTTCACATACTTCCACAAAGAGTCAACTTGTTTTAATTGGATCGGAGTCCCAAGCAGCTACCCAGACTTACTTCAGTGGTGGATGAACATCAAATATAACTTGAAACCTGGGGGGTGCCCAGCCTTCCATCCCTCTGATCCGGGGCTTAAACTCAATTTCTTCTACTTTATCCACACTGGATTCAAAGTCTTTTTGAACACTCTCTTCACTTATAACCTGCATAACACAAAAGGGGATTTAGGGACAATTTAAACAAGCATATTTTAGGTACTGAAATTTAAAAAGCATTCAAATGTGTTTCCAACATTAAAATTTGAAAAATTGAAACTGCTTTCAACTAAACTAAAGGACATGGCAAGAACTCTGCACGGATCTAAAGCCATATGCAGAAAAATTGCTTAAAATACCACCCAGCTGAGATAACTTTTCTTAGTTCTTTAGTTTGCTTCCAGACTTCAGAATTACTGTATGTAGGTCACTGTGATCTGGAATGCTTTTATGCATAACAGAAACCTTACACTTCTTAGTCAATTGGCTGGCAGATGCTGCCAATCAGAAGCCCTGTGGTTGTCAGACTTCCCCAGAAACAGCTCTTTAAACCATTTCCTGTTTAGAAAAATGAAGCTTGCTGCAGGCGTTCACTTAACATCACACGTAAGGAATGTTTTGTTTTCTAGGATTTGACATGTTCAGCGATTGAGAATTACTGCATTTTGTAAATAGAAATACTACTGCTAAAAACAGAATGCTATAAATAGAATGTCATTGTTTTCCAAAGACTATTGATATACTAGAGCAATTCCAAAATAATAATAAAAGCGAAATATTTCATGGCAAACTTGGGGGTAAGGTTAGGACTGTAATCCACAAGTTATCTTGGGGTAAACGCTGCATTTGCAAGTGCCACAGTATTCTCAGACAACCTGGAAATGGGCTAAAAATCATTACTCAGCTTGGCTCTCCTCTGAACTATCAAACTTGTCTATTAGCATTTAAAAAATACAAACTCCTCAGATTAGCATTTTACATGCTCCATAACTGGGACACTATCATTCAAACCTTATTTCCCAGGAAGATCATGCCCCTCTCCTCTGCTCCCCACACCTATTAGGTAGCTAGTCAGATAGAGTGACAGGGGAACAAAGGAATGGAGGCCCAGCCTAGAGACCACCCAAAAAAACACCTTATAGGTAATTAGAGAATCTCTCCTGCATTCTCAGAAACAAAAGACATGAGAGCCATAATCTATAGCTGGTTTATACCAGCCACAGACGCTTGAGCAGGAGGTACTACCCTAACCTGCCTACAATCTCAACCTCATGATATCAGTATTATAATACCACGACTGTGCCTGGAAGTTCATGAATCTAATTATAATACACTGAATTCTGGGTAAGCGCATGCGCACTAGGCAAAGTGTTATATAGCAGCCCAGTGTCAATAGAAATGAGCTCACTTGCCAATCACCTAAGAATGCCTTTGTAACCACCCATTTCGGACCTAATATAACACAGACGTTCCCCACCCCCACCTCCCACCTTCCCTCAGGGGTTAGGGCTCTCTATCTTCCCCAGCTGTAACTTGTTCCCCTGCAGGTATGTATCTTCATTTCCTGTGGTTAGCCAGTTTTAGGCTTGATTTGTCTACCTCAAAATGTGCCTTTAATAAGTAATACTTTCTATAACTGTCGCTGAGTGGAAATTCTTCATTAGTGATAAGAGCCGAGACCTGCATATTACCAGAACTCTGTTCACCACAAAGGTAAATTTTTTGATACTGTAGACATAGATCCTTTTTTCTTTTTTTCTCAGTAAGCAAGCCAAACTTCACCAGTCTTAGCTGGAGACTCTTATTTGTCTTGAAGTTAGGGAACACGGACATCGCCTTTCCCAGTGCTCATTCTAGCCATGACTGTAAACTGGCCCTCTGCAGTTGCTGTCCAAGTCACAACACCAAAAAACTTATCATCGAGGTGACTGAAGTTCCGGTAGGTAACATTGCAGGTCTCAGCTCTTACCATTGATGAAGAAATGAATTTCCACTCAGTGACAATTATGAGAAGTATTTATTAAAGGCATGTTTTGAGGTAGAAGATGTTTTGAGGTCAAGCCTAAAGCTGGCTAATTATGTGGGAATGAAGATATGTACCCCAGTTGGAGGGTGGGAGATACAGGTCACATACACAGATACACAAAACACGTGTTATCCAACCACACCAAATCACTCAGCTCATTATACACCCCATGCACCTCCATGTCACTTTTGCTCCAACTGCCCTTGGCTTCCCCTGCATTTACAGAGTGTTTTTTGCCTGCCCCTATTTTAGCCTTTGCCACAAAATTCTCTTCTCAGCACAGGCTGCATGCTGTCAGAGAGCAGAGGGTTGGTTCTACAGGGAAGCAACCTGGACTTTCAGATTAGGTGGCCTGAGGCACGACACCTGCTCAGGGTCTGCAACTAACACTTTAAAATAAAAATAGCATCTTTCTAATAGGATATTTATGAGGATTAAAATGTGAATTGCTGAGCATAGTCCCTGGTGCATAATAAACATCAATAAATGTCAAATTCATCCTTCCTTTTGAGTCCTCCCCCAACACCCAGTGTCCATACAAGGAAACACTGAACAGCATGCAAACTGAGAATTTAGGAATCTATAATTCAAGGTCAACTTATGTTGATACTTACTATTGAGCCAGATGCATTCAGGGAACCAGCCAGCTGATAATTAACTTGTGACAACATCCAGCACTTCTGGAATACTCTGTACAATTCTTTAGCTATTACCTCAGCCGAATTGAAGTTTGGCTCATTAATGACACTGAAACATAAAAGATGTAAAAAAATTAAAACACTATTCATAAAAAGAAAGTTAAGAGTTTTCTTTAGGTTTTCAATTATTCTTCCCTCTCCCAGAAAGTCAGAGGAGGCATCATATAAGAAGCCATGCATCAACCATGTACCAATAGTTATCTTACTCATTATAATTCCTCCATGCTCAACAGAGCAGCTTTTATTTATTGAGGGTATGAAGACTGCGAGGTACAGTGAAAAGAGCACTGGCTTTAGGGACTTGAGTTCTAGTCCTACCTGTTATTTAATAGCACTGTGTCCTGAGGCACATTCTGTCAGAATCTCATTTTCTATATCTATAAAATGGGGTTTTAAAATACTCCGTCTGGCCTATTCATGAGGATTAAATAAGAATGTATACTAAAGTCTTAAACACTTTATAAACACTGTAGAAACTTGAGTGATAACTGTTTCATTTCTATGTAGTAATTCTTGTCATTGGAACTGGCTGAACTTGATCTGTCAGAGGCCCAGAGTTCACGGTGCTTCAGAGGTGATGGCCAAGGGGCCTGTGTGCAAGTAGACATTCAAAAGAGATACCTCTTAGAGGAGCTGCAGGTACATCCACAGGTTTCTGTGGTATTGTTAAACTCTCCAAGTTCTGTGAGAAAATAAAAGAAGGAGTAGAGAGGTCTTTAAGTCTGTTTTACTTAATCACTGTCAATTTTATAAAAACATAAAAATTGCTCTCTACATTTCAGAAAGAACCAGCTTTCAGTATCTTCGTACTTTAGGTTCTTTTGGGTTTCTATTATTAGACTACAACTGATGATAAAAGATGAGTTTTTAAAATATATTCAACTGAAATTTCTCCAAAACATAATTGAGAGGCCAAACAGATATCAGACCACAATAAATATCTGCTTTTACATTAAATTCTGCAAGTAAGATGAGAGATTCACTATTAAGACATTTGAAAGAAGGACTTTTTTTTTTTTTCTGTCAGGGACATAATCTGATTTTGGGAGAAGTTTCTCTGAATGCTACTGTAATGTGGTATTACTTGTGACACACATCAATATGTGGAGGGGACAGGAGGGAGGTGCCTGGACATATCCAATGAGTTTCCAAATCTTACCTATAATAACGAAGTCATCAAAATCACATTTGCAGGCCTCTTTCACCACATCACAGCAAGTAGGTGTTTTAACTGGGCTAACCTGTAACACAGCACAATCTAGAGAAAGGAAAGGGGTTTCACTGACAAGAAGAAGAAAAGTACATAACCTTCAACACCCCAATATAGAGAAATTGGGGGTAAAAAGGGCTAAAAGATTACTTCAAAAATATTTTAAAATTCAGCTTTAATAATAATTTAAATTTAATATTTAATTTAATTTAATTTAAATTAAATTCAGCTTTTAATAATTTAAAAAATACAAGGAGCTATTTTTGTGTTGTTCTTATATTCACTAAGAGAAACAGACTGATGAGTATATGGGGGTTCATAAGAGTAATCTGCCTACTTTTATATATGTTTGAGAATTTTCGTAATACAAAGTTTTAAAAATGAAAGAGTGGAGAACAAGAATCTCACCTTCACAGTGAGGCAAAGAATAGAAGCAAGATAAACACTGTACTGGGTTCAATAGTGCTCCCCCTGTACCCCCGCCAAAAAACATCATGTCTACCTAGAAATTGTGAATGTGACCTTATCTGGAAATAGGGTCTTTGTAGATGTAGTTAAGTTAAGATGAGGTCATGCTGGATTAGGGTGAGCCCTAAATACTGGTGTCATCAGAGGGAAATTTGAACACACTCAGATCTATAGAGAGAGTGCTATGTGAAGGTGCAGGCAGCGATTGGAACTGATGTGTCCAGGAACATCAAGGGTTGCCAACAATCCCCAGGAGCTTGAAGAGAGGCATGGAGCAGACTCTTCCTCAGAGCTTCCAGAAGGAACCAACCTTTCCCACACTTCATTTCTCCCTTCTGGCCTCCACAACTCTGAGAGGATTAATTTCTGTTGTTTTATGCCATCTACCCAGTTTGTGACATTTTGTTACAGCAGTCCTAGGAAACTACTAATATAAATAGGTTCATACTTTTCTATCCCTAAAATCAGTCTGGGAGATTATCCTAAGAATGTCATTTAAAAAAAAATAATGGAAGAGAAAGGCTTTGATCACAAATGGGCTATTTGTGGTCTATTTAAAATATTAAAATATTGAAGGCTACTTAAATGCCAAATGATAGGGAGTTGATTTTGTAAATTACTCTGTTAAGTCAAGAAATACCATTATTGAAAAATGTAAAACCTGTAACATGAAAGACTAGTTATGAAATAGTGTCATTATAATCATATTATTGGTATAATTCCATTAATATGAGTAATAATTACTATGAAACTGAATACATTTGAATAAACATAGACATGAATACATCTGTTTAGGGTAATATCTGAGCCTATAGGTTACTGAGAGGTTCTGAAAATGGGCTTGGCACCACACTGTCCAGCCCAGCTGGGTGAACAGAGATGATCGACACTTTAGTTTTGGTTTCCTCATGGATAAAATGAAAGCAATTTCACCTACCTATGCCTTTCTCACACTCTTTTGACCATTACCCACAGTAACATATAGTTTATGTTGTAACTTATAAAAAATTTCAAAGTTCCAGAAGCCTTGCTCATCCTAAACAAGGAGCATACTGACACTTTCTATTCTTTTTTCTCTTAATTTAATGCTCTCATGACCAATCTCCAATTTGAAGAACACTAATCTACTTCATAGAGTAGCATCTATCACCATAAATGTCATAAGAGTGATACTTAATAAAGGTAAATATTTTATTTGAGTGGTAGAAATATTTTTAAACTTAACATTCATATTTTTAAAAATTTCAGCTAAACATTAATATCCATTCAACCATTCAACAAATATTTACAAAATACCTATTTCAGGCAAGGTACTATGCTGAATGCAAATACAAATATGACAAATTCTCATCTATCAAAAAATTTTAGGAACTGAGACACGGACACACTTGACAACAAGCATACACAGTTGAGTACATAGGCCTTAAGCAGTTCAGAAGCAGAATTCCACATCGCACAACTCCAGGGGGAGCCATGCACGTAGAGCATTCTGGAGCACAACTTATATTACATTCCACACGAAAGGCACCTGTGACCTATAGGACAAATCAGGAAGCATGTCACAGTGCTGGTGACAGAAGGCTGCTTTTGAAGAATAGGAAGGATGAAGAAACTAATGTGTTCCAGGAGAGCCTAGCTAAAGTAAAGAGAGGGAGGCAGGAGCTTAGGAGAAATGTTTGCCAGAAAGTATACTGAAGCCTGTAGTGCTACAGTGAAAAATGGTAGGAGATGCCTGCTGGAAAGATAGGAAGAAGCTGGATCCCACAAAGCTAAAAAACTCAGGATAAACTGTTGGGAGCCATTCTTGCTGAATGCCCTGAAGACAGGGTTGGAGTTGTCTGCAAGCTAGAAGTTTGCAGAGCAGGTGGGCTCGTTAATGGATAGCTTGTTACTGAAGGAGGAAGTTTGGCTTAATGTATAGAGTTGAATGTTCCTTGCCCCAGGGAATAAGAGAAGACAACAGGAACAAAGATGTTTTGAGAGAACTTATGTTAAGGTCAGCAATCATTTGCATATGTGTGGGTGTTGCTTCTTGTGCTCTTCCAAGGGTATATATATGCTGTGTTAAATAAACTCAGGGGCCAGTATTCACTGTTAGCCCTCCTGACTCTGTCTCTCTCTCTCTCTTTTTTTCTCAATCCTCACTCCTCCTCTCGGGAACTGTTCGTCTTAGCTGGCTGGCTCCCGCAATAAACTCAACAGGACATTTTAGAGGACTAAAAGTTGTATTCTAGAAATATAGGTGTGTATGATCGATGAAGTAAAAGAGGCTGAAAGCAAAGAAAGAAAATTAAAGGCAGCAGATATGTATGTAGGACATAAATGCAGTTTTACAGAAGTCTGTTGCAGTGGTCCAGGTAAACGCATGAACAGGAAACAAATGGAGGGGATGTTGCTATCTCTAAGAGGTCAAGACCGATTTGTTAACTAGAAACAGGATGGGGGACAAGGGTACAGGGAAGAAGAAAGAGTCAAAACAGAGTTCAGTGTGCTGAAATTTGAATTACTGCTTTTCCAGCCACATGCCTTTTTTCCCCACTGGTGGCCTCAAAAGGCATGATGGTCCATATTGCATCTCCTGGATTCCCTGGCCACAGTCACCTGACCAGTTGTGGACACCTAATTAAAATTAAGCAAGCCCCAGCAGGTGCTCTTCCCTGGGAACCTGGACTTGGGGTCCTGGAAGACTAGGTTGAGCTGTGAGGCCCTGGCTCAGAAATCAGGGAGAGGGCAGAGCCGAAACCAGATGCTAGAAGAGGGATAGAAATCTGGCTGTGAGAAAAAGAGAATGAAGCAATTACACACAGAGAAGTTGATGAGAGGCCACAAAACCCCAGAAAACACAGATGCCAGAGCTCCCTTTATACTGGACAGTTTTGTATTTCTCACCACTCGATTCAATGAGGATGCTCTATATCATTAAAAAAAATTCTTTTAATTTGAGCCAGGTGGTGCCTTCAATAACTATTTATTGTACACCTATTTTGTCCAGGCATTGTGCTACATATGTACTACAGAGAGCGAGTTCTTCCCTCCTGACTGACAGGATGCTGATTAAGATACTAGGTAAAGGAAGTCAAAAGGAAAAGCAAGCATTAGGTTTTAATCTTTTTTTTTTTTTTTTTTTTTAAGAAAGGGGCTTGTGCTGGAGTGATAGTGATGACATGTTAAGTTAGAGATCCTGGGGACCATTCAGGTGGACATGCTCCACAGGTCCCTGCCATGTGGAGCAAGCACTTAGAAGAGAAGGAGAGGATTTAAAACAGATTTGAGAGATGTCAACAGAGCAGGAATAATGAAAAGATGTTGCAGCGGATAAAATCTCCAGAAAGTGACTATAGGGAAAAAAAAAATCTAGGACTGAAGCAGGACTCACATTTAGGAAATGCTAAGAAAATGACAAGCCCTAATTTCAGTGCTCAGCTTAGGTACCACCCATCCAGGAAGGAGTCCCTGGATCCCAGAAGGGGGCAAGAGGCTCTGGGTCCCTGCCTCTGCTACCCAAGTGAGCCCACACAGCTTTCTCAGCCTTGGCTCCAGTCTTTGATGCTCCAGAGAGAAGAAACACATCTTGTTGCTTGTTGATTCCCAGCACCCAGCACCCCTCACAGGCTCCTTATTTGTGGAATGAATGAAAGAGGACTGCTTGGAAAAAGAAGAGCTAGGAGAATACCATGTGACAAGAAACAAAGGAAGAGGGAAAACTTCAGCCACTGACAAAAGGAAAAGTAGGATAAAGTCCAAGAACAACAACAAAAAAAACAACACTGATTTAACCACCGAGTAGAGCATGCTAACCAATGCCAAGCCCCAATGGGAGAAACGGTTGAGGATGATAGTTACTCAGGAAGTCTCAAGATGAAGGGTTTAAAGATGTATGTGGAGAATACAGCATAAAGCTTTCTCATATTTGCCTCACCATAGTCACTGTCTGAAGAAGTAGAAGGTCCAGATTCTTGCTTTATATTATATAAGGTCACTTCGGAGTCAGCTTGATCCTTCCCAAGTGACCCACTGGCTTCTTCTGTACTCCAGCTCTCCATGTGCTGTTGACTCAGGATGTCCCACTTCATGTTCTCCATTACTGATATAATCATTTCTGCTGCATAAAAGTGGGCATTTTCCTGCAGAAAAAAAATATATCAGTTAAAATACAAGTATAATCAACTATTTTTTTCATTGAGAGGTATAAGATTAAAAAATTGAGCAGCTTTATTTAAGCGGAGTTAATACATAAGTGTTCATTTAACTGATTTATCATATGTCATTATATAAAGCATAGCTTGTATCTTCCAGAGACACCACTATAATCAACAGACAACTCAAGCTGAACTCAAGCTTGTGATATAAAACCCTAGGCTGGTGGTGGGTCAATGGTTGACATCACTCATCAGTCAGGGCAGACTTCCCAGCTTCATAGCTTGGGGCTTCTGGCAGCCTCTACCAATCAAATGCTGAAATGAAACCTATTTGCCATGCCTTATCAAGTGAAATTTCCAAATTTAAATCAGGATAGCACTATCTAAGGGATTAACACTCCCTGTGGTTTAAAAAAGAAAAGAAAAAGAAGATATAATTACCTTTTCTATATCAACAGGGAACAGGGATGTTTCTTGTGAGAAGGAATTCAAAGAAATGCTTCTTCCACTGAATGGAACAATACCTGCCAATACAGCAAGTTATTATAAATGGAGCAAAAGAAGTCCAAAGATTATCTAAGAAAACAAAACAATTCTAGGGAGTGGCTTTTAAGTTTCATTTTTTAAAAATTAGCACAATTCTAGAATAAATTAGTATGTCAAAAGAAGAATGCCCTTTTGGTGGTAGGACTTGCAGATATTGCCTAATGATAATCATTTCTATGAGAGGCTATGGGAGTAACAAAGAAGACATGGAAGAACCACTGGAATGGAGAAGACCAATGAGGCAAAGAGGGTAGAAAGAGAAGAGGGTCATGGAAACTACCTAAAGGACAGAGAGAAGAGTGAGAAGGAACAATTTATAAGCAAGGCCATAAGAATTATGGAATCACTTCTTTAACTCACTGCAATTGACCTGAAATTTCCTATGTGCAGAAACAAAATATCTGAAAAATGTCAGCATTGCTTCCCTAAAACTATCTTTCTCTAATCAAAAACAAAAAGTAACTACAGAGTGTATATTCTGCTGACTCATCCACTCTATACCCTAAGCCACTCCATTACTGGCGATGAACACCAGCAAAACACAAATGATTTGTCATGACATTTTTTTTGAAGCATTTAAGGTAAAACATTTTTGTGAGAGCCATAAGAACTGGATTGTCCCAACCTGCTAAATTAGAACAAAATGCTACAGATGTCTTGAGGATTATATACAACTCTCAAGTGACAGAGAGACTAGTAGATCACTCAAATCCTTTGCCTCATCTTCAAGAAAATGACTGTTCCATGGAAAACTTTGGACCTCTTAGCTTCAGAAGCCATCTGGGGTAGGCAAACTTTTTTCTGAAAAAGACTACTAGTTAGTAAATACTGTAGGATCTGAGGTCCATATAGCATCTGTCCCAACTACTCAATTCTGCCACTGTAGCTCTCTTTATAAAAATCAGGAAGCTGGCTGGTTTAACCCTAAGCTCAGTTTTTGGACCGAGTATAGAGAAAAAAGCAGAGAATGGGACAGTGTAGATTCCAGTTCCAGCTCTCCATGCACCAGCTGTGCCACCGCATTAAAATTTCCTTATCCCTTAAATTGGCATAATTATCTGTTAGGAGATTAAAGGAGGTAAGAATGTGAAAGTGCTTTGTAAATGTGTAGATCTTATGCAAAAGAAGAAAGAGTGGAACTGTTTCTGACAGCCTCATGATGTGTTTACCAGCTTAAAGTAGTCTTTACCGACAACATTATCCAGAAAAGAAAACCCTTGCTGCTGTTACTTGAGATGCAACAATCATAGGAAAATTCCATGAACTGGTGGCAAATGCCTTTCTCCCCACTGCTGCCCCATACTAAAGAAAGAAAGAACCCAATCACTCAGGACTTTATTTTTTAATCTCATGGAATGAATTCTCTTACCAAGTTTAAGAGATACTCCCAAAAGACTGAGTTGTTTTTCAAGGTACTTAGAGAGAGCGCTGGGAATCACTGTCTTTGGACAAAAGGAGCTGGAGTACCTGTTTTTTACCTGGGAGAAGGACCAAGGTGCTACATATATACCATAGAATATTATTCAGCTGTAAGAAGAGATGAAATACTGCCGTTTGTGACAGGAATGGACCTCGAGATAATCATGCTAAGCAAAATAAGCCAGACAGGAAAAGTTGAAAACCACATGATACCACTTATATGTGGGATATAAATCTA